>JARFJB010000683.1:1402500-1870000 GCA_036346205.1 Vesta saturnalis | reverse complement strand
TTTCTGCTACATTCTCTTTTCGACAACGTAGAGCTCCTGCTGTAATCAAAATTCCAATGAACGCATCGAGGTCTACAACATCAATGTCTTTCCATATCTTCTGCCTCTCAGGATTTTTTTCATTGTAGGTTCTGTAAATACGAGTTGCTTCTTGGTTCGTATATTCGCAGATCTCTCTCTTCATTTCAAGAGTCACAAAAAGGCTAAAAATTTCATACGCTGTATTGGCTTCTTTGGTATATGCCGTTGGGCCAGGTCCGGTGGTAACAATATTTCTCGAAGGGCGTCGCGATGGAACCGGCGCGTCAGAGGTCCATATACGTCCAGATTTCGCAGTATATGTTTCAGTTGTTAATCTCTCGCCTTCTTCCACTTGTAATACCCCTTGCACATCTGAAGAATCATAGTTTTCTGACTCACCCTCCTCAACCGGTGCTTCGTCTTCTTTTTCTTCCATAACTTCTTCAATATTGTCTTCATCTTCCGATGAACTTTCCTCTCCAAGCACAAAATTGGGATCACGATGTTCCTCATCGATTTCATTCTGATCATCACTTTCATAGTCAGTCGAACTAAGGTATGCGGCCTCTTCAAGCTCCGCTTGAGTTAGGTTCGTACGACGCCACATTTTAAAAGTTTTTGCACTTTTAGTTCCTAAAGTTTTTTACACTTATTTTTACAATATTACCACTTCCTGATCTTGATTAGCTCCTGAAACAAAAAAAAAGTATGAAATAAAAAATTTACATAAACTACTAGAGACCCCGCCCATAAAAATGTAGTTTTTATAAAAAACTATTTGCTAAAAATCAGTCCAAGTTACTAAATATTGTGTGGAAAAACAAAAAACTCAGCTACGTGGAAATTGATGGATAAAAAAAAAATTATCGTTCGGAAAATTGATAAATGAAGACCTGGGGTCCCAAAAGGACCCCACGTAGTAGTTTAAGGGTTAAACTATACCTCGTAATTAAAATAATTCTTTTCGGACTTTTGCTTTGCAAAATCTTTAATAATTTCTGAAAAATTTATACTGTCGCAAACCATATGTTCTATTGAAATCAAAGCAATTCCAGATAATCTATTCTATGGCATGGTAGATCGCAGATAATTTTTTATTATCTTCAATTTAGAAAAGCTTCTTTCACGACTTGCAACTGTTACTGGTAAAGTTAAAAAAATCTTTTATAAATTTTAAAACGTCTTGAGGTGAATCCCCGTCAAACATAAACGGAAGGAAAAGGGTTGCCTGTAAAAAATTCGTGAGAACTTCTTTGCATTCTCAATTCAAAAATCATTACGAAATCATAACAACGAAAGATTTGGTTCCTTCTTTCCTATTAGGTATTTCTTCTTCTTTCTTTCCGTTTGGCTTGCTTAAGTGCTGTCTTATAATTTTCTTAGGAGACAGCATTAAGAAAATTATACAGACACTTTAAAATATGTTGGTTCGTCTAAGGATTTACAGCCGCTAAGGTTTTAAAGAAAAACCTTGAAAAAGCATGATAATTTTTATAAGATTTTTCTCTCCTAGAGAGAAAATTGATGACTCCGTGCAACCACCCGGCGCCCTCAATTTTGCCGCCCCTTGTTTTTGCCGCCCCTTGTTTTTGCCGCCCTGAGCATTTGACCGACTTAACTAGATCAGGCCCCGCAACTGTCAATGTCGATCCAAACTGCAAGGTACATAATGTGACCGAAAAGTGAGTCGGAATTGCTGAAACATTCGGATTATCGAGTTTCCACTGTGAATAAATAAATAATACCCTTTCCTCCACTTTATATAGCTTGGGTGTTTCTAAAGTTGCAAAATTACTTTTACATTAAAGAACATTTTCTCCAAAGGACTACATTCTTGAATTTAGTATTTAAAACAAGATTAATGCGCGGGCACATTATAAGCATATTTACACAATTTCCATTGAAATTTATTGTAGGGTTTTTCAGCGAAGCAAACCCTCCAAGGAAAGCACGTATGTCTTTTGATATTTTGATTAAAATTTGTAGACAGAATAAAAATAAAGTGGAACAATAATGATTGCACCTCATATATTCAACTGTTTGTGCGCTTTGTAACCGCAATGGTCCTGTAACGTAAAATAATACATCACAAAAGGGACATCACAATCTCGCGATTCAGTTTCTATAGAAGCGTTCGAGCAGACTATTTTAATTACAAACCGGCCGTTCTTTAGGTGTCATAAGTGTGTATCATGAAATGTGAAAAACCAACTTTAGCCAAGACACTTCCATGTTTCATGTTTTCACGTTTAATTAAGGACCGCAAACGTGGATTTGATAGACAATATTTTGACCGAATTAAATCTAAAAAAATTCGATTGTGCTTTCTGTATTCTGAACGAGTTTCTAGTTTTTTTTAAATAATAGCGAGGAAGATTAGAAACGTAAGGGCTAAAGTTAAGAATTATTTCGTCGTGTATCTTTTTTCGAAGTATTGAGCTCGGTCTCGGCAGCAGAAATAAAGGATCCTATATGTTTTAATGACAGAAGTCGTCTCGAAGGAAGCACCTAAAATACGGAAAAGTACTAAGGGTTGATAACAATAAATAAAAAATAGTAAACCTTATCGGTGTGAGCGAAGAGAACGAAACTAATGACACGAAAAAGTCCTAGAAGTTTAATTTTGTCGAAGATTTCATCACTATAAATCTAATTCAATTGGAGATAGTTTCGACAACATATTATTCTTTCTGTTAAGGAGGAATAGCATTTACGGACTGCACATAAGCTTAAAAGGTTTCGGAACTATAAAAAGTTTCGGCAGTTTAGAGTTGTGTAAGTGAGTTCGACCATGTAAACAAGAAGCGTATGCTAAGCTAAAAATTAGAAAAGGAATTATTTTTGTTTTCATTTTTCCAACTAAAGAAGTTGGAAAGTTCCCTTTCTTTCGCCTGCTTTCTTAAAATCTTTTAGGGGAATAAACGTTCATTTAAAACTTGTCCACTTTTTGCGTCACAAACAAACGATTTTAACTAGATATTCAAATTTAAAAGAAAACCATAGAGACAATTAAGACACAAAAGAAACAATTAAAAGTTTTCTGGAAACCTCAATTATTTTATTGTAAAGTTGGTGCGCCGGCTTTAAGTGGATTATGTTTAATATTTTTTGTTATGATACGAGTAATGTCTAACTAAAATGGTTTCCACTAAAATAAATTTTGCGTGAGTTATGAAACTGTCAAATGCTATATGTGTATATGTATCATATTTGGGTTAGAAACATCGTTATAAATCTTTCTTTTAAAGCTAAACCTCATTAATTTTCATTTCAATCGTCTGGTAATTGAAATTCCCCAATATACAGTGATTGTCATTTAACGGTATAAGGGCAAAGTGATGTTACATTTGATTAAATGGTTATTTTGTTTACTCCACCGATTTTAAGCAAAATTAATTTCTATGTTTGACATATCCACACTGTCTTTCTGACACTCACATTAAACCTAACACAAAAACTTATATTTCGTATTTATTTCTTTTTTATGTAATTAAACCAATACGATCCGCGTCTCGTCTAGATTACCATTACTACATTTCCAATATTGAATTCTTGGCTTTTCCAATTTCATTAATGGGTATCCGAACTCAGATTTGAGGAATGTGAAACCTACCTTCTACCTGAATTTTGGTTTAATCGTAGTGACGATCAGTTCATTATACTAAATGATTGGTTAGAAGCTACGCATTAAGGACGAACAGAAATTTATAAGAAGCTTTATTAGATATTGTAATTTTTTGTTACAAAGAGGCTAAAAAAATTTCTCATACCTTCCGGTTACTTGCTATTAATAAACGTTAATCAAATAAAGGAATTGTGGCATGAAAATTAATGAGCTACTCTTCATTTTAATATTTTTTTTGAAAAAGAATAGGATAGTACGAAAAGCATCTTGCAATGTTTGAACACCACGTAGTTAATAGAAAGACTTTTATTTTTATTATTTTTGTTAATAATTATAAATACTTAGCGTGTTAGTATAAAACACACATACATACAATGTGCCCAAAATTGGTAGGGAACCTATTGGGAATTGAGAAACTGTAAGTGACAGAAAGGCGGTTAAATAGAATGAAGTTTTAAATAATTATGTTCGTAATCTAGTAGTGCTTATAGTTTGATCCCGTGTGGGGTTGCTAGTCCTCCATCGGGCACCTCCCCAGGTGGCGGATAGGGGAACGCTCACCAGATACGGTAGATATCGGCAAAATAAAATATCTGTGGTGGACCAAAATTAGCTGGCACTGGGCAGCATCAGTGTCAGAACTGTGTCAAGGTGGAGAAGAAGGTTTTCGGTGCAACTTGATACTATATACGGTTACTGCGATGAGGATTTTTTTTCGGGTCGTCAAAGCGGTAGGACGTGTTTTAAGATTGCTCCGCTTTTATATTTCAGTTAGTGAAATAAATACATGTTTAAATGACAACTTCTAAATCAATAAAGTAAGGGTAAGTTTTTGAACAGATTTTATACACAGCGGTTTGAATATTAATATCAAACAAAGATAATAATAATTTGATCAGTAGTTTTTATAACGTGTAAATGGCCCTTTAGTTGAAATAGGCGCGAAAATAACGTTTAGTGTTGCTATAGTATTGAATTTATACGAAAAATACGGCTTTTTAAACCCATACCAGATGTGATTGTTAAAATTTGTAAAATTGTAAAGTAAATTTAAAGCGTAAATACCATCCTTTTGTCTAAGGATTGAACTCAAACAGGTAAACATTTTTGCAATAACAATGAATCATACAGAACTAATAAAATAACTTATTGCAGGCCACGGCAGCGCGTAGTATAAAACACTCATAAAAACATATCTGTAACTTTAGGAAAAATACCACATGTGATTCATCCTTCTAATGAACCCCTTTTTATAACAAATCCAAACGTAAGCATTGTCATAGAAACCGTTTTATTAGCTTAAATGATTATAAATAATTATAATATATGGTATAAAATTTAAAAAGGTATAAATCAATGTTTTAAAACGTTCTCTACACAAATTGTTAAACTAACCAGAGATCCAAAACACTCAATAAAAGATAATGCCGTTGTTTCAGTCGGTAGATTAATTCAGGCCGGTTTAATCTTTTTTTTTTTTTGATTTGCTTAATTACCACAATTTCTGCTTGGTTATTTCCACTTAACGTCAATATAGTAACTGCAATGTAACAATAATAATAATTATCGCGGACGCCAAGTTATTTTTTTTATTATGCTCGGAATAACTAAACCGAGGATACAATAAAAAATTCACCAAAATGTATACAAACTATGTTTATTAAATATTTAAATTTAGAATTATATAAAATATATCTTAAAAACTAGCCTTATACTAAGAAATCATTAGAGTATAAATACTTGTTTTTAAAAATTTTGTACACAACTTTTTGATAACATCTGGTATCTCAACGAATACGGAAATGTAAACCAAAGATAATGTAATCTTTGCACCAACATTGCGCAACATGTCGTAATAACAATGCTGTACGTTGTAAACCATACCAAAGTTTAATTTTACTTCTTTCAAATTTATCTTTATGAAATTTGAATAATCCAGTGTTTATTGCATTCTCTCGAAAGTTTAAATAAAAAATGGGATCTAAATTTAGATCTGAATTAAATGCAAAATTGCAATCATAAGCATCAAAAATGCCAAAAGTAACAGTAAAAAAAGTAAGTAAAAGTAAAAGTTCCTGCAAAAAGCAAATGTTTTAGATTTTAATATAATACAAGTTAAAAGTATCTTACCATTAAATCAATGGCACTTTTCACAAAATTAGGTCGAAACCAAAGATGGCTTCACCCATTAAATAAACGTACATCAGCAATGCTAAAAAGGACGCTTACGATATCAGGTGATATAGCGGTGCGCGAAAAAATGTGCCCAAATATTTAATTCAAAGTTACACCAAAATGCAAATTAAGTTGCCTACCACAACTTATAAATCATTAATTATCAAAAACCCTTTTTTTATTATATTTTACAACTAAATGAACGAAGAACGTAAAAGATTCGTTACATGATAAAAATAAATAACTAGATCAAATCAATAATCCAAAGTATAAAAAAAGCTTATAAATAGATAAATAAACAAATAACTGGCTCTAATTTGTAATCAGAATTATAAATGAAAGTAATTAAACAATTTTCTTTTCGAGAATAAATAACAGCAAGTCGCGTTATGTAATTCTAAATACAAGTAGCAAGTTACTGAACAGATTTTTAACGGTTTGTATATTACTAATAACAAATAATAATAATCTAAACAGTAGAAGTTTGTAACGTAAAATGCCTCTTTAAAGAAGAAAGGCGAGTAAATAATATTTAGGATTGCTATAGCATATGTACCAAAAAATGGTTCCTCTAAAATTCCCATGCCGAATGACTGTTGAAACTAATAAAGTCGTACTGACACAAATATAAAAACTACAAAGAATGTGCAATACAGATCCGTAGTAAGTGGTAAGTTTTTGAACATTTTTTTTCCTTGTTTCAAATTTGAAGGTTGATCCAACTTTTATTTTGGTATATGTGATTTTAAGTTTAATTATAACATTGTGTTGCATATTGTCTTATAGTATATTTTTCCTTGACTGAAAATTCAAAATTTAAGCTAACTTTTACCTTCGTTACTATGTTTGATCTCAATTTTAATTAATTAATCGTAAAAGTAAACAATTGTAGTGTATAGCTAGTATTAAGAAATATTTATCTATCTTTACAATAATTAATTAGGTATTATTTCTAAAGCATATTTATGTCACAACTAGGTCAATATTACAAATTACAATCATGCTGAACAGAATAAGTTTTATTGCAATAAAAGTCAGCTCTTTGAAAATTGTAACATGACATAGATAATAGGTTATAAATATAGCTCCATACAGTGATAAGTAGTTAGTAATAAGTAATAAGTAAAATCAGTTCAGTTCATCCATCACCAATCAATAGTTATTAAGATACTCGTAGTGTTAGAGTACTAGTGAAGTGTAGGTTAGAATATGTAATACTACTCACATCACGTATTAACAATAAATATGTATAACAATTGGAGTCTGTACTCTTCACGTCACATAAAGTAGTTATCACCTGGAAACCCTGAGGACCACATATATCACACAATTAATGTCGGGAGAGCTAACAGGGCCATTATCGTTATTTATTGTTACCCTGAAATTGAATAAAAGAAACTTAGAGGATGGAAACGTAAGTTGTCACGGTTCGCGACAATAATAAAACAGATTTGATAAATGAATATTAAATTAAATAACAAAGAAATAACTATAACTCGGAACTAAATTAAAAATAATTGAAGTATTTGGTTGCAAATAAATAACAGCAAGTCCGACGAGTGGCGCGGAGCCAGGAATCGCGTAGGGGGCACTCTGGTTGTAACGTGATGTGATTAAAGGGTATGTAAGCGAAAAATGTATTTGTATATATGTACATTTAGATATTCATACAGTAAGTATGCGATCTATTACTTATATCTTTCTTGACGCTGTCTATATTTCTACTTCTTACTTCCTTACATGTCGAGGCAGTAGACAAATAACTGTCCGGTAGTAGGACGATACCGTTAGTAGGGAATGCTACATCCTCCGGGGTACGATTTGGCCAGTAACCGGTCTGCTCGCTGTAGTATTACTCAAGAGAACAATACAATTACCTCGGATCGACCTAGCTACAAGGGGCGGTCAAGGTCGAAACAGACAGGCCCCGTTGCTGGCGACTGCGCAAGGAATGAATGGCGAATTGGTACGTGGAATGTTAGAGGTATGCATGGTAAAGAATTTGAAATTGCGAATGAATGTATGAAAGACACCTTGATATTCTGTGTGTGTCGGAGACAAAGCGCAAAGGAAAGGATGCTGTGGAGATGGAGGATGGAAGCCTAGTACTATGGTCAGGAGTTGAGACTGAAGTGCACGGCGGAAAAGGAGTTAAGGTGATCGTAAGTGAAAGAGCGAAATATGTGTTAAACAGTACGAAATGGTATTTCCCCGGGTAATATGGGTTAGAATGAAAGTGGAGTTTCGAAGAATTGTTCTTATTGCATGTTATGCACCGGTGAATAGAGAAAAAGACCAGGAGCGCCAGAACTTCTGGAATGAATTAGAGGACGTGTTGAACGTATGTAACCCAAACGAAAGAGTGATGATAGTGGGGGATATGAACGGATGGATGGGTGTACAGAGAGAACATACCGAACGCGTTCTAGGAAAGTTCGGAGACCAAAGAGTCAATGAAAATGGTGAACGTCTGGTAAATATCTTTGTGGAGAGGAGCCTACTTGTATCCAATACGTGGTTTAAACATGAAAATGTGCATATGTATACATGGAAAAAAGGTGAATCTAAAAGTGTGATAGACTTGATAGTGTATGATGAACGGCTTAGAAACCTGGTGAAAGAATCAAAAATAATGCGCGGATCGGAGTGTGAATCGGACCACTCTTTGGTTCTATCTAGAGTGTGTTTAGGGCAAAAGTGGGTCTGGAGAAGGAAAGAAAACGTAGTGCGGACGACCAGATTTAGGGTAGACAAACTAATGGATAATGGTGCGAGAACAAAATACGCAGATGCTGTGAGTAAAGAGTTGAATGTGAATGAAACAGTGTGGAACGAACAAATAAAAGACACAGACGTTGAAAGTGTATGGATAAGCTTGAAAAACTGTGATGTCAATTGTGCCGTGCGGACATATGGAAGAGCGACTGTAGGTAGACAGAAAAAATGTACTTGATGCAATGAGTCGGTAAAAACGGCAGTATTTAAGAAAAAGCGTACATGGCAATGATTGCTGCGAAAAATGAAACTGAGAAAAAGCGATTGTGTGAGGTGTACAGATTAAGAAACAAAGAAGCGAAATAGGCAGTCAGAATAAGTAAAATGGAGGTGATGGCTGTGGAAGGAGAGAAAATGCAGAATGATTTTGAGGGAAACAGAAAACTCTTCTGGAAATGGGTCCAAAATACACAACGTAGCCCAAAACGGAACGCTGCAACGAAATAGTATGGGACGATTGTGAAGTGAGAAATGCTGGCAAGAATATTTCGGAAAGCTGTATAGTAGTGCGGAAAGCAAGACTGAAGGGTTAAATAAGGAGAATGTAGAAGGAATGATGAATGAAACTGAGAAGGATAAATGAGGTAGAGAAAACGGTAAGGAGGTTGAAAAAACGGCAAGGGAGCAGGCGTAGATGAAATCACTAGTGAAATGCTAAAGTATGGGGGTGCAAAGCTTATACGAAGATTGTGTGTATTATTCAATGTATGCCTTATAAGTGGAAAAATTCCCAGGTATTGGAAGAACGCGGTCATTGTACCACTGTATAAGGGTAAGGGGAACAAGAGTGATTGTAAGAACTACAGAGGAATAAGTTTGCTCAGCGTGCCAGGTAAAGCATTTGGAAGAATACTGACAGATAGAGTTACTACTAAAACTAAGATTTGGGATGTTCAGGGTGGCTTCATGCCAGGGAGAGGAAGTGCTGATCAGATGGTTGCCCTCCAGCAGGTGATCGAAAAGTGTTTAAGGATAAAAAGGAAGCTGAACTGTCCGTTTGTAGATCTTGAGCAAGCATACGACAGAGTGAATAGGGAGTAGCTGTGGGATTTATTAAATGAATATGACGTAAATAAAGGTCTAAAATTGGAATAAGGGCAGTATACAACGGTAGTCGGGGGGCACGCACGCACCCACGCACGTACGCACGCACGCACGCACACACGCACGCACTTACCCACACGCACGCGCACACGCACACGCACACGCACACGCACACGCACACGCACACGCACACGCACACGCACACGCACACGCACACGCACCCGCAGCCGGAGACGGAGACGGAGACGGAGACGGAGACGGAGACGGAGACGGAGACGGAGACGGAGACGGAGACGGAGACGGAGACAGAGACAGAAGGAGACAGACGGAGACAGACGGAGACGGAGACGGAGACGGAGACGGAGACGGAGACGGAGACGAGAGAGACGGGACGGGACGGGACGAGGACGAGAGACGGAGACGTAGACGGAGACGGAGACGGGGACGGAGACGGAGACGGAGACGAGACGGAGACGGAGACGAGACGGAGACGAGACGAACAACACGACACGAACACGGACACGGACACATACACGGACACATACACGGACACGGATACGGACACGGACACGGACACGGACACGGACACGGACACGGGCACGGACACGGATACGGACACGGACGCGGATGCGGACGCGGACGCGATGCGACGCGGACGCGGACGCGGACGACAGACACGGACACGGACACGGACAGGACACGGACACGGACACAGACAGACACACACACACTATATATATATATATATATATATATATATATATATATATATATATACCTAGGAACAACAATAACGAAGCTTGGGATCACTCACTGGAGATTAGCCTCATTCCTGAAAATTTCCAAAACATTAGAAGTCATGATTTATCCTTACCACTAAAAATCAGATTATTAAAGTGTTATGTCTTCTCGGTGCTGCTATATGGAGTAGCCATGGACTCTGACAGAAGCCTCTTGCAAAAAACTTGAAGCGTTCGCGATGTGGTCGTATCGACGAGATTTGTACTTTCATGGACCATATCACTAATCAGTCTCTCCTGGTCAGAATTGGCAAAGAAAAAGGAACAACCAAAGATATGAATTATTGCAACTAATTTTGCAAGGGAAGATCGAAGGCAAAGAGGCCCGGGACAACAGCGATACTCTTCCGAGATGTAGTAGATAAAGTGCGCGTTGCCATGATGATCACTAACATCCGGATAGGCACCGCAAGAAGAAGATAGCTTGAATACCACTGTTATGTAAATCAAATTTTTTTAAGAACAAATAACAAACTAGCGAAATACTTTGTTTCAGTTTAAATGAAAAGTAGAGTTTGATTCTAAATGTGGTGCTGAAAAAATATGTGTGTCGAATTTGGACATTTAAAAGAGTTTTTCTTGAATACTTCAAGATGGTGTAAATCGATGGTCTAATATTTGCTTTGGGCCTGCTTGTCAGAAGCACGTGACATTTAAATTTAGAGAGTGGTTGAATTTTAAAAGAGGGAGAGTGGTAGGGTAGAAGGAACTTTGGTTGCGAACCCTTAGATAGAAAAGAAACTTTTTAACTAAGAAATATATTGCAAACTGAAGTTGATAGTATTGAAAATTAATAATACTGATGCAAATACAGATGCGTTTGTCAACGGTATTAAATCGATCAGGTGCATGGATAATTAAGAATGTAAATACTAAGTGAATTAAGTAACTCATCTGGTCACTTTTTATGTGCGGTTAAGTCCAAAAAAGTACGCAAACGCCCTATAGCGTTCGCCTCATTGGCCTGTTGTTAACGTCGGGAAGGACTGAATAGGATATTACCTCTTACATAGGACTAGGGAACTAATAAGTAAGAATAATTTTAGCTATTGTTGAGTAGTAAACGATTGATTGTTCTATAAAGGCACCAGTGTTGATGTTGCAAATTTTATATGAACAAATCAATTCCCACCACTATTTTTTTTATGCGAAGAATAACAAAGTAGGGGAAACGTAGATTATATAATTTTCTTATTGCAACAGTCATTGTCTATTTAATATGGAACAGTTGTGTTAGTATTCTACATGACTGTCGACTGATTTATTAGATTTTCATTTAATGTAATATTATTTTTTTAAAGATATGTTTTTTGGGAATGTATAACTCCATTCCCATGAGGATGACTTCAGATATTGAAAAAGCGATGTCCGAAGAAGAGGACGACTTAAAACAATATTTACGCCATGGAAAGATTGCAAATAAATCCCGTAAATCACTCCATCGAGCTGACTTAAAACACCCCAAGGTTCTATCGGTTTTGCGAACAACAGTGGAATTAGGTACAGTAGAAATGATTTCTATTAGACAATGGTCGGAAAGACCTAAAGGCGAAAGAACGAAAGTTTTATAAACAAGAGGGTTTGATGCAAGAAAGAGATCTAGAAGATGTGGAGTATGGTTAGGGTTATCAGGGATTCTTGTGGGTTCAGAAATCATTTGTGTGAGATCACATGAAATAGCAAATGTTTCTGCACTATGACCAGCAGGATTTGTAGTAGATGAAAACTGAAGCCAATTAGAGTTATGAACATTGAAATCGCCTACAATTGAGATATCGCAAGATGGAAACTGAGACAGGAGATAGTCAACGTTCACACTAAGGTAATCGAAGAAGTGTTGAAAGTTACTATCATTAGGAGACCTATAAATGCAACAGTAGAATTTCACAAGATTAGGACCAGACCAAATCACGTCAAAATTTTTATTTTAAGGAAGAAACCCTCTTGCAAGCAATTCTATCCTTGATGTAGGCACATACGCCTCCTTTATATCGAAAGTTAGAGTGAAGGTGGTAGTGAGGAAATTGAAAGTCGGGTGGGTGACTCGGAGCTTTCAGAGGAGACTTGTGTTTCAGATAGAAACAAAATATCAGGTTGTAATTGTTCAAGATGTTGGTGAATAGCATTAAGATTAGACCTGATACCGCGGTTCTTGCAGTAGTGAATCAGAAAGTTGATACTTTCGATGACCGTGGTCGGCACTGCCCTCCCGGACATCCGAATAGGGCAGGATTTTACGTCCGGAATTTATTACCCTAGAAACTACAGCTATCTTAGTTTTTAATTAAATGAAGGAAAAGGTAACGGGTCAGCCCTTACCGAGCTCAGAAAATCGGAGACCCAATATTAAGGAGCCCATGGTAAGGGTGGTGGTACCTCCCCGGCTGGCATAGAGTATGCATGTCTACCACCTTACATAACCCCTTTCTGAATGAATTGTGTATCTGTGTCTAAACGTGCTTGTCATGGGAAAAATATTTAAAAAAATGTAAATTCAACTTCTGGTGCAGTTTTTTGAAAAAGTGGGGTGTGCCAGAAATGGCACACTATGCATTAAGATATCTTATGCTGTGTCATATCTGGTACACTATGCAATAAGAGAACTTGTAAGTAATAACATTTATTTACTCAGAATGACACTTTAAAAAACAGTTTCTGTCCTTGTTTAAAAATAAGTCAATATTATATTTTCTACACATGATTAATGATTTCGCAGTACAATCGGGAAAGTTACATCTTTACCTTGGGTCCATATAATTTAGACATTGCGTCTATATAAAATCCATCCGTTTACACAACAAAGATCAAGTAAGCAGAAAAAAATTCTAAGCTACTTTTTTTGATCTTAAAGATATTTTATAATATCCTATCAGAGTCCAGTAGGTCCAACCCCACCCATAAATCTGTTACAAATGTTGACGGATTGTGGACAAGAAATTTTAATTCGACCTTTGTCTTTTTTTGAAAATCTTTCAACTTCAACTATAGGTTGGCTTCCTACAAATGTAGACATTAAAGTGACAACCTTGTTATCAAACCATGATACAACGGAAACATCTCCTCTGTCAATTTTAGCTACTTTTCCCACCATGTATCCATGTCCTTCTTTTTTCATTTCTTTCTCTTTTGGCATTTGCATATTCGTTACTCTGTTGATTCTTACAGTGCCCAAAGGCCGAACTCCTTCTTTTGTGAGGTATACCTGAAGTTGTAACGAATTAAGCCAGTTATCGAAGCACAATTTGTAATTATGATTTCTGGGAATGGTTGTAGACATTCTTGATATCAACATTGCTGCCTACTCCTAAGTCAGGTGTGTTGGGAGGAATTGCATTGCTTTGTTAACCAGCAAATATTTCGTAATCATACGAAAATCCAGAAGCTCCCCTAAAAAGAAAAGTTTTATAACCCCACTTATATAGCTTCTTAGGATTGTATTGCTTCAATGATAATCCTGCTTTTGTAGGAATGATCTGTTCGTCCACAAACAGGTATTCCTCTTTTGGCACCAAAAGCAAATGCTCTCTCAATTTTGTTAGAAGGGGTCTAATTTTATGTAACTTATCATGCCTTGGTTCACAGACAGACACAAAGGTATCATTGTCGTTGAAATGAAGGAACCGTTTTATTTCTCCCCACCTATTACAAGTCATTAATGTAAACACGACTGGGTGTCCCAAGAAAGGATTCCAATAACTTCTTTTGTAGGTAACTGAACGATCGACATAAACAAACATATACCCAAAAATTGTTGTAGTTCTGTTTCAGTTAAATTTAAACGATTGGACTGAGTAGAGGTTTGACTGTTCAACGATGTACTTTACTACTTCGTGAAGATAAATTTAAAAAAATGATAGGGTTCAAAGATCATCTTCCACCGAATGCAACTATGCCTTTTCCCATTGTGGTGTGGGTGCCTTTTTTTTGTTATCTTTTGCCCGAGGTGAGTTTTGTTCCTCCTCACTATCGAGGTCGCTTTTGGATATTATTTCATCTGCAGTCAAATCTCCACTTTCGTATTCTGAGTCACTTTCAAAAGCATGAATTTCGTTACCTGGTTTCTCATCATCAGAAAAATCTCATTCACTGACGTTGCCACCCAGTAGATCCACATAACGGCCATAAATTTCCGAGGGCCTATTTTTACTAAAATAAAAATATAAACAGAGCTCACACAATCGTAAAATTATTTGCAGTTAGAATCTATGTGTAAAAATCAACATGAAAGTCAATTCACTATTATATTTCTAAAAAATAATAAAATACATTGTTCTTCTTTTTTTTCATTACGCATAGTGTCATTTATGGGCATAGTATTTTTACATTTATTTTTCTTTGTTGCATACTGTGCCTTTCTGGCACATATCTATTGTTATTAATAGCTAATACATATTTACCACATACCTGATATATTTTACCATATACCGCTTTTACAATGTTCAAGAACCACCACAATAATTTTTTTATTTCAAAATTAGAATGAATACCCGCCTAGAATCGAGTTTCAATTCTTATATTATATTCAGTCAGCTGTTCACACGTAGCCGCCATAACAAATACATCACTCAGAGGTTTCTAGATGGCGCAATTGTATATAGTTAGCCGTAAGTTTGTACTACTTTGCCTGTGAAATAGGTAATTTTAGCTCTGCGTTTCAAAGATGCCGCGTTCTGTACATATAAATATGGTATGTGCTATTTATGGCACAGTATGCGGTAAGGGGCTAATTCAGTCTCAAATGAATTCTGGGGAAATTCCTAAATCACGTAAGTTAACAAATTTTCAACGCATTAACAAGAAGAAGTGACAAGACCAATCGTCTATCTACTGACCAATTGCCATCGCTTCCATTTTGCCTAAAATTCTGGAAAAAGCCATCAACCAACAGCTATTTTCTTTCCTTGAGCCTAACAAACCTCTTAGTAGTCGCCAATATGATTTTAGGAAGAGTGGTTTTTTGGGACCTTTTTTCATATGTGACGCAAGTTTGGAATCTATACTATAACGATCCGGGGAAACAGTTCGAGTTTCTTTAGCTATTTTAAAATCATTTGCCCAAGTTTGGCACAAATTTTACTTGCCAAAATCATCTTGTTTGGATTAACTGATACGCAATTGGGTTTCCAATATTTGTTGATAAAAGTCAAATACGTGTCGTAGTTGATGGCATCTTAGAGATCTTGCAGTTGTTTGCTATACCCGATCGATTACATTGCAGAGGACAGTGCTCTTCATTGTAATCTAGTTAAACTTAATAGTAATAAAAGTCAACGTTTCCTGGTGTCTGCCAAAACAGGTCGATTATTTTCTATATATGCTAGTCATCGGTTCATCATCTTGTATTATAGATATACTAATGGCTATTACGCTGCTCAATCACATTATTTGGTACCATCTCAGGCCACCTTCGCTAGGGATACTCGGTGTGATCATTCAATCATCAATATGCAGAACAAATTTCAACTTGTCGTACCGAACGGGCGCAAATCACATGCTTCAACACGACTTCTAAACTCTAGAATGACCTTTCTAATTCCTGTTTTCCTTTCACTTATGCATAGCAAAATGTGAAGTAGCCGTTCATAGCCATATCGTTCCAATTCAAAATCCCCTATATGTCTTCTTAAATGTTCCTGAGTGCTTTAGTATGTTAAACTAAACTTAGCATGTTCAGAACAATAATCATTAAAAAATAATGCTTGTTCCGCAAATTAATGGTGGTTACCACAATTTGTAAAATACATCACGTCATTAAACCAATTACGTTTGGCATATCGTTTAAATTACCATTACTACACTTTCAAGACTGCATTCTTGGCTTTACCAATTTTCATTAATGGCTATCCAAACTGACATTTTAGGAATATAAAACCTACCTTCTACTTGAATTTTGGTTTTATCATAGTAACGATCAGTTCATTATAATGAACTATTGGTTACAAGCTACATATTAAGGACGAACAGGAATTTATAAGAAACTTAATGAGGTATTGTAACTTTTGCTTATAAATAGCGTAAAAAAAACTTTCTTATACAAATGCCTTCCAGCTACTTGCTATTAATGAACGTTAATCAAATAAATGAACTGAGGTTGCGTGACCAATAATGCGCTACACTACATTTTAAGAATTTTTTTGAAAAAGCTAAAATGAGAAGAAAATAATAGTACGAAAAGCATTACGTAGTATTTAAACACGACGAGATTGATAGAAAGGCTTTTATTTTTATTATTTATGTTAATAATTATAAGTACTTAGCGTGTGGGTATAAAACCTCTATTTATGCAGTGTGCTCGAAATTGGCAAGGAGTCCACTGAGAACTCAGAACCTAGAAGTGATAGAAAGGCGGCTGAATAGGGAAATTTTCAGACAATTATGTAAGTAATTTAGTAGTGCTTATATAGTACGTCTAGAAAATATATAGAATCTTCATTTTTACTTTTTACAGATTTTACAGTTTTACAGACTTTACAGACTTTACAGATTTGAGAGATTTTACAGATTTTACAGATTTTACAGATTTTAAAGATTTTAAAGATTTTACAGATTTTACAGATTTTACAGATTTTACAGATTTTACAGATTTTACAGATTTTACAGATTTTACAGATTTTACAGATTTTACAGATTTTACAGATTTTACAGATTTTACAAATTTTACTGATTTTACTGATTTTACAGATTTTACAGATTTTACAGGTTTCACAGATTTTACAGATTTTACAGATTTTACAGATTCTACAGATTATACAGATTTTACAGATTTTACAGATTTTACAGATTTTACAGATTTTACATATTTTTACAGATTCTACAGATTTTACAGACTTTACAGATTTTACAGAATTTACGGATTTTACAGATTCTACAGATTTTACAGATTTTACATATTTTTACAGATTCTACAGATTTTACAGACTTTACAGATTTTACAGAATTTACGGATTTTACAGATTCTACAGATTTTACAGATTTTACAGATTTTATAGATTTTACAGATTTTACAGTTTTACAGATTTTACAGATTTTACAGATTTTACAGATTTTGCAGATTTTACAGATATTACAGATTTTACAGTTTTACAGATTTTACAGATTTTACAGATTTTACAGATTTCACAGATTTTACAGATTTTACCGATTTTACAGATTTTACAGATTTTACAGATTTTTACAGAGTTTTCAGGTTTTACAGATTTTACAGATGTTTTAACGGTGTTTGAATCTGCACTAACAATGCTGCAGTTAATACGAAAGGGCGGTTAGATGGGTATCTACAATAAGTGTGAGATTGGCTTTCTTTTGCACTCTGTGCGTTCAATCATACTGCTATTTTTTGAATTGAGGGGTGATTTTGTATGATTAAGTTATCAGTTTGGTATTTCATTGATTTGATTTGATTAATTGATTTGTATGTTTGAGAAAGAGACGAACACGATCAACCTCTATTACAGAAAACATTCATTGGCCTTTACACCACTATATTGCACCACAAACAACCCTAACTAGTCCTAGAAATATACCGCTAGGTGGCGCCGCCTCTATTACAGAAACCATTCCCTAGTTTAAAAATATACCACTAGACGGTGCCACAAACAAAACCCTGATTAGTCCTAGAAATATAACGCTAGATGGTGCCACCTTTATTACAGAAAATATTCATTAGGCCATACACAACTAGATGACGAGACAAATTCAAGTTCCCCAACAAGCGCCACGACAGGAGGGCGCAGGCCCTAATACAGTTTCTTATGTTATGTCTTATTAGCTAACAATAGGTCCCTTATTAGAATACAAGTTTAAATTTCTCGCAATAAGTAATTAGAATGTAAACACTTAAATACAAATCCAAATTCAAATTTCCCACCAAGCGGCCAGGGGCTAAGACCCGAAAGTAAGTTAGTTGCGAGACTCTATGTCTGTCTTATAAGTTAGCATTAGGCCTCCTTATTATTATAATACAAGTTCAGATTTTCCCTCATAGATTCAAATTTTTGGTCGAGGGGCGAGTGCCTGAAAGTAAGTTGCTAAGCTCTGCATATGTCTTACAAGTTAGCATTATACCCCTTATTATAATACAGATTCATATTTCCAGCCATAACCTGCAGAGACTTAAATACAAATACAAATTCAAATTTTCCGCCATTGGGGCCTCGACAAAGGACAAAGCCCCGAGAGCAAGTTACGCAGCCCTACACCTGTCTTACAAGTTATGCTCGGGGAGGGTTGGAGTGGGATCGCCGAAACAGCTTTCGCCGAAAGCCTCGCGTCACGAAATTTTACCTATATGAGATATGATAACGCAAAGATCTGCCGGTCATAACTCAAAATGTTTCCGTAACTACACTCTAATATCTTCCCTAGGGGCATGTTTATAAATCTAAAAAGCCCTTTTTCGACAGTACATCCAAAACAGAACCTGTATGTAAAGTCGTCTTATGTGATAGCATGACAGGCCCTTATCGGTAAAAATTCAAAGATTAAAAGAAGCCGGTATATTTAATTTGATTATAACCCTTTTTTTTAACAGAGGTAATTCAGCTAAGATAGAGCTTGTATGCTGTATAGAGGCAAAATCTAGCTTAAAGAAGAAGAAAGCACAAGCCATTTTTTCAACATATACACCACTATATTGAAGCTGCTATCTTGTGTGTATTAGACAACATGCTACTGATCCGGAGCTGGATAGAGAAAGATGTATGCGATACAGCTTCAGGGGCTAAGAAGAATTGAAAGCCTATGTAGTTTTTCAAGGTAGTGTGGGGAACTTAGCTAACTTTTTTTAAGAATAATCCCATATCTGTATAATACTAATGGTAGAATAAAATATTAGACATTAGCTCTTCCTTGTATTTAAGGTGCAATTACTAGCGGTTGAGCATTATTATGCAGCAGCATCAGGGTATTAGATGTTTTTACTAGTTAATAAGCTATAATCGCTCAAGATGAAGCGGATGAAGAAAATGATTATTATTTCACCTAATACTGGACCTTAATGTTTTTTACAACAGCAAATTTTTTAAATAATTTGTAAACTCATTAATTAACACGACGCAACTTTCCAATCATAATGAAGTTGTATGTCTGTTAAATAACAAAATGCATTCCATAAAAGCATATATGTGAAATCTTTTAAATGTATGTTGTAAATAACCATCGTTTTTGAATGTAAATTTATAAGTACAATATAAATGCTAAATACGAGCTGCAGTAATCAGGTTTTGTGTATTACACCGTTGATGACCGCTTATCAGTGACGAGTGTGCATACATACTTAGGATTAATTAAAGCACTGGATAGGAATTATATTTGCTAAAGGAATTCAGGAATATGTTACTGTAAGATTAGTTTAAATATTTGAGTGGTAATTGCTTGATCATCTTTAGAGATGTCATTGTTTATATTGTTAACCCTTTCGGATCTACTGGTTACATATGTGTACACTACACATTCTATGTCATCCGTGTACCGAAATAAAAAAATATTCTTTTAAATCGCTACGGTCACATTTATTATTATAGTAAGCACGTCCTCCTATTACCACCTATAGCTTGGATAAGTAACTAAGCACAGTAAATACATTTGTGACGGCAGTTGTCAAGATGGCCGAGCAAAGAACAAGTGTTTGTTAATCCTAGAACTGTTTCTTCGCAAAAATGCGGTGAAATGTTTATTCAAAATTCTGTATCACCATAATATTGTGTCATAGTTTGTACCCGTATGTGAACATGGGGTCTTAACGGTCGTTCTCATATGTGTATCAGGTCCCAACTATAGATTGTCTAAGACGTTTATGCTTCTATTACAGTTTTTCCAATGATTTATACAACAGACGGCCTTTAACCGATAAGAAGCTATTAGAAGAAGCAGATCGAGTAATGCATGCTTTGAATTTCATAAATGAATAATTTATCTGATGAGAGCAGCGATGAAGAAGAGTTATTTTTTCATCAAAAAATGTCTAATTTACATCAGGACACAAAAGAATCTGCTGAAAACAATCAAAATGGACGTGGAGAGCAATACCGATATAGACTCCGCATATGAAAAAGAAATAAGTGTAAAACAAATAAAATCTACACAGTCAAAAGAAAATAAGAAACAAGAGTAAAGCAATTCCAACTGTGCATCTCAAGCAAATAGTACCAAGACCACAAAAAAGAGAAAACATAAAAGGGGAGAAACAAAAAAAGTAAAAGAAAAACCAGATGAAAAATGGAAAGAAAAAATATTTCAGAAATGTACCTCAAAATGATTGTAGTGATCTAAGCCCGAATAATTTTTTTGAAAAATACATTCCTGAGGACATTTTTGAAATAATGGCTGAGAAAAAAAAATATATGCGTTAAGAACAAGTGAAAAATCCATAAATACAAATAAAAATGAGATACGGGGTTCTCGTAACCATTCATATTCTAATGGGCATTTTAAAATTTCCACGCCTTCATCTTTACTGGTCTCCTGCAAGAAGAGTATCTCAGATAGCGGACATAATGTTTAGATAAACCTGATACAAATGATCAGTGTTGGAAAGTAATACCTATCATTAATTATTTTCTAAAATGTTGTCAAACTTTACACTTGGAAGAGAATTTGTATATAGATGAAGCATTCATTCCTTTCAAAGGAACTATGAGTATGAAGCAGTACATAAAAAATAAACCAACCCCTTGGGATACAAAACAGTTCTTATCGTATGGAGCAAGTGGGTTAATTTACAATTTAATTGCTTATGAAGGCTCCTCTACTCCAACTTATCTAGATACTGAAAAGAAGTGTGGAAAGACTGGAGCAATCGTATGGAAACTAGCAGAAGTAATTGCAGAAGAAAAAAATCACAAATTATTTGCTGACAACTTTTTTTACTTTCTTGCCACTCATGAAGGATTTTCAAACTAAAAAGATTTGGTATGGAGGGACAATACGTACAAATCGCACTGTTAATTGCCCAATTGCGGTTAAGAACGGTGTTCAAAGAAGTACTATGAGAGAATTTGTCAATGCTGAAAACAATATCGTAATCACGCAATGGAACGACAACAATGTGGTTACAATGACCTCTAATTTTGTTGGTTCCGGAACTTCAGATACTGTCAAGCCTTGGGATAAAGAAAGCAAGACGTACAGTGAAGTAATGCGACCAGAAGTAATTCAGTTACATAATAAAAGTATGGGAGGAGTCGATAAATAGATTTTTTGGTACAGCTTTATAGAAATTTTATTCGCTCAAAGAAATGGCCCCTTCGAGTTATTTTTCATTACATAACGTTAGCAATTAACAATGATTGGCTAGAGTAGAGTCAAGAGTCAAGCAATCAAAATGTATCCAAGAAAAACCAATTGCACCTATTAGGATTTACTTCAGTTGTTGTCACTTTTCAAGCAGGAACGTTTTTATCTCTAAAAAGAGAGGAAGACCAAGCAAAAATTTAGATAGACCAAAGCAATATAAGGTAAAGAAAAAGAATTTTAGATGTTCGTCCTCAAAACCTTATTCGATATGACAGTATTGGTCATTTACCTTTGGAGGGACAAGCTCCGCAAAGGTGCAAAATCGAAGGTTGTAAATCACGTTCTAGAGTGTAACGTGAGAAACGTAAGGTTCATCTTTGTGTAACTTCGGCTAACAATTGTTTTAAAGACTTTCATGTTAGATTGGTACCTACTATTTCATTTCAAGAGTAGTAGTTAAGTTTAGATTAAGTTTTATTCCTAGGACCTGATGGTCACATATGTAACCAACTCATTATTTCTATTTTATATAAATCAAATTGACTCAAAATTGTTATGAATGTCCTATTTGGGTCAATAAATACTTAAAAATACCTTACTTGATTTTTTCCTGTCCCGTAATTACTAACAGGTCTGAAAGGGTTAAGAATTAAGAATAATCAACCTCCATTATCTGTTATTATAGTTTAAGTTTAAGATTTATGAATCTCAAATTGTTTTTTGTGTGTGTTGCTTCTCGGATATGTAAATGTTTTGCAAAATTGGCCAATAGAGCTCGCCTAGTTAATTTGTTGTTTTTTGTTTAAATTGTGATGGACCTTCCTTGCAGTTTAAAGAGAACCAACATTATATTCTAAGATTTCATTGAAAGAAGTTACATAAAGGATTACACCGTTTAAAAATAATCAAACTTTGACCTTTTAGCTAAACGATTCGTGTGAAAATTATTTATTTGGAATCTAATCGATTACAAAATGTAATTAGTTTGCATTCATTAGGTCACTGAATAAACAATACTGATCACGATTTATTTGTTAAACAAAAATTTCAGATTTGAGTTACAGCGATTCATTCATGCTTGTGAATGTTTAAACACAGTTTAATGATAAACATTCAAACAGTGTTTGATAGAAGATATATGATCCATAAAAGACGCACTTATCGTTACGTTCGTCGATTTTTGAGAAGTTAATGCTTTTTTTGTTAAAAATTAATAGACTGAAGCGTTATTTTTCCCAAATTGGGGGATGTCTATTTATTCCATAATTTTGTGAGTTATATATATATATATATATATATATATATATACATTAGTTTATGCGTATACGAGGGTAAATTAGAAAGTATCTTGATAACGTCTTACTACTTTGGTTTTATGAATGTACAGGGTGTGTTCTATAGGTTCATGATAACGTATATGTTTTAAAATTTTATTATACATTAGATATTTCGTTTTTAAGTATTAATTGAACAGAAAGATTTTCAAAATTGAATTGACGTGTATTAAGATTACTGAGACGAAATTTAAGGTGCTCTTTTAAAGTGAAATAGTCTTGTACGAATTGAATGTTGGATCTTGTGTATGGTTTTATTGAGCAGGCTACAATTTTGTATTCCACCGTCTGGTAGGATTAACCTAACAGTTCGCCTGGAGTTGTTATTTCAAAGAAACTTTAGATTAGGGTGGCGGTTAGAGACTATTTTTCCCGGATTGAATGTTGTTGTTTGTTGTTTTATGGTAAGTGTAAAGTATTTGAATTGAAATTTCAACCATTTTACGCCTTATGCCGAACCGGCCTATTTCTAATGCAGTTACCTTGGCAACCCGCTTACCGTGATAAGCCAGCACGACGCCTAGTGCGATTTAATCGTGTAACATGTTTAAAAAAAATATAGTAACAACTAATTTAGTGTGAAAATGACAATAAAGAAAAACGTTTTCAGAATACTTAAACTATGTTAGGTAACATAATATGCTAGTAGCCCTGTAGGAAATGTTTTTGAATTATGCAAACTAATTTAGTATTTTAAGAAAAAGAACAAGTAACATAACGAAACACTTTTGAAAAATACATTTTATGATGGACTGAATCGGTATTCGCATTAGGTATAGGTATTTAGTATTGTGGTGTGCGTATGGCGCATTTATGATATTGTATGGACGTAATTGTACGGGAGTATTTTTGTTTAGCATAAGGATATTTGGATGTTGTACAAAAGATTGTGAGTTGAAAGAATTAAATTTGCATCAGATATAATATTTTAGTAAAACCCTAATTGACACAATAATGTGTGCCACTGTGTGGCTTTTGTATTTTCAAGAATGTAGGTTCAAAATACGAGTATTATATTAAAGAGTAAGAAGAATATGTACGTATTTTTAATTGTATAGGTAAATGAAGAAATGTCACAGTGGAAAATTTTATGTATGATTAAGGGCAAATAGTATAGAATTTTACTGAACTTTGCGAACATATTTTTTTTATGATTGTGGACCTGAACAGGCTAGATTTGGCCTATCGTGCTAAAGCACTCAGGAACACTTAGGAGGATTGGAGGGATAATGAATTGTCAATAGATGCCTATGAACAGCTACCTTAAATTTTCTCATATCATAAGTGAGAGGAAAACAGGAACTAGGGAGATCATTCCAGAGTTTAGAAGCCGTATAGAAAAATGTGGATTGCGCCCGTTTGGTACGACAAGTGGAGATTTGTACTGCATACTGATGATGTGAATGAGCGAACCGAGTATTTCTCGCAAAGATAGCCCGAGATGGTATCAAAGAATATAATTCAGCAGCACAATAGCCGTTGTAATAACGATAATACAAAGAAAGAACTGAAACCATCCTTCTATGCTCAAGGGACTGTATGTGAGAAGTTAAGGACGGGTCATTTATAAGCCTAATCGCTCTCTTTTGAATACGATCAACGATATCGAGAGCGTATTGGGGAGCACTAACAGAGGTGAGAATTATATTCCAGATGAGGCCGAATTTGGGCCTTATACAGCAGAAGGAGTTGTCGAGAGGTAAAGTACTGCTTAGATCTGTACAAAAAGCCTATTTTCCGAGCAGCTGTTTTGGTAGCTGATAGAAGATGGTCAACCCATGAGAGATTTGAGGATACAGTCATACCCAACAGAGTAATAGAGTCCGAAAACTTAAGAACTGAGTCATTCATACTTACAACAGGAAATGATCGATCTTTTTTGGTGGACACAAGGTAACACTGAGTTTTGTTAGCATTACATTTAAGTAGATTATTGCTTCCCCATTCGAGAAGACGTTGAATGTCTTTGTTGATTGAATTTGCCATTTCAGCTTTAATTTCTTGATTTGACATAGAAGGTGGATTATCACGGTCTGGTACAACTCGGCACCGCCGATTTGGCGCCGCCGACTCGGCACCGTCAACTCGGCGCGGGCCACTTCGGCGCCAGTGCAACTCGGCTCCAGGGCATCTCGGCGCCAGCCAATTCGAAGCCAGCTAACTTTACACCAACGTAATGAGCATTTGCCTTAAATATTAAATAACGTTTTAATAAAGGAAAAAATGGAAGCATGCTTTTAACCTTAAGGAGCTGTTATCCACTTATTTTGCAATATTCATTTACTGTTGGTTAGTTTAATTGCATATTTACAAAATGTATGACTGTTGGTGTAGATTAGGTCACTGCTACGGATTTTCAAACAAATGATTAAGCAACGTGTTTATGTAAGTAATAACGCAACTTCGGTATGCAGGTATACTATCTTTAAAGCATCCAACCCTTTGAGTAATTCACAAACAGCTTTAAAAAGTTCAACTAATTTCATGCATGGGAAAGTCTAGGCGAACCTTTTTGAATCTTTTTTAGAATTTACTTGAATAAGAATGTATATATTTGTAATATTATAATCATAATTAAAGTACCTACGCCTTTTAATTGTGTTGAATCTTTTTTACAATTTACTTAAATAAGAATGTATATATTTGTAATATTATAATCATAATTAAAGTACCTACGTCTTTTAATTGTTTTGAATCCCTTTTACAAATTACTTAAATAATAATGTGTATATTTGTAATATTAAAATAATAATTAAAGTACGTCTTTATGAAAAGTTTTAATTATTTTTGCTATTGGCGCCGAGTTGCCCGGCGTCGAATTGGCTGGCGCCGAGTTGTCCGCGCGTCAAGTTGGCTTGGCGCCGAAATGGCTGGCGCCGAATGGGCGGCGCCGAAGTGGCGGCGCCTAATGGGCGGCGCCGAGTTGTCCCTTTCCGGGATTATCACTATGAGTAGACTGAGATGAACCACAGTGAAAAGTGCTATCGTCAGCAAAGCAATGGATGGGGTTAGTTGTTGAAGAAATAAGGTCATTTATGTACAGCAGACAAAGTGTAGGGGCTATAACGAATCCCTGTGGTACGCCCGCGTTAATGCTAACTTCTTTTGAAAAAAAGTCATCAACTACGACACGTATTCATCTTTTATCAAGGAAATTAGAAATACAGTTGATGAGCGTATGATTTAACCCAAACGAGGAGAGTTTGGCAAGTAAACACTTATTCCAAACTTGGTCAAATGCCTTTGAGATATCTAAAGCGACTACAACTGTTTCACCGGACTGCTCTACTGCATTGTTCCAAACTTGGGTCACATATTAAAGAAGATCGCTTGTTGAACGACTTTGCCTAAACCCATATTGGTGGTCACTAAGGAGTTTGTTAGTTTCAAGGAACGTGAGCAGTTGCTGATTGATGGCTTTTTCCATGATTTTAGACAAAATGGAAGTGATGGCAATTGGTCGGTAGTTTGAGGGATCGGTCTTATCGCCTTTTTGGGAATAGGTTGAACATTTGCTAACTTCCATGATGAAGGAATTCCCAGAAGACATAGAGATCGTATAGAGCTTAGATAGGACTGGTACTAGTTCGGAGGAACATTTCTTTAAGACAATAGCTGGGATACCATCTGGGCCAGTCGCCTTATTGAGATCAAGCCTACTGATGATCGATTCCAAGAGCTTGTACCGAAAATGAATTGGTTTCATAGCGTATGAAGAAGAGTTGACTAGGGGCACATCTTATCCAGAATCATTGAAACACGAGTTTGACGCAAACAGATCCACAAAAACATTGGCTTTGTCTACAGAATCAACAACTACCGATCCGCCAATAGACGTCCGGGGGGGAAATGAAGATGTTGCAAAGTTTTTACTAATGGCTTTAGCTAAAGACCAAAATCTACGACTGCCTAAAGGAGAGGGAGCTAGTTCATTGCATTTTCGTTGTTCGAACAACTTTTTAGTTTTAGTGATTTCACTTTTGCAGATATTTCTAACACCAATGTATTCTACATGACTGTCGACCGATTTATTAGATTTCCATTTAAGGTAATATTTATTTTTTAAAGATATTGCACCCGCACAAGCCTTATTGAACCAGGGTTGGGAACGTGAATGACCTATACGGTACTGTTTTTTGGGAATGTATAACTCCATTCCCATGAGGATGACTTCAGATACTGAAAGTGCAATGCCCGAAGAAGAGGACGACTTAAAACAATATTCACGTCATGGAAAGGTTGCAAAGAAATCTCGTAAATTACTCCATCGAGCTGACTTAAAACACCACAAAGTTCTATCGGTTTTGCGAACAACAGTAGAATTAGGTACAGTAGAAGTTATTTCTATTAGACAATGGTCGGAAAGACCTAAAGGCGAAAGAACGGCAGTTTTATAAACAAGAGGGTTTGATGTAAGAAAGAGAACTAGAAGATGTGGAGTATGGTTAGGGTTATCAGGGATCCTTGTGGGTTCAGAAATCATTTGTGTGAGATCACATGAAATAGCAAATGTTTCTGCACTATGACCAGCGGGATTTGTAGTAGATGAAAACTGAAGCCAATTAGAGTTATGAACATTGAAATCGCCTACAATTGAGATATCGCAAGATGGAAACTGAGACATGAGATAGTCAACTTTCATACTAAGGTAATCGAAGAGGTCTTGAAAATTACTGTCATTAGGAGACCTATAAATGCAACAGTAGAATTTCACAAAATTAGGACCAGAATGTTAAAACCAAATTACGTCAAAATTTTTATTTTCTAAGGAAGAAACCCTCTTGCAAGAAATTTTGTCCTTGATGTAGGCACATACGCCTCCTTTATAATCAGAAAACAACATTCGAATCTTTATTGAAATTCTCTTTGATTGGCGAATCTGTTGTCCATAAACATCTATTGAGTATTAAATCGCGTGCAATAGGTTCCGATAATATTAGCAGTGACATGATTTTATTATGTGGCCCTTATTTATTACCTTTTTTTACTCATATTATAAACTCCTGCTTATTAGAGTGTGTGAGTTTCCAGACGCCTGGAAAATTTCAAAGGTTATTCCTCTGCCAAAAAAGCATGATATTTCTATGTACAATGACCTTAGACCGATTTCTATTTTACCCGTACTTTCAAAGGTGTTAGAAAAAATAATTAATCATCAAATTAGGGAACATATTGATAAGTATGCCATTTTTCCAACAAATCATCCGGATTTCGCTCAGGCCACAGCTGTGCCACTACCCTACTTGATGTTGTAGACGATATACTGCGTAATGTGGACGAAGGGAAAACAACCGCATTAATTCTACTTGATTATTCAAAGGCCTTTGACACAATTAACCACCAGTTACTTTTTTCAATTTTGCATTTTACAGGTCTATCTCATTATGCCATAAATTTGATAAAAAGCTACTTTACAAATCGTTTTCAGTATGCAAATTTCTAGTGGAGTTCCACAGGGGTCGATCATAGGACCGCTACTGTATTGTGTATACAGTTCTAACATAATTGATTGTCTGCAACATAGTAAAGCATATCTCTATGCAGATGATACACAGCTGAAATACTCTTTTACTCTCACTCCGATCTAGCGTTGGCGAATAGCATTATAAATAATGATATATATGTAACTTAGAGTGTAAGTTCAGAAAACACAATCTCAGCTTAAACCCTTCTAAATCTACCTTTATTATTTTTGGCAAGTTCAAACAAAAAATAGAGAATGACTTAAAAATAACAGTTAGTGATGTAAATCTTAAATGTTCACAAGTGGTACGGAACTTGGGCTTGGAAATGGACAATAACCTACGATTTCAAGAACATGTTACAAAATGTATTAAGAAATCGTACTCTAGCTTAAAAATGTTATTTCCTCATCGCCATATACTTTCGCAAGCATTAAAATTACAATTAACAGAGTCACTCGTATTAAGTAATATTAACTTTTGTGATGTAGATACGGTCCATGCCTTACAAGTACAGAAAAAAATCGCATTAAAAGAGTACAAAAATCATGTTTACGCTTTGTTTATGGCATAAGGAAATGTCAACCCATTACTTATAAATTAAAAGACGTTAATTGGCTAAACATGGATAGCAGAAGGATATTTCATGCTGCTGTACTTTACCATTCAATTATTTCTAAGGAAGTTCCACCATATTTACGCCAAAAAATCAGATACGGAAGCGACGTTCACAACGTCAACCTTAGATTTAAAGGACTTATTTCGCCTCCATCTTTTCGAACACATATGTTTCATCGATCATTTACATGTTACGTCTATTCCTTATATAATAAACTGTTACCGTCTCTCAAATGCCAATCACTATCGAATTTTAGATTTGTCTACAGGAAACTATTGTTAACATCGCAAGCATAATTCATCCTATTAATGTATTTCAAACTTAATACATATCTGTATATTATTCGTTTGTACAAAGCTAGCCTTATTTCTTATCTCTTTTAGTTATGTTATAACTTAGGGTTAAAACTTAGATCAGTTATACTGCCTTTTAACCCTTTTTTTTGCAATTCTAATTTATAATTTAAGTGCACGTTATCATTAGTATTACTCTCCATTTGTTATTGCAAAAAAAAATAAACATTAGACCTGATACCGCGGATGTTGCAGTAGTGAATCAGAAAGTTGATACTTTCGATGACCGAGGTCGCTTGGGCCCTGCCCTCCCGGACATCCGAATGGGGCAGGATTTTACGTCTGGTATTTATTACCCTAGAAACCACAGCCACCTTATTCTTTAATTTGGGACTTTTAATCCGATAAGAAGACAGTGAGGGCGAGAAGGAAGAATAAGGATGAGAATAGATGATGAAAAGGTAACCGGCAGCCCTTACCAAGCTCAAAAAATCGAAGACCCAATATTAAGGAGCCCATGGTAAGGGTGGTGGTACCTCCCCGGCTGGCATGGAGTATACATGCCTACCACCTTTCATCAATCATATGGGAGTTTCATAAAAAAGTTGTGTGATAGGTGAGTAATAGACGATTGATTGTCCTATAAAGATGCCAGTGTTCGTATTGCAAATTTTAATTAGGTCATACGGACAATCAATCCTCAGCAATATTTTTTGTATGCTTAACATACAAAAAATAGTAGGAGAAACGTAGGTAATTATTTTTTTGTGTGTCACTTAAATTAAAGTAAAAAGTCAGTTTGTGTATTACAGAACAGTTGTTTACTGGATTTATCTTTTTATCACGTGTAAAGTTACATAAAGGACCTCACAGTTTACGAATAATAAATCTTACGATATTTTGGCTATATTCACGATTTGTTTGAAAATTCTTTATTTTAGAGCATACCGACTATAAAATTTAATTGCTTACATTAGTTAGTTTCATTGAATATATAGTACTGGCCTTGTAATGGAGACATTAGAAATTCGAATTTCGCGCCGTTATATGAGATTAATGGTTATTGGTTATTTGTATTGTATAATTAATATTAAGAAAAAAAGCTTGAGCTTGTTTCGATGAGTATTTGCATTGTGAATTGGAAAGATTTTAAATATACGCGATAATTTGCGGGCATGACTGTTTTGTAAAAGGGAGCAAGTAGAAACGTTGTTATAATGAGGTGTGTTTACTAGTCAGGCGCATGAAGTAAGCGATTACAAGGAGTCGCGCTAAGTAAGCGATCAGAGTTGAAGTGAAAGTAACCAAATGGTTGAAAAGCTTAAGTTATGCTGCAATTTAAATTATGAAATTATAATGAAAATTCAGTTAATATAGTGATAAAGAAATATAAGTGATATTTTCCTTACTAATCCGAGGAAAAGCTAAAAAGAGTTAAAAGTGTAAATGTTGTCAAGTTGGCGATAATAAAAAGATTGCGTAATAATTTACAACAGTGTTTTAAGTGCGTATTGAAAGTGTTCCAAGTTGATGTTTTGATAGCGAGTGATAAATGTACTATAAGACAATCGACCCAGTTAATAGAACGATATAGCTAGCTGGAGCGTCCCGATAAAAGGAAAGGGGAATTTGTTGAGTAATTATTAAAGTTCATTTACACGAATAGAAATGTGATAACAATAACAATAAAGTTTAGTTATTGAATGTTATCTTTATAAATTAAAATCACCTAGTTGACGTTGAAACGTTTCACATTTTCATAAAAACAATATAAAATTTTACTCAATAATTTTGATATTTTAAAAGATTGAAAAAGAACCCAAATATTATTGTTTGTAACCAGGTGTATGCAAGCAAGCTAAATAATCTCATATAATACGCCCGTTACAAAACAATCCCCAACAGTACGACGAACAAAAAGAACTATTACAAAATAGCCATCAACGTGAGATTCATTACACTTTAGTTGCAGAAGCTGTTTGTTACTACTTATTTTTTTTTATATGCAGATAAACATAACAGCTTCTGAATTAAATTAAAGCCTTCTATGCTAGAAAATGTTTAAATATGTTGTACCCAAAAAGGATAGACAGTATTTGAGAGAACATACATTTCATGAAGGACCCATTGACCGTTACGTTTGTTTCAATTTTGAGATAGGAGTTAGGGATTTTATGAGTATTCAGGCGTGATCAGTAATCTTCTGTTATGCTTTAAAATTTACTTTCAAGATTGAAGTGCCGTGTATGTTTGTTGTTTTGTATTTAGATAAATTTATTACGATTACAGGGACGAAATTTAACATACTGTTTTAAACTGAAAGGGTGTTGTACGTATTGGATGTTTGAAATTGAACTGTGTATGATATTATAGGGTAGGCTACAGTTCTATCTTCTACAGTCAGATAGAATTAATTTAAGAATCCGCCTAGGTATATTTATTTCGGGGAAATTTTACGCCCCATCTGAACTCGCCCATCTCCACTGCAGGTAGATTGGCAGCCCGCTTACCTTGGTAAGGCTTCACGACGCCTAGTGCGGTTTGATCGTGTAACAATATTTCATTTGTTTCAGATTCCCATAGATAAGAGTCCAGTGGGGTAAGGTCGCGAGACCTGCAACGCCATCGATATTAGATATGACCTTTTAATTCATTCTCAAATAAATCCTGGGGAAATTCCTTAATCACGTAAGTTAACAAATCTTCAACCGATTCACAAAAAAAAGATCAATCCTCTAACTACCGGCCAATTATCATCGCTTCCATTTTCCGTAAAATTCTGGAAAAGGCCAGCAACCAACAGGTACCTCCTTTCCTTGAATCTAACAAACTTCTTAGTGAACACCGATATGATTTTAGGAAGAGTCGTTTCTTCGGCGATCTTTCATATGTGACGCAAGTTTCGAATACTACATTATAACGATCCGGTGAAACTTTAGTTAATTCAAAACTTTGAAAACTTGCCAAAATCAACTCGTTTGGGTTAATTGATATGCAATTTATATACAACCCGATGGATTGCATTGCAGAAGACAGCGGTGTTCAGTGTATTTAATCTCAGTCCACTTATAATACTAAACCACCCGAAATTGGTAAGGGATGCACTGAGAACTCAGAAACTATAAGTGATAGAAAGACGGTTAAAAAGGGAAGATGTTAGTAATTTAGTAGTGCTTATATAGTTTGTCTAGAAAGATCTGGAATCTTCATGTTTACTATTTTATTTCTTTATACTACAACGTTAAGCTTCTTAAGAGAAATTTTATGATAAGTAGTTTTCAGTGGCATCCAGATAATTTAATTTCTGCAATAAAATGTCATTCTGTCATTGTAATAGTTTTAAAGACTAACAAAATAGTGAAGATAATGAGGAAGGTGGAAAAATCAATTATATGAAACTGGGATTAGGGAAATGCCAGAATTTCTAAGATTAACGGGATTGAGCAAATCGACGATTTATAACGTTTTAAATCGTGTAACAAATGGAGTTGGTATGGCAAATGCCCAAGTTTATGGAAAACCACGTAAGATACGAGAAAATGATTTGAGAGCCTTATAGCAGATAGGCCGCAGAAATCCTAGACTAAGTTTTCAAAAGTTGATAAAACGATTTTCTCGATACGTGGAATACCCGACGCTTGCGAAACCATTCGCCAATTTTATATCAGTAGGGGCTTCAGAACATGAAAACCTAGGAAGATACCAGCGATTACCGAAGAGCACATACGGAGAAGACTTCGGTCTTGTGAATTGTTTTGGAACGATAGTTTTGAAAACGTTTTCATTACAGATAAAGCTTGTTTTACAAAAATTAAAGTTTCCTGAAAAAATTATGGTTTGAGGTGTAATTTCACAGAACTGAGTCATATCAATGGAACAATAGATAGTGCATACTACTGTACCACTTTAAATGTTTTTTTAAAATTTAAACAGCGTATACCTTGCATCCGGATGGTTGACGATTACAACACAACGCTCGATGCCATACTTCCCAGTCTACATGAAATTGGCTGGAAGAAACTGTTGTATGGCCAGCGGCTTCTTCTGGCTTAAGTTCGATTGAGAACATATGGGGTTTTATGAAAATAGAGGTGGAACACAAAGTACCTCGAACTAAAGATGAATTGGTGTCAACCGTTTTGGAAGCATGTCAACTTAGGCTGAAACGTATGCATTCAATATAATGCATTCCGTATAGACTGCAGACATGTTTGAGGCTAAATAGTCTGTGTATTAGCAAGTAAGTTTCTTAATATTTATATAAAATTAAATTTCGAAATAGCAAATCATTATTTTTTTATCGACATTAATTCGACATTCTTTCTAGACGATTTTCAAAACCATCATCAGTTTCAGTTTTCCGTATAGACGCGCTAAGGATTTTAATTTGTTCAGAGAGAAATATTTTCTGGGTTTTTCAATCAATATGGCAACGTCGCACAACAAATTTAATTTCGAAAATTAAGTTTAGCAAAAACTGTTTGGTAAAATTCAAATCAAATGTTTTTAGCCAACTTGTTTCTAATAAAAAATAAAGTAACGTCCAATTTTGCGTAGAAAAGACAATAAAGACAAAATCAATACCGCCTTTAGGTATGTGAAGATAGAAGGGTCTTTTTTGAATAATGTGATTTAAATCTATGTAGAATTAAGCACCGATTATACCACAATAAGAAATAAGTTGTAGCAAAAACTTTATAAACACGGCGGGGCCGGAAACTATTGGATAATTTATTCGCCATTTTGCGCCTTTAAAATAAAATGTTGCACCTTTATGTGAAAGAAAGTATTGTAAAATTACACGGTCAACTTCACAGTCGTAAAATTCTGCATAAATATATTTTCTTAATGCAGTAACTAATTATCTGCGCAAACCGGAGCAAAATCAGCGCCTAATTACTGCCTAAGGAAAAATGGATTTATGCAGAAGTGAAGTTAGTTGTGGCAGTGTAATTTAACAAAAACTTCTTTCCTATAAAGGCTCAAAATTTTATTTTTACGGCGCAAAATGGCGTCTAATTGGCGCCTAATTACTGAATAAGAAAAGAAAGACTTATCCTAAAGTTTGCGCCTCCATGAGGTTAGCCATGTTTATAGAATTCTTGCTACAACTTATTTCCTATTCGGACGCAAAATTCATAATCAGCGCCTTACTATGTATAAGTTTAAACCACGTTACTCGAAAGGACCCGTCTATCTTCACACATCTATTGACGTTTCCAGAATACTTAAACTACGTTATATAACATTATATTGCGCTATTAGCCCTCTCGGAAATATTTTTGGATTAATTTAGAAGAAAAAGCAGATAAAATATCGAAATAATTGCTTAATTTGAAAAATGCTGACAGTTTTTGTTAATGCACTTTTAACATTTTATTAATTTAAATCTGGTGACGCCGTAAATACAGTTTCTAATGGACTGAATTTATATACCTAATTTTTTACAGCTTCCCATATATAAAAGTCCAGCAGGGTAAGGTTAAGAGACCTTCAAGGCATTGTTTTGGGGCCTCTGTTAGATATAACCTTTTAATTAATAGTCTCAAATATCTTCTGGAGAGTTTCCTTTATCACAGAAATAAACAAACCTTCAACCTATTTACAAAAAAGGCGACAAACCGTTTAACAGTTTGCAGAAATCACTTTCAAAATAATGGTCTTCTAAGTTCAATAACTCCAATATATTACTATGGAAATAATAAAAGTTGTACCTGATGTTATACGTAAAACTCTTTATTAAATTTTTAATATAAATTTCATTTAAAGTTGCAAGATCAAACTTAAATAAAGTAAACACAGCTGGATTACCTTAAGTCCGTAGTGCTGACAGATTCACGGACGATCTTTTCTTCCCAAGCCACAGCTACATGTCACGGAAATGATACAAGCCACGTTCAATTGATCCTTATTATCGATGTGGAACAATAATCAGCTCGAATAGTCAACCCCTTCTTTATATACGACTCCCACAGTGAACGTAGACTTTTAATCACGGCAGGTGAAATGATCGGAAGTTCTTTTAATAACACTTCTCCGGTATACGCTCGTAAACTAACAGCAATATATTTATTCCTAGTCCAGCTGTACTTTATTTACTGAATAACCTGGTTCAATTAACATAAACTCAACTACTTAATTACAATCTTTATGTACAAAGTACTTTAGTAGATTTTCTACACAAGCAACGATCGTTGATTCTTAAACAGCTGTGAGTGTACTTATTATTAACCACAGTTCGGGGTGAACCCAAAACACATTCACAATCAATGCCGCCTCAAGGCGTAATTTATTCCATGATATAGGGAAGTACTGATAAATACTTTCTTTTCTCGATGGAAACGAAAACGATATGAACGATTGACGAAACACAAACACAAAAAATTTCTACGGGGCGATTGCGATTGAACTATCTTTATATTCATATGTAGTGAAAGGGTATATTCCTTAACGGTATGTTCAGAAAGCCGCTGGGTCTAGGAAATATTCTACGCGCGCGCATAGAATATCACTTAAACTCAAAGTCAAACTCAATCTCAAACCTCAAACTGTCTTCACACACAAAACCCCCTTACCCTCCTCTATAACAACTTCATCACCCACTATTAAAATTTTTCATATCTAAATACAAACCTAAGGATGTCACATGCAATCTGAAACTACTGATTAACCAGAATTGCGATGAAACTCAATACGCTTCTTTACATATAACCAAACACTTCTCAGCAAGGTCGAATGGCTCAACTAAACCCTCAATAAATTTTACATGAACATTTTTGCTCATTAACAAATTGTTGGAATATTAAACACGCTACGGTATTCACAATATCATGCCTTATAAGCTCATATGACGGCCATTCTTACCAAACAATCTACAAAATAAATTTAGGTCGGCAATATCTTCATAATTACATTTCTAAAAACCCTTTTTCAGCAACGAAAACAAATTTTCTCAAAAAGAACAATTCCACTTCGTTTTATCGATAACGGAAATAACAGAAATAATATTCATGGAAAGATGGTACTTTTATACCCTATTTAAAATAACCAAATTCAAAGCCAAATTTAACCACACGTGACAAAACGTCATTTCATTCAACAGAGATACACAACGTATCTTTGAATTGGTAATAGTCTAATTAGATATACTAGGCCTGTCCTGGATCACTTTTGTCACTAGATTTGTCACCAGATTTGGGAAAAAACACCTCAAGGCCATGTGGCAGGAAAGGTTAGTAACACTGTCGAGTCTCTGCAAGGTCCCCGCTCCAAGGTCGCTCTCATTGCCAACGTTCTTAACGTACACACACCCCGCTGCAAGGTCAATGGTTTTTCAAGGACACTCACATTGCTTATCTTCAAGGTCATCCATGCTCGCACGCGTCCTTCGCTTCAAGGTCACACGCTCCATGCATGGAAATATATTCCTCAAGGTCACGTTCCCTGCATCAGTATTCAAGGCCAGGAAATGTTCACGGTCACCAATCAATTCTCTGGTGGAGTATTAATTTAACAGGAAATTTTCAAGGTCACGTCCACCATCAATTCTAGGAAGTTCATTGACGTCTGTCTCAAGCCCTGAGGTGTTATTACAATTCTCAAGGGGTATCATACAGATTGTTGCCTATGCTAAGCATGTTTCAAGATCATCAAGCAATTCTTGGAAGTTTACTTTGTAAGGTCACGCCCCACAGTAAAGTGCACTGACCTCAAGTGGTTCCGTTCCCCATATACAGATATACGTTTCCCAAAGACAGGTAGCCGTTTCCCAAATACAGGTAGCCGTTTCCCAAAACAGGGGAGCCGTTTCCCAAAACAGATAGTTGTTTCGCAACACAGGTAGCCGTTTCCCCCCATTTCAAGGTCACACCATTGAGAAAAGAACAAAGGTGTTCTATTGTTCTGGCCGAGTTAGGGTAATAATTCCTAAAAATAGATTGTTATCCAGATACCCCCAGCATTTCATGCCCAATTCAGAGGAATCAACTTTCAAGAGCAAAGGCGATCCATTGTTTAAGCCGACGCTTCAAAGTCTATGCTTACAAATTTCAAGGTCACACCTCTGATAAAAGAACAAAGGGGATCCATTGTTCTGGCCGAGTTATAATTCCTAAAAATAGATTGTTATCTAGATACCCCTCACCTTTTCCAGGCTCAATTCTGAGAAATCAATTTTCAAGAACAAAGGCGACCCATTGTTCAAGCCGACGCTTCAAAGTCTATGCTTACAATTTTCAAGGTCACACCTCTGAGAAAATAAACAAAGGCGATCCATTGTTTTGGCTGAGTTAGGATCATAATTTCTAAAAATAGATTGTTATCTAGATGCCCCCACCATTTCAGGCTCAATTCTGAGAAATCAATTTTCAAGAACAAAGGTAATCAATTCTTCAACCGACGCTTCCTACGTATATTCCTCAAGGTCACACAGCAATTCTTGGCTCAGCTAAGGTGTTAATTCTTATAAATTAAATCTCAGGGGAATTAAGTCGACTTTTAAAGGCGTGGGGGATTCTACCTTTCAAGGTCACCCAAGCAATTCTTGGCCGAGTCAAGACGTTAATTCTCGAGGTCGGGGTATCGTACAGGTTGTCGTTGTCTATGCTAAAATGTGAGTCAAAGTTCGTGTATTGCCAAAATTGTAATAAAAAGATTATGCTTACAGTACGTGGGTTCATAGTACTGCTGTCCTAAACCACCAGAATGAGGTAGTTTCCCTAAGAACCGGATCCAGTTCCCAAAGACAGATATCCGTTTCCCAAAACAGGGGGGCCGTTTCCCAGAACAGGGATCTGTTACTCAACACAGGTAACCGTTTCCTCCACCATTTCACACCTCTGAGAAAAGGACAAAGGCGATCCATTGTTCAAGTAATTCTTGGCAGAGTCAGGGTCATACTTCTTAGAAATCACCTGTAGGGCTATCAAATAGATTTTCAATGGTTAAAATGTATTGGTCGGCTCATAATTCATAGAAATCAGTTGCATGGGGTATTCAAATAGACTTTTCAAGGTGCGGAGGATTCTACTTTTCAGAGTTAGGTCACCAAACTGGTTGAGACCATATGTCGGGAAGTCAGATTTAGCAGCATTCCTAATCAATGACGCCACGTGGCTTTCAATCAAGCAATTATTGACTGGGCCAAGGTCATGTGTTAACCTGCAGGGGTGCGCAGATCTTATCCAACCTTCTTAGATTGAAAATTTTATTCTGGCCGAGTCGGGGTCATAATTCCTAGAAATCTAAAAATAGGTTGTTAACTAGGTCAACACCCAAAACGTATTGGTATTAATTTTCGCTCATTGTACACGTATATTCCTCAAGGTCCTGATTGTTCACGTCCAAGTACATGGTTTTTCAAGGTTATGGTCATTGTACACATTACCTATATCAAAGCATATGGTTCTTCAAAGTCATCTCATTGCCTGCATTCAAGTACATGGTTTCCAAAGTCCTCTCGTACACCGTGTAAAGTATATTCTTCAAGGTCACCAAGCAATTCCTGGTCAAGTTGATGCACTAATTCTTGGAATTCTCAAGGTCAGAGGTGTTAAATAGACTAAAGTTGTAGGTGTGGGGGATCCTATTTTCAGGTAGAGGTCATGTGTTGGTAAGGTGCAGGGGCAGCAAGGTCACATGGCACAGGCAATTCTTAGCTGACTCGAGGTGTTAATTCAGTTATTACAATCCTCAAGGTGGCCTGAAGGGTATTCCTAGAAATCAATTCCTAATCAATAACCAATCAGTGACTTTTGTATAAGTCTTAGAAGTTATTACAATTCCTAGAAATCTATTCTCAAGGTCAAAGGTGTTATTTCCAGGTACCCCCACCATTTCAAGCTCAATCTTAAGAAATCAATTTTCAAGGTCAGGGGGGTATTACAGTTGAGACATATTGTCGTCTATGCTAAAAGGTAGGTTAAATGGTTCTGGTATTGCCCAAATTGACCTATTCAAGGCTACAATTTATTGATATCTTATTACAATCAGTTCGCGGGCAGATGTTGTTTATGCTTATAAGTGCAGGTCAAGGTTAAACGATTCTTTCATTGGCTCTGTACGTATCTATGTTTTGACGTTCCTCTCACGTTTTTGACGTTCCTCTCACGTTTTTGACGTTTGCTTGATGGTTTTAGACGTTTCCTTGGAGGTTTTTGACGTTTCTTTGAGGTTTGTTGACCTTTTTAACGTTTCCTTGACGTTTTCTTTTGACGTTTGCCTGATGTTTCCTAATGTTTTTTGATGTTGCTTTGGCGTTGGGTGTGTGCACGCGAGAATTTGTCAAGGTGAAGGCGAGCGAGACATGTCAAATCGAAATTTCTTGGTCGGCATTTTGCAATTCCACCCGCTGGCATATGAAGAAGGGCATGTTGTTTAAGCTAATAAGTAGGTCAAGGTTAAATGGTTGTGTGGTTGGAAATTTTCAAGCAATTTGCAATTTGATTGTCAAGACCATATGTGTTAACCTACAGGCTATCCCGATCTTACCCGATTTTATCCGACCTTATCCGATCGAAATTTTTCAAGGTCACCAAGCAATTTAGTCGACTCAAGGTGTTAAATCAACTATTAAATCAACCTGCAGGACCAATTCTAAACGGTTCATGGAAACAGGCTGTTGTCGTTGAAGACTGATGTTGTCCATGCTAAAAGGTAGGTTAAGTGGTTCCTGTATTGGTTAAATTGTTTATAATAGTAAAAGAGTATGTGGATTCATAATACTATTGTCCCAACCAGGAGTTAGCCCGTTTCCCCAAGAACTGGATCCGTTTCCCAAATACAGGTATACGTTTCCTGACGTTTTCAGTCCTCTGATTGGACGCTGGATCCTACATGTGGATGATTAAGTCTAGGATATAGAACCGATCCTGATCCACAGTATACGAATTGAAGGTTACTTAATCCGCCGTACACATACGCGATCCCGCTTTAAGGTCAAAATTCGTCGATTCCTAGAAGTTATTACAATTATTGGAAATCAAGCTAGCCTGCAAGGGTATTCTTAGAATTCCTAAGGTTAAACGGTGGTTTTATTGGTTCTGTGTGTATCTACATATCCATGTATCTATGTTTTGGAGGTTGCGACGTTTTACATCGTTTTATTTTGTTTTTTCGGCATTTTATGACGTTATTTCGAGGTTTGCGATGTGTTTTCAAGCCATGTCGTGCGTATGGGGTATGATTAGAAATCTAAAGATAGAAGCAGTTTGTGGAAACATGAAGGTTGTTTCGGGAATTAGTTCTAGGAAATCTTTTGTAAGGATTTTCAGGGAACCAATGCATGGTCTCGTTAAAATAACAAATGTAATATCCCATAAGGAAATAGAACCCCATTCCCAAGCTGACGTACGTTGGAAACGGCTTTAAAGAGGTGAACTTGTCCTATATACAACGTATAAAAGAAGAGTAGACAGATTTATTGGAAAAGAGCAAAAAATGACAGCTATATAAATAAATTGCAGTATAGAAATGAAGTAAGCAATGTAAATTTGATGTACTACGCTCAATGTCTCTATCAATTAAATAAACAAAATTTTTATATAAAAATTTGTAAATGATCCCTAAATAAACAAAAAAATCGATTATTTATAGACTTATTGGTTTTAATGTATGCAGATCGCTAGACAAAGAAACGTGATTGTTTTTAATCATTAAATGGCATTTATGCATATGTTATCAAAGTTTCTGTTATTAGTAAAGCGTTATTATTACAAAACACAATGACTTTGCTTTGTATGAAGGAGATTTAAATTGATTTTTTGCAAAGCATGGCCTTTTCGAAAAAATCCATAATTATCGAGATTTAGCCCAAAACCTAAAAAATTGCCAAGTTTGGAGTAAGGTGCAGGGGCAACAAGGTCACATGGCACAGGCAATTCTTAGCTGACTCGAGGTGTTAATTCAGTTATTACAATCCCCAAGGTGACCTGAAGGGTATTCCTAGAAATCAATTCGTAATCAATAACCAATCAGCGACTTTTGTATAAGTCTTAGAAGTTATTACAATTCCTAGAAATCTATTCTCAAAGTCAAAGGTGTTATTTCCAGGTACCCCCCACCATTTCAAGCTCAATCCTGAGAAATCAATTTTCAAGGTCAGGGGGGTATTACAGTTGAGACATATTGTCGTCTATGCTAAAAGGTAGGTTAAATGGTTCTGGTATTGCCCAAATTGACCTATTCAAGGCTACAATTTATTGATATCTTATTACAATCAGTTCGCGGGCAGATGTTGTTTATGCTAATAAGTGCAGATCAAGGTTAAATGGCGTTTATGCATATGTTAACAAAGTTTCTTTTATTAGTAAAGCGTTATTATTACAAAACACAATGACTTTGCTTTGTATGAAGGAGGTTTAAATTGATTTTTTGCAAAGCATGGCCTTTTCGCAAAAATCCATAATTATCGAGATTTAGCCCAAAACCTAAAAAATTGCCAAGTTTGGACGTTTCAAACCTCGGGTTCATGTTCAGCGTCCCGAAAAAAAATTAGGACTGTATACCTCAAATTTCAGCCCTTTTTTTCCTCCGGAGGGTGGTGCTAATGGAGGGTTGCAGGCGTAATGCTAAGAAACAAAAATCAAATTGAGGAAATTATGTAAAGTATAATTACTTGAATTTTGCAGAACTCGTGATCTCTGCTCTGTACACCTAAAGAGCTACCATTTTTGTGTTGAAACCACCATTTCCGCGGTAGATTTCAACAATACCTGGTTAATCAAATGGCAAATCTCGTTCCACATATAATTCGGTAACGGATGCTGCGAGCGAGCGGATCATCACGCAGGACTTCTTGCCTGTTTATTCGCGAACGATATGCACTGTTAAGAAAATTTAACGGAATGATGCAACACCAGAATCGGAGTAGAAGGAAAGGCAGGCATGTGAAAGCATTGCTTTGTACACGATGAAACGTATTCTTATACACACGCAAGGTCAATTAAACGAATTCACAATAAAGCAATTTTAATATAAATAAAAACTATCTGCAAGCTTTAATTAGAATAAAATTACCAACATCGTCTTTATGAAAGCAAAACTTTTATGTTACTTTAAACAATGAAAAACCACTATAACGCTTTACTAATAAAAGAAATTTTAGTTAACATATGCATAAATACCATTTAATGATTAAAAACAATCACGTTTGTTTGTCTAGCGATCTGCATACATTAAAACCAATAAATCCATAACTAAATCGATTTTTTTATTAATTTAGGGATTATTTACAACTTTTTACATAAAAATTTTATTTATTTAATTGACAGAAACATTGGGCGTAGTACATCAAATTTACATTATTTACTCCATTTCTATACTGCAATTTACATAGCAGTCATTGTTTGCTCTTTTAAGTCCAAGGTTAGTCAATTTAGGAATAAAAAGGGCTGAAATTTTAGGTATACAGTCCTAATTTATGTTTTTTCGGGACGCTGAACATGAATCCGAGGTTTGAAACGTCCAAATTTGGCAATTCTTTGGTTTTGGGCTAAATCTCGATAATTATGCATTTTTTCGAAAAGGCCATGCTTTGCAAAAAATCAATTTAAATCTCCTTTATACAAAGCAAAGTGTCATTGTATTTTGTCATAATAACGCTTTAATAATAAAAGAAATTTTAGTTAACATATGAATAAATGCCATTTAATGATTAAAAACAATCGCGTTTCTTTGTCTAGCGATCTGCATACATTAAAACCAATAAATCTATATCTAAATAGATTTTTTTATTAATTTAGGGATTATTCACAACTTTTTACATAAAGATTTTATTTATTTAATTAACAGAAGCATTGGGCGTAGTACATCAACTTTATATTGTTTACTCCATTTCTATACTGCAATTTATATAGCTGTCATTGTTTGCTCTTTTAAGTCCAAGTATAGTCAATTTAGGAATAAAAAGGGCTGAGTATACAGTCCTAATTTATGTTTTTTCGGGACGCTGAACAATGAACATGAATCCGAGGTTTGAAACGTCCCAATTTGGCAATTTTTTAGGTTTTGGGCTAAATCTCGATAATCATGCATTTTTTCGAAAAGGCCATGCTTTGCAAAAAATCAATTTAAATCTCCTTCATACAAAGCAAAGTGTCATTGTATTTTGTCATAATAACGCTTTACTAATAAAAGAAATTTTAGTTAACATATGAATAAATGCCATTTAATGATTAAAAACTATCACGTTTCTTTGTCTAGCGATCTGCATACATTAAAACCAATAAATCTATAACTAAATCGATTTTTTTATTTATTTAGGGATCATTTACAACTTTTTATATAAAAACTTTGTTTATTTAATTGATAGAGGCATTGGGCGTAGTACATCAAATTTACATTGTTTACTCCATTTCTATACTGCAATTTATATAGCTGTCATTGTTTGCTCGTTTCCAATAAATCTGTATGCTCTTCTTTTATACGTTGTATATAGGCCAATTTCACCCCTTTAAAGCCGTTTTCAACGTAGGTCAGCTTGGGAAAGGGGTTCTATTTCCTTATGGGATATTACATTTGTTGTTTTAATGAGACCATGCATTGGTTCCCTGAAAATCCTTACATAAGATTTCCTAGGACTAATTCCTATCAAACCATATTTTCTAGTTCAGTGTTTCGATAGCTTATAGTACGTAATATGTATCATCTTCCCATCTGGAGGAAGAAGGTTGATATCGGATAAAATCCTAGGACGGTATTATTCTGTACTAATGACAAGACGTTTGTCAAAAAGCTCCCACGCCCAAACATAGATATGCAGAGCCAATAAGGAACCGTTTAACCTTGATGGGTTGACTTCACGAGGATAGAATACTATCGAAAAACTAGTACTACAGAAGCTTTTTGACATTTGTCAGCAATAAATACGCTCTTTGTAAAATGATTCTAGTTAAAGCATGTTTACATATGGTTGGGGACACTACTATGTTTGTTGGTTTTATGATTGCACCCAAACTACTCATGAACACATCCTTTGTATTTAACAGCCTTTTAAATTTTCTTCTTTGAAATACTGGTAAAAGTGCTGAGGTAATGCATATTTAAACTCCTCCGTTTCTAACACTATACGTTCACCATACTCCACAACCTTTCATGTTTCTACTTTACTACACTATTTTTACATATTCTTTATTGCTGATATACAGCTTCGTCATTTCCTATTTTCATTATATCACACTCTAAATCGAGTTTTACTGCCTTTATTAACATCTCCAATCGCTCACTCCTCTGCACTTACTGCTTTCAGTCCAGCTTTTTCAGACCCACAAAAAGTCATTCTGATCGAAAAGGGTTTAGAATTTGCTAAAAACTACCCATGGGCGATAACCTTGTTGACTTATTTCAGCATCTATTGGAAAAGCTACCACTAAAAGTAGGCAATTTAAGCGGATTATTCAGGTTTTCTATAACATAAAAACTGTCTTCTATCTGTACCTTGACATATTGTCAGATTTCTAAGAATTCCGGCAAAGGTTGACTCAATTTAGACACCACTTAAATATTTAGCATAAACAATAACCTTCCCATGGGTTGCTTTTTAAGAATATGATATCCTTCCAGCCAATAAACTTTAACCCCCTCAGATAAATAAAATTTACTCCTGCACGGCATCGTTCAATTTGTTTTCTGTGGGGGAAACGACTACTGGGTTAGCTGTGTTGATAAACGACTATCCGTTTTTGGGGAACGGTTATCTGTCTTAGAGGAACTACCTCCTGCTGGCGGTTAGGATAGTAAGATACTATACGCATACTATTTAGCCAAAATAGGAACCTCGATATACGTTCAGCATAGACAACCCTCTTGTTTCCACGAACTGATTCTCTTGTTAAAATTTAGAAATAGGAACGCTTATTTACTATTCCCGAAACAACCTTCATGTTTCCACAAACTGCTTCTATCCTTATATGTCTAGCCATACCCAATACGCAAGACATGGCTGGAAAACACATCGCAAACCACGAAATAACGTCATGAAACGCCGAAAACCACAAAAAAACGTAAAACGTCGCAACCACCAAAACATAGATACATGGAAATGTAGATACACACAGAAACAATAAAAGCACCGTTTAACCTTAGGAATCTTAAGAATACCCTTTCAGGCTAGCTTGATTTCCAATAATTGTAATAACTTCTAAGAATCGACGAATTTTGACCTTGAAGCGGGCAGCGTGTACGTACACGGCGGATTAACTAACCTTCAATTCGTATACTGTGGACCAGGATCGGTTCTATATCCTAAACTTAATCACTCACATGTAGGATCCAGCGTCCAATCAGAAGACTGAAAACGTCAGGAAACGCGCACACGCACACGCTCACGCACACGCACACGCACAAGCACACGCACACGCATACGTACACGCACACGGATACGCATACGTACACGCACACCCACACGCACACACACACACACACACACACACACGGACACTCGGACACATACGGACACGGACACGGACACGGTCACGGATACTGACACAGACACGAACACGAGCACGGACACGGACACGGACACGGACACGGACACGGACACGGACACAGACACGGAGACACAGACACGGACACGACACAGACACGAACACGGACACAGACACGACACACACAGACATGGACAGGATACAGATACAGACACAGACACAGCCACAGACACGACACAGACACGACACAGACACGACGACACGACATGGAACGACACGACACGACACGACACGACACGACACGACACGACACGGGACAGACACTGAACACAGACACAGACACGAGACACAGACACGACAAGACGCAAACTCAAGACAGACACGACACAGACCCGACATGAAACAGACACGAACATGACACGACACGATACTACACGACACGACACGACACAGACACGACACAGACACAGACACAGGCACGACACAGACACAGACACGAACGAACACGACACGACACGACACAGACGCGAACTCAGAGACAGACACAGACACAGACACAGACACGACACAGACACGATACAGACACAGACACAGACAAGACGACACAGACACGACAAGACACAGACACAGACACGACACGACACACACAGACACAGGAACTAGAGACAGACACGACACGACACGACACAGACATGACACAGACACGATACAGACACAGACACGACAGACACAGACACGAACACGACACAGACACAGACACGACACACAGACACAGACACAGACACAGACACGACACGAACACACGACACGAACACGACACAGACACGACAGACACGAACACAGACACGACACACACGACACACGCACTCAGAACAGACACGACACGACGACATGAAACGACACGACAGACACAGACACGAACAGACACGACACACGACACAGACACAGACACAGACACGAACACAGACACAGACACGACACAGATAACACAGACACAGACACAGACACGGACACAGACACGAACACAGACATGGACAGGGATACGATACGACACGACACGGCCACAGACACGACACAGACACCGACACAGACACAGACACAGGACACGACACGACACGAACAACACGACACGACATGAAACGACACGGACATGACACGGACACGGATACGGACACGGACACGGACACGGACACGGACACGGACACGGACACAGACGGAACACAGACACGGACAAGGGCAAGGACGCGACACAGCACAGGACACGGACACAGACACGGACACGGACACGGACACGGACACAGAACGGACACGACACATGCATGGGAACGGACACGGACACGTATACGGACACGGGCACGGACACGGACACGGACACGGAAAACGGAGACGGACACGGACACGGACATGGATACGGACACGGACACGGACACGGACACGGACACGGACACGGACACGGACACGGACACGGACAAGGAAATGGACACGGAAATGGACACGGACACGGATACGGAGACGGATACGGACACGGACATGGTCACGGACACGGACACGGAAACGTACACGAATACGGACGTGGACACGCACAAGCACACGCACACCGCCACGCACACGGACACGGTCACGTACATTCGTACGCACGCGCAGGCGCACACGCACACGCACACGCACACGCGCACGCACACGATTACGCAGACGCATACACACTCACGCACACGTTCACGCACACGCACACGCGGAAGCGGACGCAGACGCAGACGCAGACGCAGACGCCAACGCAGACGCAGACGTAGACGTAGACCCAGACGCAGACGCAGACGCAGACGCAAACGCAGACGCAGACGCAGACGCAGACGCAGACGCAGACGCAGACGCAGACGCAGACGCAGACGCAGACGCAGACGCAGACGCAGACGCAGACGCAGACGCAGACGCAGACGCAGACGCAGACGCAGACGCAGTCGCAGACGCAGACGCAGACGCAGACGAAGACGCAGACGCAGACGCAGACGCAGACGCAGACGCAGACGCAGACGCAGACGCAGACGCAGACGCAGACGCAGACGCAGACGAAGACGAAGACGCAGACGTAGACGCAGACGCAGACTTAGACCCACAGGTACACGTACACGCACACGCACATGCATACGCGCAAGCACACTCACACGCACACGCACACGCACACGCACACGCACAAGGACGCCCTCACCCACAAGCACACGCACACGCACACGCACTCGTACACGCACACGCACACGCACACTCACACGCGCACGAGCACGCGCACGCACACGCACAAAGTTATAAGATTCCAAACGATGTTGGGCACATAATATAGTAAAATAAATCAGTTACTCGTGATTATTACATTATTATACTAAAGTGATAGTAAAATATTTGATTATTGGTTAAGCTTTGTATGGATGTACATTTGGGTACAGACTACTGGGTTAGCTGTGTTGATAAACGACTGTTTGTATTTGGGGAACGGTTATCTGTCTTAGAGGAACTACCTCCTGCTGGCGGTTAGGATAGTAAGATACTGTAAGCATACTATTTAGCCAATACAGGAACCTCGATATACGTTTAGCATAGACAACCCTCTTGTTTCCACGAACTGATTCTCTTGTTAAAATTGAGAAATAGGAACGCTTATTTACTATTCCCGAAACAACCTTCATGTTTCCACAAACTGCTTCTATCCTTATATGTCTAGTCATACCCCATACGCAAGACATGGCTGGAAAACACATCGCAAACCTCGAAATAACGCCATGAAACGTCGAAAAAACATAAAAAAAACGTAAAACGTCGCAACCACCAAAACATAGATACATGGATATGTAGATACACACAGAACCAATAAAAGCACCGTTTAACCTTAGGAATCCTAAGAATACCCTTGCAGGCTAGTTTGATTTCCAATAATTGTAATAACTTCTAAGAATCGACGAATATTGACCTTGAAGCGGGCAGCGTGTACGTACACGGTGGATTAACTAACCTTCAATTCGTATACGGTGGTTCAGGATCGGTTCTATATCCTAAACTTAAACACTCACATGTAGGATCCAGCGTCTAATCAGAAGACTGAAAACGTCAGGAAACGCGCACACGCACACGCTCACGCACACGCACACGCACACGCACACGCACACGCATACGTACACGCAAACGCACACGCACAGGCACACGCACACGCACACGCACACGCACAAGCACACGAACACGCACACGCACACGCACAAGCATACACGCACACACACACACACACACATACACGGACACTCGGACACATACGGACACGGACACCGACACGGTCACGGATGCGGACACGGACACGAACACAAGCACTGACACAGACACAGACACGGACATGGACACGGGCACGGACACGGACACTGACACGGACACGGACACGGACACGACACGAACGCGACACAGACACGGACACAGACACGGACACGGACACGAACACGGACACAGACACAGACACGGCACGATACGGACATTTGAACAGAGACGGATACAGACACAGACACGACACAGTCACGGACACGACACGGACATTGAACAGACACAGAAACAGACACGGACACGGACACGTACACGTACACACGACACAGACACAGACACGACACGGACACGACACAGACACGGACACGACACGGACACAGACACAGACACAGACAGAGACAGACACAGAAACAGACAGACACGACACAGACACAGACACAGACACAGACACAGACACAGACACAGACACAGATACAGACACAGACACAGACTCAGGCACGACACACGACACAGACACGGACACAGACACGTCCACGACACGACACAGACACGCACACGACACAGACACAAGCGAACTCAGACACAGACTCAGTCACGGACAAAAATGGACACGAAACAGACACGGACACGGACACGGACACGGAGACGGACACGGACACGGACACGGACACAGAGACAGGACACAGACACGGACACGCACACGGACACGGACACGACACGGACACAGACACAGACACGGACACGGACACGGACACGGGCATGGACACAGAACGGACACGGACACGGACACGGACACTGATACGGACATAGTCACGCACAAGCATGCACATGGACACGGTCACGACACACTACGCACACGCAGACGCACACGCACACGCACACGCACACGACACGTTCACGCACACGCACACGCACACGCACGTACGCACACGCACACGCACACGCACACGCACACGCATATGCCCACGCACACGATTACGCAGACGCACACACACAGACGCAGACGCAGACGCAGATGCAGACGCGCACGCAGACGCAGACGCAGACGCAGACCCAGACGCAGACGCAGACGCAGACGCAGACGCAGACGCAGACGCAGACGCAGACGTAGACGCAGACGCAGACGCAGACGCAGACGCAGACGCAGACGCAGACGCAGACGCAGGCGCAGACGCAGACGCAGACGCAGACGCAGACGCAGACGTAGACGCAGACGCAGACGTGAAGCTGACGCACACGCATACGTACACGCATATGCAAACGCACACTACACGCTGATGCTGCGCAGACGCAGACGCAGACGCAGGCGCAGACGCAGCCGCAAACGCAGACGTAGACGCAGACGCAGACGCAGACGCAGACGCAGACGCAGACGCAGACGCAGACGCAGACGCAGACGCAGACGCAGACGCAGACGCAGACGCAGACGCAGACGTAGACGCAGACGCAGACGTAGAAGCTGACGCACACGCATACGTACACGCATATGCAAACGCACACTTACACGCTGATGCTGACGCAGACGCAGACGCAGACGCAGGCGCAGACGCAGCCGCAAACGCAGACACAGGCGCAGACGCAGAGGCAGAGGAAGACGTAGACGCAGATGCAGACGCATACGCAGACGCAGACGCAGGCGCAGACGCAGACGTAAACGCAGACGCAGGCGCAGACGCAGAGGCAGAGGAAGATGCAGACGCAGACGCATACGCAGACGCAGACGTTGACGCAGACGAAGACGCAGACGCAGACGCAGACGCAGACGCAGACGCAGACGCAGACGCAGACGCAGACGCAGACGCAGACGCAGACGCAGAAGCTGACGCACACGCACACGTACACGCATATGCAAACGCACACTTACACGCTGATGCTGACGCAGACGCAGACGCAGACGCTGGCGCAGACGCAGCCGCAAACGCAGACGCAGGCGCAGACGCAGAGGCAGAGAAGACGCAGACGCAGACGCAGACGCAGAAGCAAATGCGGACACGGACACGGACACGGACACGGACACGGACACGGACACGGACACGGACACGGATACGGACACGGACACGGACACGTCCACGGACACGGACACGGACACGCACACGGACACAGACACAGAAGCGAACTCGGACACGGACACGGTCACGGACAAGGAAATGGACACGGAAACGGACACGGACACGGACACGGAGACGGACACGGACACGCACACGGACACGGACACGGACACAGACACGGACACGGACACGGACACGGACACGACACGACACGGACACGGACACGGACACGGACACGGACACATACACACGGACGCGAACTCGACACGACACGGACAAGGAAATGGACACGGAAACGACACGGACACGGAGACGCACACGGACACAGACACAGAAGCGAACTCAGACACGGACACGGTCACGGACAAGGAAATGGACACGAAACGGACACGGACACGGACACGGAGACGGACACGGACACGGACACACACGGACACGGACACAGACACAGACACGGACACGGACACGGACACACACAGCATGGACACGAACGGACACGGACACGGACACGGACACGGACACGACACGGACACTGATACGGACATGGTCACGCACAATGCCATGCACATGGACACGGTCACGCACACACATACGCACACGCAGACGCACACGCACACGCACACGCACACGCACACGCACACGTTCACGCACACGCACACGCACACGCACACGCACACGCACACGCATATGCCCACGCACACGATTACGCAGACGCACACACACAGACGCAGACGCAGACGCAGATGCAGACGCGCACGCAGACGCAGACGCAGACGCAGACCCAGACGCAGACGCAGACGCAGACGCAGACGCAGACGCAGACGCAGACGCAGACGCAGACGCAGACGCAGACGCAGACGCAGACGCAGACGCAGACGCAGACGCAGGCGCAGACGTGAACGCAGACGTAGAAGCTGACGCACACGCACACGCAGAGGCAGAGGAAGATGCAGGCGCAGACGCAGACGCAGACGCAGACGCAGACGCAGACGCAGACGCAGACGCAGACGCAGACGCAGACGCAGACGCAGACGCAGAAGCTGACGCACACGCACACGTACACGCATATGCAAACGCACACTTACACGCTGATGCTGACGCAGACGCAGACGCAGACGCTGGCGCAGACGCAGCCGCAAACGCAGACGCAGGCGCAGACGCAGAGGCAGAGGAAGACGCAGACGCAGACGCAGACGCAGAAGCAAATGCGGACACGGACACGGACACGGACACGGACACGGACACGGACACGGACACGGACACGGACACGGACACGGATACGGACACGGACACGGACACAGGACACGCACACGGACACAGACACAGAAGCGAACTCGACACGGACACGGTCACGACAAGGAAATGGACACGGAAACGGACACGGACACGGACACGGAGACGGACACGGACACGGACACGGACACGGACACGGACACGGACACGGACACGGACACGGACACGGACACGGACACGGACACGGACACGGACACGGACACGGATACGGACACGGACGCGAACTCGGACACGGACACGGACAAGGAAATGGACACGGAAACTGACACGGACACGGAGACGCACACGGACACAGACACAGAAGCGAACTCGGACACGGACACGGTCACGGACAAGGAAATGGACACGGAAACGGACACGGACACGGACACGGAGACGGACACGGACACGGACACGCACACGGACACGGACACGGACACAGACACGGACACGGACACGGACACGGCACGGGCATGGACACGGACACGGACACGGACACGGACACGGACACGGACACGGACACTGATACGGACATGGTCACGCACAATGCCATGCACATGGACACGGTCACGCACACACATACGCACACGCAGACGCACACGCACACGCACACGCTCACGCACACGCACACGCACACGCTCACGCACACGCACACGCACACGCACACGCACACGCACACGCATATGCCCACGCACACGATTACGCAGACGCTCACACACAGACGCAGACGCAGACGCAGATGCAGACGCGCACGCAGACGCAGACGCAGACGCAGACGCAGACGCAGACGCAGACGCAGACGCAGACGCAGACGCAGACGCAGACGCAGACGCAGACGCAGACGCAGACGCAGACGCAGACGCAGACGCAGACGCAGACGCAGGCGCAGACGTAGACGCAGACGTAGAAGCTGACGCACACGCACACGCAGAGGCAGAGGAAGATGCAGGCGCAGACGCATACGCAGACGCAGACATAGACGCATACGCAGACGTTGGCGCAGACGCAGACGCAGACGCAGGCGCAGACGCAGACGCAGACGCAGACGCAGAAGCTGACGCATACGCACACGTACACGCATATGCAAACGCACACTTACACGCTGATGCTGACGCAGACGCAGACGCAGACGCAGGCGCAGACGCAGCCGCAAACGCAGACGCAGGCGCAGACGCAGAGGCAGAGGAAGACGCAGACGCAGACGCAGACGCAGAAGCAAATGCAGACGCAGACTTAGACCCACTGGCACACGTACACGCACACGCACATGCACACGCACAAGGACACCCACACCCAGACGTACACGCACACGCACTCGTACACGTACACGCACACTCACACGCGCACGCGCACGCGCACACGCACATGCACTCGCACACGCACACGCACACGCACACGTACACGCACAAAGTTATAAGATTCTAAACGATGTTGGGCACATAAAATAGTAAAATAAAACAGTTACTCGTGGATATTGTCCATCAGGGGCAGGTTTCTAACTCCGTGGTTGTTTGTAGCACGAAACAATTTAGTAAATTTAGTAAAATAAAATTGGATTCCATAGTTGACCTCTAATATGTATATCACACTTGTATTAATAACAGGGTTATATTTCATAAATTTAATTGTTGTTGAACATGTTGTTAAAGGCTCGATTTCTTTCAATTGCAATTCTTCAGCAAAGTTGAGTGTAAATGTAACAATTTTGCATAAATACCATCAGCATGTGCAACATATCCATACGAAGCACCCTTTGTTTCTTTTTCGGTTGGTCTGCAGGAGGCAATTTACTGTTCGGTCTTCGATTGCGTCTAATAGTTTGTAAAGAATAAATGCCCCGAGTTGCTAAGTGTACCACTAATGGAATTGAAGAAAGTTATTTGTCGCAGTGTACTCTGAAGAATTATTTTGTAGGGACGTTTCTACATAAGCTTACCGCGATATTGGAAAGTACTATAAATTTCAAATCTATCGGCGAGACTAGTTACACCACTAAAAACTATGAGTTTTAAATCCCATTGTAGAGCGCAACTCCTCATCCATACATGAGCATTGTTCGTGGCGAACACCTTCAAATGTGGAATTTAGATGGTCAATAGCAGGTCTCACTTTATAAAGGTGGCAGCTTGAGGATCATTTTCTTGTTTCATGTTAAGAGTCATCGGCAAACTAAATACTATTTCTTGACGAATAGTATCGAGCAGTAGGGAATAGTATGAGTCACATGTAAATCAATATCCCCATAAGCTTTTAATGTCAGCAGTAGAAATTTTTGCGGGATTTTTTTCAACAGCATAGAAATTTGATCTTTTCGCGATCTTTGGAAATAGTGTGTCATCAAAAAAATATCTAAAAAATTTATACGTGCTTACTATGTTCTCCAATGTTATGTTAGCGTAATGTTTGTTATCTTTGAAGGACAAAACGTCCGCAGTCAAAACCACATTTTTCTATTTCAAGTTGTAGTTGCTTGAATTTATCTTTGAATAATAGCAACTCGTTCTTTGTCTCTATCAAATATTGTTTCTCTTGATCTCTATTTGCGTCTGGCGTCATATTTTCTTCTAAATTTACAACCTGTTCATCTGTATCAACATCGTCTTAAAATACTATTGGAATATTTACAATCCGAATTATCTCCATCACTTTCATTCCAATTTTCTATCATTTCTAGTAATTCTTTATCGATAGGAAGCCTGGTATTATTATTGGCAGAGATTCTAAAATTGTATTAAAAATGCACTATGTGTCATATATAAGCCAAATAATTTATTGACCTTATCTTACATAAAAAAAGCAGAACGACAAAGGAACTTATAAGAAACTGATTTAGAAAGTCTAATGGTCCTAAAACGCAATTTTACTATGGTCTATTACACCATCAATGCAATTATATGCCAACCAAATTTGTAACTTCTATTTACAGAGAAACTAAAGAGATGTCGCTACCAGTACCGCTTGGGAACATAAGCCACAGTACGTTGCAGAAACTGCGTTGGGTGAAAAATCAAAAGTGCGTTATCTTGAACTTATCGATTTTTTTGTTTGTACCAAATATGATACATAGGGTTAAGTAAAGATTAAAAGAATTTCTTTAAGTAAATTAGGTTTATAAGCTTAATTCATGATCATTGTATATTGATTCTTGGCTTTTGGTTCGCGTTGTCCTTCTGAATAAAAGTTGATAAGGAACAAAAAGCATTATTATTATTGTTATTAATAATAAAAATTATTATTATTATCATTATTATTATTACTATTCAATCAATTATTAAAGGTATTACCATTTACGAAGATAATTGTTATATTAATAATTGTTATCGAGAGGTTTAAATTTCTATGAAAGGTAAATAAAAGTACACGTTTTCATACCCAAAAGGTGATTATTTTGATTACCTATTTATTGAAATTCGAAAACAACTTTTTAGTGTTATTTATGTATTGACACCATGTTATGAACTACATGTTTTTCGATAACACACGATTTCATAGCCGGATATAACATTCACAAAATGGATCATAGGTGGAGCCACACGTAACACTCCCTAATGGCAGTATATTACTTCTGCTTTAATAATACGTATCCATTGCAGCCAAAAATATAATCGGGATCGTACTATTTTTTTAAGTACGTGATTAGAGCTATTGCTCTTACACCTGTATACAACCTGTGTCCTCTTTGTATACTAATTTTTGTAACCGCCCCTTCATAGGGGCAAATATTTTAATTTAAATAAGGCAAAAAATGATCCAATTTGACTTAATCGGCGGCAGAAATGTCTTCGGTTAGAGATGGATCTATCAGATGTAGGAATCTGTTCATTTATCGCAATTCTTTCGAAGGGCGGCTCTTTACACTATACCACAGTATAGATATATAATATATATAGCTGTTAGCTAGATATCTATACTGTGGCCATACTAGAAGATTGTGTGTAACAATTTATGGTTTATTTCACCTAGTAGTACTGATAAGTGCGGCCACATCGTGCTTAATTTGAGTACTAGAGAAATGCTAAATGTGGTCTATGTCCGCACTACGTACATTGTAGTTTCAAAATCCTATTTGCCACATTAATTTTTAATACTAATTTCAGATTATTTACACCCGCGTGAATCATGAATATTTTTGCTTGTCAACATTAGTAAGTACGTAAGTAAATACGTGAGTTTCATGATAATAAATAATTAACATTTATTTAGATAATAATTCAGTGAGAACTCGCGAGAATAAATGAGATAGAAGATTATTAGGTGATGGTTGGCAAAACATTGGTAAAACTGTTAATGGGTATATAAGAAAAAATACTAGAGAGCAAGTTAGTGCTAACACTTTCATTAACGTTTACCGCAAGTATTTATGTTATAAAGCTCGTGCAGTTGTTTTGTTTCCTTTTTCACAATAAACTGTAATATTTGTGCAGCATCAACGACACAAAATAACTCATACTTTTTTACTTTTACGATGTATTCAGGTACTTCACTTCAAACAAATACACATTTATTTTGTATTTATTACAATTAATATTGTTTTTTTATTTTAGTTAAAATGTATCTAATGTTGTCCTTGTATATATAACTATACAGACTGTGTGTTTTTATGAATTATTAATTCTATAATTTGTTTTATTTTCATAAAGTATATAAAACCCCATTCACTAAGGCGCTTTTTGCCAGTCGTCACGTGACCATTTCTTCCCCTCCTTTACTAACTCCCATAGATTGTGATTAGCCATCTCTGTTCGCTAACGCATTACGGCTACATCAACACTCCGTCCATAGTTATTATAAGGTCTATGTACAAATTGGTTTTGGGTAGGGTTACAATTTATGTAAAAAGAAAACGCGGGACATCGACTCATCACCCGAAGATTATTATTATATAACTAAACTAAAACCGGAAATAACCGTTTCGGAGTCACTTGAGCCTCAAAAACTGGTTTTGGAAAAATATTCGTAAGTGTGTCTGTGATGAATCTTTCGTACATAATATCTCAAAAAACTGAAAAACTTTTGCATTCTAATTTCATACAATTATTTGTTACGTAAATGTCTAGACCTCTGTGATTTTTCGAGAGGGTGGATCTACATTGTGAGAGGGAATCTTTAAAAGCCATTTATTGTATTCAATGCTTAGATCCCAGTAATTTTTGGTGGTTTAGAGTTGCGATTCAATTGGAGAGGTGGATTTTATTTAAAAATTTAAAAACCTTATTTTAATTTCACATAAATGTTTAGGATCTAAAGATATATCTAGCCTCCAGCGATATTTGCTGGTGGTAGAACTTCTTTCAATAAATAACTACTTGAGTAATCATTGCATTCGAAGGTGACTTAAGCACTTGTTTGAATAGACTCAAATACAGTACAGTGTCTAGTTAGCTGACTAGTTTTTTTAGTAATTGTATTATTTTGATTATCTCTGTTTTAAGTTCTCAGTAGAAACATCAGAAATATTAAAGCGTTGCTACTGGGTAATTTTTAAAATACTTTTTGAACCCTTCCTGTTTGCGCCTTGATTAATAGGACATTTATTAAACTCAATGTACTGTTCTTCTTTACCTTCTAGCACACTTCAAAATACAATCAGCACAAAGCAGTATAACATAAGCACTTCTAGATCATTTTCTTGTAGCTTCGATGCTAGACGTAAAAAGCAGATGGGATTATATAAATTGAGTGAACAAGAAAAATCGGCAATGGAAATATTATCAAATCAAATTCATTATTATATTCGTTTACAAAGGAACAAGTGCGCGCGTGGGTGTATATGCAGGAGGGAGGAGGTGCGGTTCCTGTGACTATAAGTCATAGGGTTATGCAAAAATATTTAAAAAAACATAGAGCTTTATTTTTGATCATTTTTTCGAATTTTGGAAATGTATCAAATGTGATACACTGAGCACCTGAGATAAATGAGTACGTATTAATGCATATTTATTTTATTGGAGAAATTCTTAGAAAGAATTTTAAGCTTTATTAAAACACCTTACAGTTGGGTTTTTTGCAACATGTCCTACCATTCCTCTAGAGTGGCTAACGTCCTACTGCATCATTCCTTACGTTTTTGCGAGAATGTATTGTAGCGTCCCTCAGGTGCCCTATCTTGAAAAGCGTAATTTGAACTTATCTGCATTAATGCAAATTCAAGAACCAAACAATTCCTAAGTGATTTCTCATGACTTGACTTACAATAATGTCACTATTACTCAACTTAATTGCCTGCCTTACTTTGACTTTCAGGGCAATAATTAAAACATTAGAATTTATTTACAAGTCTGACATTTAATTACTCGCAAACCTCAAATCTGATAATACGAAGTGGCCGTATAGTGGTAGGTACGTTGTGCTATCTAAATTAGATAGGCTGGATGAGGTAGCGTTGCATCATGAGGGACAGGTAAAAAAAAATGAAACTACTCAAATTAAAATCAACGAGCGTTGCGCAGCTATGGTTCAGCTCGTTAATATACCCTTGTGGGAAAGAACTACCAATAAAACCCACTTTATTTATAAATAAGTAATTGCACAAGTACATTAATAAATCAAATAATACAAAAAAAAAACAATGAAAGGGTTACATATGTAACAAAACATCATTAAATCAGGTTAAAGTGCGTAAAAAATTATAACATTAAGAGGAAATGAATAAAAAAAGCAGTTTAGTTACACCGAAACACAATAAAAAAACACATGTAGTCACACTGACAATTGGGTCATAAATAATCAAAATAAAAATCATAATAAAAATCTTAATACCAAACATGTGGGCCTTTAAAACCAATCATGCCCGTCTTTAAGTACATAATCACATAAAATAATAAAGCAAATTATGGTACATATAAAATACAACAGCAAAGTTTCACAGATGGTAGTAAGGTAAAGGCAAGGACAAAAGAAAACTGACAAGAAATTTATACGCATCCAATTGTTTAGTGACCACTACAGCACAGAATACATAAATCAAATTACAATAAGGCAGATAAAAAGAGACATCAGCTCGCAGGCAAATAATTCTACTTAAACAAACTGACAAAAAAGCTCCTTAAAGCAAAGTCTTACAAGGGTAAGTTATGAATAGATCTCTAACATCGTGACCGATATACAAGGTTGAGTGCATTAGAAAAATACAATGCTCCCTTCTCTCAGGTTACACATTCATCTATACAACAAATAAGAACAATAGAAATAAAAATTCGATGTGTTTAATGGTCTGGCCTGGGAGTATGTACCAACTGGCAACTGCCTTTACAATTAATCACCAGCGGTATCCTATACCCATTCACCAGCCACCACTACACAAACATAAATACAACCAACAATACTAATTCGCACAAATACCAGAGTGAGAGGACCCTGTACTGTTTTTTTATAGCAGATTTCAGCTTAATGAGTCCGCATACGAAGGCAATGTTTGATTCTTTTAGTACGTTACATAGACTGGCAAAATGATACGCTGCGAGCTTTCAGTTACATAAAAATACATACCTACACTAGAATAAATATTCCCTTAATTGGTCACAGACACAAATCGTTAACATACGCGATTTAACCCCGAAAGAAAAGACAACTTAGTGTTGGCGAATTCAAAAGTAAAATGTACACGCAAGAATTATTTTAAAGTCGAACTGTTTACAGTGAAGGTATTTAATTAACCCAAACATCGATCTGGCTCGATTGAACTATAACTGTCCCTCTTCCCCCGATAACCCAACCAACTTTGCTCCCGCAATCAACCCCCCCATCTTTCAAAAGCAATAAAAAAAGACAAAAAACTTTAATTTCCGTTGGAACAGTTTGATATTAATTATTGCACGACATATTAATTTTAAAAATATGCATTCGTCCGCAACAATCCTACATTTAGCTTTCGAAGTTGCAAGTAACAAACAAATCTTTTGATCGCGGTCTGTACCGCCACATTTACTTATTAAACTAATGACACTTTTCCAGTCAGAATCGGCGCATAATAAATTCCAATGGTTCGCCCCTTCAGTAAAGCATTTTTAAGCGGGCACCTGCTACTCACCCCCTAACATGTGTTTTACAACTCCAGACAAATATCAGTTACAACATTCCTTACATAAAAATGTATAAATAAAATATTTGGAAACATTAGCAAATTACGACGTATTATCAAGATACTAAAAATCCCCTATTTTTTTTTCTGTCGTGATTTGACAAACGTTTATTACAATAATACAATTTTCGCGGTCCGCTACCTACAGTATGCTGTGGGTAATCTTTTATTCTTAGCCGCAATTTGTTGCTCCCTAGCGCTTGTTGATAACATTACACGTTTACTTCCTTGTTGCATGCCCGTTCTGCTTAAGAAGTTTGCTACCTCAATCCTGAATTAAACTAGACTAATGGGTTCAAAAATACCTTTTTGCCAATCAAACTATCCAAAAGGCCTACCCCGCCCATATGCCCGTTGTATTATTTAACTACATTAGGGCACGAAATTTACATTTTGTTATTAGACCTTTGTCGAAACGCTCGATTTCTTCCAACAGCAATTCTCCAGCAAAGTTGAGTGTTAGTGAAGCAATTTCGTTGCCTTTCCACATTACGATGAAGATATCAGTACCAGCCGCATTTGCAACATATTCATACGAAGCAACCCTGTTTTTCTTTTTTCAGTTGGTCTTCTGAAGGAAATTTACGATTTGGCATTTAATTGCGTCTAATAATCCCTGTTTCGGGTAGCTGAGTACACCACTAAGGGAATTTAAGTATATTAATTGTCGCAGACTACTCTGAAGAATTCATTTGTTGGGACGTATCTACATTAGCTTACTACGACATTGGCACTTGCTCCTAACTTTGGTTCCGTAAGCAGCCTATGTTTATCTTGTGTTCCACTATAAGTTTCAAATATATGCGGTTTAAGGGTAGATATTGTTTGAGGTAGTGCCGAGTTTGTAAAGCACACATAAGTATAGTTCGTGAGGGTCAATTTAGAATTTACTTGGTCAATGGCAGTACTCAATTTATGAAGGCGGTCAGCTTGAGAATCACTTCCTTGCTTCATGTACGAGTTATCGGCTATTTCTTGATTAATAGTATCGAGCACTAGTCAATAGTATGACTTACATGTAAATTAACATTCGCGTAAATTTTTTAATGCCGTCATGGAATTTTGCTGGATTTTTTTTGAAGAGCATAAAAATTTGATTCCTCCGAGATGTTTGAGAACACTGTGTCGTCAAAGAAATATCTAAAGAATTGATCATTCAAAACCATATTTTTCTTTTTCATTTGAAGTTGCTTGAATTTATCTCTGAATAATAGCAACACGTTTTCTGCCTCTATCAAATCTTAGTTTTCTTGATTTTCATTTGCTTCTGGCGTTGTATTCTTTTAAATTTACAACCTTTTCTTTAGCATCAAATATTATTGGAATATTTAAAATGTCTGAACTATTTACAGCCAAACAATTTATTGACTTTACCTTACATAAAAATAAGCAGAACCACAAAGAAACTTATAAAAAACTTATTTAGAAGGTCTAATGGTCCTAAAACGCAATTTATAGACAAAAACAGTAATTTGAACGTTCACCAATGCAATTACATGGCAACTAAATTTGTAAATTTTATTTACAGAGAAAGTAAAAGATATTGATACCAGTACCGCTTGGGAACATAACCCAGTACGTTGCAGATATAACGCAAACTGCGTTGAGAAAAAAATTAAAAATGCTTTACCTTGAATTTATCGATTTTTTTGTATGTATCAAATATGATAAAATGAGTGGTTAAATACAGATTAAAACAATTGCTGTGAACCGATAAACTGCAAAGCTTAATTCAAAATCACTGTATATTGATTCCTGGCTTTTGGTTTGCATTGTCCATCTGAATAAAAGTGGATAAGGAACAAAAAACAAAAGGGAAAGGGAAAAAAATTATCATTTATGAAGATAACTGTAATTGCTATCGAGACGTTTAAATTTCCATGAAAGATAAATAAAATATATACGATTTCATACTCAAAAGGTGATTATTTTGATTATTTGTTGAATGAAATTCGAAAGCAGTGTTTTAGTGTTATTTATGTATTGACACCATGTTATGAGCTAAATATCTTCAATAAGACACGATTTCATAGCCGAATATAACGTTCACAAAGCAGATCATAGATGGAGCCACACGTAACACTTCCTAATAGCAATATATAATTTCTGCTATAATAACACAAATCGATTGTAGCCAATAATATAATCAAGGTCGTACTATCTTTCTAAGTAGGTGATTAGGGCTATTGCTCTCACGCCTCTATACAACCTGTGTCCTCCACCTTTGTATACTAATTTTTGTAACCGCCTCTTCTAAGGGGCAAATATTTTAATTAAATAAGGCGGCAGAAATGTCTTCGGTTAGGGATGGATCTATCAGTTGTTGGAATCCGTTCATTTATCGCGTTCCTTTCGAAGGGCGGTTCTACGCTATACTAGAAGAACGATTGTGTAACAATTTATGGTTTATTTCACCTAGTAGTTCTGATAAGTGCGGCCACATCGTACTTAATTTGAGTACTAGAGAAATGCTGAATGTGGTCTATGTCCTCACTACGAACATTGATTTCAGTTTAAAAATTCTATTTGCCACATTAATTTTTAATACTCATTGCAGATTATTTAAACCCGCGTGAAACATGAATATTTTTACTTGTCAACATTAGTAAGTACGTAATTAAGTACATGAGTTTCATGATAATAATTAAAATTTATTTAGATAATGATTCAGAGGAACTCGCGAGAATAAATGAGATAGAAGATAATTAGGTGATGGTTGACAAAACACTGGTAAAACTCTTAATACGTACATAAGAAAAAATACTGGAGACAATTTTTTCCTCTCTTTACTAACTCCCATAAATTATGATTAGCCATCTCTTTTCGCTTAATAACATCACCTTTGGACGCATTACGGCTACATCCATACTCGGTCCATAGTATTATAAGGTCTATGTACGAGTACAAATTAGTCTTGCACACGGTTACCACTTATGTAAAAAGAAAACGCGGGACATCGACTCATCACCTGAAGATTATTCTTATATAACTAAACTAAAAACGGAAATAACCGTTTCGGAGGCCCTGAGCCTCAAAAACTAGTTTCTAAAAAATATTCGTATGTGTCTCTGTGATGAATGTTTCGTACATGATATGTCAAAAAATTGAAACACACGCACACGCACACGCACACCCACACGCACACGCACACGCGCACGCACACGCACACGCACACACACACACACACACACACACATTTTTATTATGTTATATTTATTACAATTGATATTGTTTTTTAATTTTGTTAAAATGTATCTAATATTGTTCTTGTATATATAACTATACAGATTGTGTGTTTTTACGAACTATTAGTTCTATAATTTGAGTTTTATTTTCATAAAGTATATAAAACGCTATTCACAAAGCCACTTTATGCCTGTCGTCACGTGACCATTTTTTCCCTCCATGACTTACTCCCATAGATTATGATTAGCCATCAGTAGTATAGCTATACCAATCCTGGCTCACTTCGTCTATAGCAAAGCAATTCCTTTTCAGAGGTCAAGGTCATCACATTCGCTACGTCTAAGTACATGGTTTTCAAGGTCATCATACACATTGTAGGCCCTGTTGTAGGAATGGTTTGTAACCCTGCTTCTTCAAGGTCACCGCAGGCCACGTGGTAGGTTGGTAACGCTGATAAGCCTCTTCAAGGCCACGTACTAGGAAAGGTTGGTAACCCTGCTAAGCCTCTTCAATGCCACGTGGTAGGTTGGTATCCCTGCTAAGTCTCTTCAAGGCCACGTGGTAGGTTGGTAACCCTGCTTCTTCAAAGTCACCTCAGGCCACGTAGTAGGAAAGGTTTGTAACCCCGCTAAGTCCCTTCAAGGTCACCTCGGCCACGTTGTAGGAAAGGTTGGTAACCCTGCTAAGTCTCTTCAGGTTGTTAACCTTGCTAAGTCTCTTCAAGGTCACCGCTTCAAGGCCACGTGGTAGGAAAGGTTTGTAAACTTGCTAAGTCTCTTCAAGGCCACGTTGTAGGTTGGTAACCCTGCTAAGTCTCTTCAGGTTGGTAACCCTGCTTCTTCTATCTAGCAATCTCGGTATTTATTACAATTGGGAATTGATTAAAGGATATGAGAGAATTTTGAAAATTGTTATGATAGAAAACTACAACTGTTGTTCGTGTACATTCAATGCTCACCATGTAGAATAAGCTATAGATTGGAATTTCTTGAATCTTACTATCTGGTGTGTTTCTATGAAAAATTCATACGACAAGTGGTTAACTATCATCGTTTTCGTGAGAAGGAATTCGGTGATGATGACATTTATAAAGACATTCATGATGTTATAAATGCCAAATATAATATTAATTCACATAACACTGTATGCTTAATGGAAATATTGTACTATCGCCCTGCTTAATTAATGTATAGCATTTACTAAAAATAAAGTTTTTACACTTTCGATTTTAGGTATAAATACCCTGCCCTATCCCTCAAGGTGAACTATGATAGGTAAGAAGCGGAAGAGTGCAGGTGGTTTAGTGAATACGCTAATCAATAAACTTCCGGTGGAATTGCATTTACCCGGTTACCAGTATTGTGGTCCCGGTACAAAATTAGAGAAACGACTAACACGCGGTGACCCCGGTATTAATCAATTAGATGCGCAGTGCAAACTGCATGATATCAGTTATAGAGACTACCAAGATTTAGAAAGTCGATATAGAGCAGATAAAATTTTAGAAGAAAAAGCTTGGGAACGCTTTAAATCGGCAGACGCAACGTTAGGTGAACGAGCTACAGCTTTAGCAGTCGGTACCACCATGAAGGCAAAGAGAAAATTTGGAATGGGGTTTAAACGTCGGTCCAAGAAGAAGAATGGTGAAAGTTTATTGCATGTACGAAAAACAATAGCTAATGAAATGAAAGCTAACGGAGATTTCACCGACACAATAAAGTCAGCACTGTCAACGGCAAAACGTGTAGTAAAAAGGTTGGGAAAGAAAAACATTAAAGTTCCTAGAGTAATTCCCTTACCTGAACAAGGAGGTGTTTTACCATTTCTTATTCCGTTATTCGCAGGATTATCAGCAATCGGTGCTTTAGCTGGCGGCGCATCGGCAATTGCCAAAGCAGTCAATGACAAAAAATGCCAAAAAATTGCAAGAGACATCGCGCCATAATCGCATGATGGAATCAATCGCTGGTCGCGCATTTTATCTAAAACCATACAAATCTAGTGGCGGTGGTGCATTATACTTAAAACCGTTTCCAAAAAACTGAGTAGATTACCCGAAAGAGCGTTAACAGATATTGATTTAAAGAAATACACAAAAGATGTACCATGCTTTAAGGGTATTTTTGTGAGAGATGGCCTGCCTAAATTACCACAGAAAAATGAATCTGGAATCATCAACTTAGATAGTCAAAGCGGACCGGGTACACATTGGGTTTGCTACAAAAAGCGTGGTGAAAAGGTATGGTATTACGATAGTTTCGGTAATCTTCGACCACCAGTTGAAGTGATTAACTACTTTCAGGGATGTAAAATTTATTATAATTACAATCAAGATCAGGAATTTAATAGCATTATTTATGGGCACCTATGCCTACAATTTCTATATAAATAATCGACATAACCTTAAATTTTCTCAGTTATGTCAATAACATTCAGTTTAGAAGGTGTTGGTAACATAGCTAGCTGCAACTTCTATCCACCGATAGAGCTAGATTTGGAGAAGAAATACGTTGTTGGATTGGTGGGATTTTACGGGTGCAACAGCATTAGAAACATTTATACGGGCAACGATAGATTTTATTTTAGAACTAATTCATCTCATTTGCGAGTGATTAATATTCCACACGGTGCCTATGAGTTAGATGAAATTAGTGCTTACTTGAAATCAAAGATACCCACAGAAAAATTTTTCATTAGGGCAAACAACAATACGCTTAAGTGTGAGATAAACAGTTCATTTGAGATCGATTTTACTATAGAGAGTACCATTGGCCGCATGCTCGGTTTTGAGCCTAAACTATTAGAAGCGAATATCTTACACACATCTACGTGAGACATCCAAATAATTAAACACACTAATCTACATGTAAAATTCCAACTAACACTCAATATTTAGAAGTAAACACAGACGAATAAGTAATATAACAATAAAATTGACAAATCAAAAGGGTGAGTTAATAGACTTTAAATAGAATTAAAATATTAATGTATCTCTAAGAAATGTTAAATTTGTTGAATGAAGTTTACTTGTTTAATGTCTATCTCAGGGGTTTCCAACATATGAATGACCGAGGGCCGCCATTACATTCATGCAGCCAATAGGGGCCGCTTCCGCATATATATATATATATATATATATATATATATATATATATGCATATATATATATATATATATATATATATTCATTTCTACAAAAATAGAAAAGGCGAATATTAAAGTTAAACTTATTTTTATTTTAAAACATTTACTTTCACGTAATATGAAAACTAGAAAATATTACTTTTAATGAAAATATTGAGGACGTTCTGCAGCATTTACTAATTCAGTAATGTTTATTTCAATTGTGTTGTTGCTAACCTTAGTAAATTCAATAAAGATGTATCGGTTAGGCGGGTCCTGTGGCTATTCTTGATAAATTTCATAGTAGAAAATACACTCTCACAAATATGTACTTCCAAACATCGAGGTCATTTTTGACCAAATTGTCGCAGATTTGGAAATCGTTCCTTTGATAGGAGTTTAAAAAGTCAGGGCCTCTTTCTGGTCTACTTTGGAGAAATGGATCAGCTTGCAAATCACATAATTCTAATTGAAAATTTGCTTCTTGATTTTGTATTTCAGCAAGAAGAGGGTTACTAAACAACTGCACACTGTCTTTTATATTTTCAAATTCTTTAAAACGCTGCTGAAATTCATTTTCAATATCTTCAATAGTTACTAAAAATCTGAAAAAATCAAGTTGCTCCTTTTCTTTAAATTCGTCTGATAATTTTAAACACTTTGAAAAGTGGACCAAATTATTATTTTCAATTGAACTTCTGAATAATTTCAGGTTGTTTTTGAATCCATTCATGTGACTAATCAAGTCGGTAATTATTTTATCTTTCCCTTGCAATTTTACATTGAGTTCGTTCAGGTGAATTGTAATATCCGTGAGAAAAGCCAACTCCTTTAAGAATTCAATATCTTTCACTTTTTGTTCTAACTCTGTGGTATTTGTTCCAAGAAATTCATTAAGAAACATAGGGATCTCGTTTCTTATTTCAAAAAACCTTTCTAAACATTTTCCTGCACTTAGCCATCGAACTTGATTATAAAGTAGCAAATCTCCATATTCAGCTTCCATATCTTCCAAAAATTGCTGTAATTTCCGATGCGAAAGGATTTATTTCCTCCACGAATTACATTTATAATTTTAATCACCAACTTAAAACTTCGTTTTGTTTTATTGATTTTCCACTAAAGCACCTTGGTGAATAAAACAATGTATTGTAGGACAATGTATGCCATTTTCTCTGAGTAATCCAACAAACCCAGTTTTTTCACCCACCATTGCAGGGCACCATCTGTCACTATTGCAGAACACTTACGAAAACTTCCAAATTTGTCAATCGAATTCTTTACTGCTTCAAATATATCTTTACCTTTTGTAGTGCCATGAAGGAACACAAATTTAATAACTCTTCTTTAGTTGAAAATCATCTTGAGTAATACGTACAAATATTAATAATTGACTGACATCACTTGAATCTGTACTCTCATCAAGGCATAGTGAAAAATAGGAACAATTTTTAACCAACTCACACAGTGATTTTTCTACTTGTCCACCCATATCGACTACTCTTCTTTGCATTGTTTAGTTTGAAAGAGGAACTGATCCAAATTTCTCTGCAATTTTTTTATCTCCGAATGATCTTGCCATTTCAATGGCACATTTCTTCACTAAAAGTAGAACCCCGACACTTGTCGCCGCCATCTTGGATTTTGACGTCACAAGCCCGCCCACGTGGGGGGCCGGTTTTTCCACCCTTATTTTTACACGCTTACGTGTAGGACGTGTTTTTCACCCCTATTTTTACACGCTCACGTGTGAGACCGGATTTTCCACCCTTATTTTTACTCGCTTACGTGTAGGACGTATTTTTGCACCCCTATTTTTTACACATCCACGTGTGAGACCACATTTTCATCCCTATTTTTGCACATCCACGTGTGAGACCGGTTTTTCAACCCTTATTTTTATATACCCTCATGTGAGAGCGCATTTACCACTATTTTGCACATCCACGTGTGAGACCGTGTTTTCAACCCTAATTATATCGCTTACATGAAGGACCGTATTATCCTTATTTTATTATTTCTTTTGGGGAGTCTTATGGCTGTATTAAGGACCTTTTGACAGCCAGGGCTTTTGCTAACGTGAGTGGTATTTAGGACTAGGGGTTGAACTGGGGCTCGGCATGGCTTAGAGCAGGGCTAGAGGTTGGTGTTGTGTTCAGGGCCAGAGCTGGAGCTGTATTTAGAGTTAGGGTTATCTTGTAGATCATTTTCTTGTTGCGTCAGCTCGGGGCATTGAATTAGTAATTAGGTCTTTTCAATGATACCGCAGACCATAAAAAATGTATATTTGAGTTTACATGCATTCATCATACTAAGAAAAAATTTATTAAAAATATTTCAATTAATACATTAATAAGAGATTACAATAGCATACTTATTTTACCTTGAGAAACAGTATTGAGCGTGTTATACATGCAATTTTAATGGAATTTATACAAACTTTTTCAGTACCATTATTAACACATATTAATGTTTACCTAATACTATAATTCTGATATGGATGGTTGTTTTAAATGTAATTTGTAATAAGAATTTTATTATAAACGAATTAGCTTTAAATTGTTTTTTACACTTCCTTTTAATCACCGGTTTTAACCTTCTACTTGCATAAACTTTCAACTTATACACGAAGTAATAATGACCTTCACAAGGTTTATATAATCATTGTGCTGCATTTTATTTAACTCGAGCTCATGTAAAGTTATAAACGTTTTATTTTAATGGAATTATCAGCTGTTCCTAATTGCAATGTCATGAAAACACACCAGGTAGTATTTCGAAATGTTTATCTAGTGGACTTCTGTAAATGCATCATACAATTAAAAGAAAGCAACGCCCTTGATATTAACAAGATGATTAACACCTCTGATTTAAAACGTAATTATGAGAATCACACCGGTCAGAATAGACTTTTGATAGTAATCTTTAAATACATTTTTTATTGTTATATTTCAGAATTTATATGAGTATAGTTAAAATTGTTTTTCCAATGAAGTTAAACGACTGATCTAGTTTAACAATAAATGTTTTATACCGTAATGAATAAACGCTTAGGTAAAATAAAAATAAGTTTATTACATTTTCATTAAGGATGATTTTCTGGTACAAACTGTTATTACCTAACTTTACCTTCAGGTCATTCGAGGATAAAATATCATACTTATTTTACCTTGAGAAACAAGTTGGCCTTGAAGTTAGTTAGTCATTGGTTTTGAAGGCGACCTTGAAGTCGGCTGTAAGTCCATTTTGAAGTTAGCCTTGAAGCTAGTTATGAAACTTACTTTACAACAGCATACTTATTCTACATTGAGGATACCTATGAGCAACAAGTTGGCCTTGAAGTTAATTAGTCATAAGTTTTGAAGACTACCGTGAAGTTATCCTTGTGAATTTTAATGGCTTAATTTGACCTTTGACCCTGTAAAATACTATAAAAGCGTACGCTTGGTTTAGTTAATTTAGTTCTGTTTTGAAGAGCATAGCTATGGAATCTTTCTCAGTTAATCATATTTTGAGATTATTCAGTGCTGGTGTGTTAACCGACGAGGGTTTGAAAAACGCATACAATATCATCACTTATAAAATGTTGTGCGAAAATGACACTATCGACTCGATAGATGTTTATAATAATTTTGTTGAAGCTGTACAACAAGCGGGTGGAATGTAAGTATATATTTTGTTTTTATTTTAAAGATTTTTAATTATTATTTTTTATAGACCTGCTCAAGTAAATCTAGAGGAGGTGTTTGATGAGATTATGGAAACTTCCGCTGTGGAGGATTTGATAACGGTATGTCTTTTTTAATTTTCTATTGTATCACTGAACAGTACATTACAGCAAAGCCAATCGGGCTCAGGCCTGCAGCAACAGGCCGGACCATCCTCAAGGTTCAACCATATTAATATAGTGGGGGAGTCAAATAGTAAATTTATTAAAAAATTTAATACAACGTGTAAAACGCTACGGTTTAACTTCAATGACGAGACGTGCAAGGATAATCCCTTAATGTGGCTACAGGTAAAATATACCATTTTACTAAACATTTATCTAATACACATATTTACAGAGCGCCTTTGAGGAACTGTACTCATATATTGTAAAGGATGCGGCTCCTTCAGACCGTGTAGGGATAACACTAGAACCGAACTTCCCCGATAAACCAGTTGGCTTGTCGTTCAGAAGAGTGGACCAGTTGTCGGTGAAAGTGATAATGTCGCTGCTGGAAAAGGTAATGCAGAGTAACGCTAGTTTTTCTCAAGTGACTTGTTAGCTTTAAACGTTGATAGAGTGGTTGTGCCTGTAGGCTATGGGCGCAAAAACTTGACGGGACTAAAATTTGCAGATTTCTGTAAAGCGAAAACCAAGGGTTTATTGTTGTACCATCAACAATTAACGAAAATAATTGTTTAGCTCGCGTCTAGTCATAGCTATTGCATTTAAAATAACGATGCAATGCGTTATGGTATGGTATTGTTATTACTTCAAGAACGAGCTATACAACTCTGCCAAGACAGTGGTGTAGATCTTAGTCAGTGGTAGTTACGAGCACATCCAAGCATTTCAAAATCATTTAGATTCATACACCATTGCAGTTTATAATTCGCGTATAGGTGATTCAGTTTATTTTGAAGGCCCTAGGGAACCAGCTAGAGTAGTTTTAAATTTAATATTAGAAGACGAGCACTATAACGTCATCACCAGCCTAACTTCAGCATTTACTTGCGGTTATTACTGTGAACAATGCAAAAACGGTATAATAACAAGAAAGAGCATGTAAAATGTATGTACCAGTGCCCGCGTGTCATCAAAACCACCTTGTTCTATTGAAAACCCGAAAATTGCTTGTAATGATTGCAAGAGATTTTTATGGGGCTGAATGTCTTAAAACCACAAGGACGCTAAAATATGTGAAAAACTGCGCAGATGTTTAAAATGTCTTAAAACAACTGAAGTAAAGGGTAAACATAGATGCGGATACAGTCGCTGCCACATGCATGAGCGAAACCTATCGGTCATCTTTGCTACATGGCCGTTAACAAAGCTCGACGTGACAGCGGTAATGGTAAACCATCTATGTTTATCTTTTACGATTTGGAGTGTATGCAAGAAAAAGTGTGTGAGGGTACGAATGATAGGTTTCTGCATGAGCCCAATCTATGCGTGGCCGCGAATGTTTGCTCTGTCTGTATCAAACATGCTGACAATTTAGATGAGCAGTGCTCAGTATGAGAGTGCACATTTTCAGGGAAAACCCAGTTGAATCCTTCTTGTCATATGTTGCCGAGAGAGCAAGAAAATTTAAAGTTACATGCATTGCACATAACATGAAGGTACGATGGGTGTTTTGTGCTCAGATGCATGTTAACTAATAATAATCAATGGAGACCTAATGTCATCTGCAACGGCTTAAAACTAATTTCTATTCAGTGTGGTGATATTAGATTCATTGACTCCCTTAATTTTATCCCGTCACCGCTCTCGGCATTTCCAAAAACCTTCAATTTCCCCGAGTCAAGGTTATTTCCCATATCTCTTCAATACATCCGAGAACCAGAATTACGAGGGTCCATTGCCAGCACTGGAATATTATTGTGCAGATCAGATGTCAGCGGTGATCGACAAAAACTCTTAGACTACACGGCCCAGAGTAATTATGTTTTTAAGATGAGTGAGGAGATTGAGAGGTATTGCCTGATGGATGTTAAGATCCTCGTTAAAGGTTGCATTAGTTTCTGGTCCACATTCACGACCCAAAATAAAGTCGATCCGTTCGAGGAGGCGACCACTATTGCTAGCGCTTGCAATAAGTGTTTCGCAGACGTTTCCTTAAAGAAACACTATAGGACTTATTCAAAAGGCGGTTATAGACGTGCCGACAATCAATCCAAAATAGCGATACAATGGTTACGCTGGGTGGAACATTCTCAGCAAGTAACCATCAGCAGCAGGAAAAGCTCGCGAGTTTAGAACACCTGAAGGTGTTAAGGTCGACGGGTATTGTGCTGAGTCAAACACCGTTTTTGAATTTCTTGGCTGTTACTGGCACGGTTGCGAGGAATGCTTTCAATCAGGCCAACATGGACCCTAAACTCGGTGTAAGTACCTCTATGCTTGCACGGAATGAGAACACGGTGGCGCGGTCTCAATTTATACGTGAGCGCGGATATAATTTAATCGAGATGCGCGAATGTGATTTTAAAAACAAATACTCGTTAACGACGAATTGAGAACGTTTATTCAAGGTTTAGGCAAACAAGATGACGACTTAAACCCGCGTGACGCGTTTTACGGAGGCCACTAATGCTAGTAAGCTTTATCACGAATGTGACGGTATTACTGAGAAAATAATGTATTACGAAGTGTGCTCATTATATCCTTTTGTAAATAAATATTGTAAATATCCTATAGGTCATCCGAAAATTCATGTAGGGTTAGAATGTAAGAACATTTCATTAGACACGGTGGAGGGTTTAGTTAAATGCAGTACTACCCTCTAATCTCTACCATCCTGTTCTACCTTTAAAAATGCACGCAAACTGATGTTTGTGTTATGTAGACGTGCGGTGTTGAATTAAATCAGGGTGTGTGGACATAGTGAAGCCGAGCGCAGTTTCGTTGGAACATTTGTAGCTGATGAGCTGCGTAAAGCTATCTCTAAAAACTATAAAGTCCTTGATGTTTTGAAGTTTGGGAATACGAGGTAACCACGTATGACAGAGCAACTAAACAGGTGGGTTATTTAGCGGTTACATAGATAATTTCCTGAAACTAAAACAGGAATGTTCAGGGTGGCCTAGTCATTGTACGTCTGAAATCGAGAAAACTCAGTACGTGACAGAGTATTATGAGAAAGAGGATTCAGTTAGACGCGAATAATATTAAGAAAAACCCGGTTTAAGGTACCTGGCCAAACTTATGCTGAATTCTTTTTGGGGTAAGTTTGGTCAGCGCGAAATTAACGCAGTGTAGTATTGTATCTGAACCAAAGGACTTTTCAAATTACTCACAGATCCATTGGTTCAGGTACAATCCATAATACCTATTAACGATAACGTTGTAATGGTGAATTGGGATAGACCGGAGGGAGAGGGTGAGCCACAAAACAATTAATGTGTCCATAGCCGCATAACGACTGCTCATGCCCGTTTAGAGCTATACAGTTACTTAGAAACTAGACCGTCGCGTTCTGTATTACGACACAGACAGTGTGATATTTGTCGCAAAACCCGGCGACTGGAACTCAGCATGTGATTTTATCCAAATGACCGACGAGTTGGAGGCGTACGGTGATGGGAGCTATATAGCCAATTGTTAGTGCGGACCAAAAACTATAGTTATAATGTGTTTTCTACCAGTGACAAAAACAATTAAATCTGTGTGTAAAGTAAAACATTACCTTAAATTATAAGAACTCGCGATTATAAACTTTGATGCGATGAAAGATATGGTGCTTAGTAATAGTAAAGACTCTTTGTTTGTATACAATGACAGAAAAATTGTTAGAGATAGTTGTTATAATGTGATAAGTAGACCTGAATCTAAACAGTATAGGATAAGTTACTCTAAGCGACGTAGAATAGAAAATTTTGATACTCTTCCATTTGGATATAAAGATAAAACAGATAAACAGAGAATTATTTTAACTTATAGACGCCAATGCCTATCCTGATTCATACTACAACTCGTTTCGCTTTTCGTGTTTCGTAAAATTCTGGTTCGCGTTTTTCGTGCTACCGATTTCTGTGTTAGCGAAATCTTTGTTTTCGTTTTTCGTGCAGTCATTTTCCTTGTTTCCATTTTGTGTGTCTGTGTGTTTGCATGTTTCATGGTTTCGTTTGGTGTGTTTCGTGTTTTCGTTTTCGTTTCGTGTGTTTGCAGATTTTCGTATTTGTATGTTTGAGTGTTTTTTTTGCGTTTGAGGCTTGAGTTTGTGTCCGTGCTTGTGATTGAGTGAAGTGAGATAAGCAAGTAAGTCAAAGAGAGAGAGAGAGAGAGAGAAAGCAGCGAGATCGCGCGTCAGCTTCTATTACAGAACTATATTCGACAATGTAACTAAAGGTTACCATCCTCGAGTAAATCTCTATGCAGATTTACGATAGTTTCTTTACAGCGGGTATCTTATTAGCTTTATTACAAAACTCTTAGAAGTCAGACGTAACTTGTTATTTAGTTCTAGATATTTTATCCATTCAGCCACAATGTGTTTATCTATCATCCTTAAACAGCTCTCGCTGATAAAGACCTTCTTAATGGAATTATTTCTGAGAGACCATGTGTTAAATTTAGCTTAAATCTGAAATAAATAGCATAGGTGATAATTAATCCAAAATATATTTTAAATATTTTTCGAAATATCACTTGCACGTGAATTTAGTATTGAATTTTTTCGTTTTACGAAATCGTACTGATTTTACCCTTTTTGTAAACAATTCATTACTTAAAAGAAAATCAACGATGTAAATTAAGCAAATGTAATAATTCAAATTTATATTGATTATGCAGCTTTTACTGAAACTGAAAATACAGCGTATATTCTGTCAAAGCAATCTTATATCAGGTGATACTTTTATTCTGGGTATAGATTTTAATATAAATGTTGAATATACAAATATTTTGAAATATCATCTGTATGCGAATATTACAAGGTTAGCTTTAAACAACCTTCACTACATACTTAACAACGATCTTTCAATAGTCTATAACACCATTGCATAGTAACTCGCATTTATTTACAGTAATAACCATATAAATTATTTACGCTTCGATAATGACTCTATTAACTATTGAAGGTCGTTTGTTAAAGTATGCAGTGAAATCGTCTTAATTACTGTGAGAAGGTTATAACATACAAGTGAAATTTAAAAACAATTTAAAAGCTAATTCGTTTATAATAACATGTCTATTACAAATTACATTTAAAACAACCATCCATACCAGAATTATAAGTATTAGGTAAACATTAATATCTGTTAATAATGGTACTGAAAAGTTTGTATAAACTCCGCTAAAATTACATATATAACATGCTCAATACTGTTTCTCAAGGTAAAATAAGTATGCTATCGCTAGCGTCAATCAATGTATTAATTGAAATATTTTTAATAAAATTTTTTCTTAGCATAATGAATGCACTCACATGTACATTTTATAGTATCATTCCAGGGTCAAAGGTCAAATTAAGTCGTTGAAAAGATCTATTTATAAATGCCTGAACTGAGAAAAACAAGAAAACGATCTATAAGATAAAATATCTCTAAGCCTTAAATACAGCTTTTAAACCAAGACCTGGTTCAAATAAGCTCAAAGCTCCAGTCGATAAGCTTCAGTAGCTCCAGACACCAATCTAAGATTTGTCCTAGCTCCAGCGTTTCAAATAAGTACAATAAGTAGCCAAGATGACCCCAAATACAGTTAGCAGCAACAAAAAAGACCTTAATTAGGGCTGCAGAGGGTTGAAATACGATCCTTCACGTAAGCGAGTAAAAAATAATTAGGGTTGAAAAGAAAGGATACGGTCTCACACATGGGCATATAAAAATAATTAGGGTTGAAACTTCGAAAAGAAATCTCACGCAGGATATATAAAAGCTGAAAATCCTGTCTCATACGTGGATGTGCTAAAATAGGTGAAAAACACGTCCTACACGTAAGCGAATAAAAATAACGGTTGAAATACGGTCTCACGTGGATGTGCAAAATAAGGGTGGAAAATGCTGCTCTATGAGGGTATATAAAAATAAATTGAAAATCGGTCTACACGTGGATTGTAAAATAAGTGGAAAACCGGTACGTGGGCGGCTTGTGACGTCAAAATCCAAGATGGCGGGACAAGTGTCGTTCTACTACTAAATTACGTCAACAAAAGGTATTTGTTTTGCAAGTTCAAATACGATATAAAGCACTAACGCAGATGTCTTGTTTCTGAAAGTTTATTGAAAGCACCAGTTTGATGTTTTAACTTTTTAAATGAAATTAATACTAATCTTGATGCTTCTTCTACTTTTATATTTTTTCTGCAACGACATGTAATGTCTTTTATATTATATTCTTTGGGCACTGACACTATTTGCATGCATACTAAACATTGCAATTTTCCATTATTGTTTGTAATTAAATAATTGCTTTAACTCTTGATAAGATCTGTTTTCAGAACCAATCGAAGTTTTCGTTTCGTTTTGTCCATCGTTTCTTAAATTCTTAAATTGAATTTTTCAAAACGTATTTGAAGTAATATTACATTACCACATAATTTAAAAAAAACTTGCACTGGTAATTAATCACAGTACTCAACGACTGTCTCAATTGCAGATAACAAATACGGCAACCGGAAACACGAGTAAACACGACTGCAGTACAATGAGGTGCCGAAAAGATTGTGGATTGAACTGTTTCACGGTTTTAATCATTTTACGCGGCCGCACTAATGAGATGTTAAATTTGGTCTATCTCTTTTGTACAATGATATGTTCACACACATGCAACCTGAAATTATTGTATCGCTCTGAATGTATTCATCTAAAATATGTAATGCGGAAAAAGTCAATGTTTTATTAAACAATGGGTTTTCTTTGTTTGTTAATAATTCATTTGCATTCTTAAAAATTTGTAGGAATGTATAAAAAATGTAATATTCAAGCTAATAGGGATTTTCTTTGTATAAAACACACAATGCATCTGCATTCTTTAAAACTATTTTTAATAACTTTAACACTTCCCAAAACTACATTGCATAATTAGTACTATAATAATTAATAGACTTTGATGAAAATGTGTTATGAAGAAAAAGGTTTCGCTATAAATAATGTACAATGAATTTTGCTAAAACAATAGGTTTGCATTCAAAAGTGTATATGTAATTTAAAAAATATAATATTTAATGTGAATAAGGGATTTTATTTGTATAACAATGAAAGTATTTATAGTAATAGATGTGCCTTCTTGAAAAATTTATATGAATTAAACAAGCTGTAAAACGCATAATTAATAACAATTAATTTAAAGATTTGAGAAGAAATTCATATAAAAGACATCATCCCTTTAGTAAATCTTTAATTTGTCATCAACCCTCATTGTGGTTAACATCTACACATTGCCCGAATCATTAAACATCTTTCAAAATGTACATTTTGATGACGCTATAATTAAATCAGATATTCACACCTACATTCCGTATGGCTCTTCTAAGTATGGACCTTCCGAAGAAATACGCATTTTAATTCAAAGTCAGGATCTAATTACAGCTACTTATGATAGTTTTCTGTACATAGAAGGTAAGCTGAAAAAAGAAGATGAAGGAAAATCATGCAACTTAACCAATAATTTCCCCAACTTACTTTTCGAAGAGATTCGTTATGAGTTAGACGGTCAAAGAGTGGACGTTTGCCGAAATCCAGGCATAACATCTACACTTAAGGTCACCAAAGAATGATGAACCATTACAAGTAGAATTCGATGAGGGAAATGGCGAAAAATCCTTTACAGTATGCATACCATTGAACCACATATTTGGAATAATGGAGGATTATCGTCAAGTGATCGTGAATATGCGTCAAGAGTTGATTTTAATTCGATCTAGAAGCGATACAAACTGCTACTATGGAGACGTTGAGGCGGAAATAACCCTAAATAAAATTCAATGGAAAGTACCACACTTAACCCTTAGTGATGTCGCGAAACTAGACTTGTTTGAAGGAATAAATAAGAATTCTATTATTACTGTTCCATTTCGTCAATGGGAGTTATATGAATTACCTGCTTTAAAACAAGCAACCTCTGATATATGGCCAATAAAAACGTCAACGCAACTGGAAAAACCGCGCTGGATAATTGTTGCATTCCAACAAGGTAAAAGGTACACAAAGTCTGCAAGAGCCGGAAATTTTGATCACATTAACATCAGGAACCTTAAAGTACATCTGAATTCAAAGTATTATCCCTATGAAGCAATGCATTTGAACTTCAGTGCTAACCAATACATACCTGCCTATCGCAATTTTTGAACTTCCGATGTGACTACTATGATGAAGATAATACATACGCGTTATTCAACTACACCGAATTCAAATCATGTCCAGTATTTGTAATGGACTGTTCTCAACAGAACGAATCCTTAAAAACTCAACAGTAGACATCAAATTGAAACGGAATCTCTAACACCTTTCGATAATGGAATCGTTGCCTATGGTCTTATTCTCCACGATGCTATTGTGCAGTACAACCCACTCACCGGAGAAGTGAAAAAATTATAATCTGTATTATATAAATAAAAATGTTGTAATTATTCGTTTAGTTTCATTTCATCCATCAAAGATGAAAGTAGTTGCGCAGAAACAAAAACTTCCAATTAAAAATCATGACTTTGATGAAAAGTCTGGTACTTCAAAACATGGCGATTTACTTCCTAATAGTATACGTGGCATTATATGTGGCCCCTCCAACTGCGGCAAAACAAACGCAATGGTTAGTTTGCTTACTGAGAAAAACGGTTTGAAATTTAAACATGTATACGTATAATCCAAGTCATTAAATCAAAACAAGTACAAACTTTTACCGGAAATCCTACTTCCGATAAAGGATATAGGTTACTTTACGTTCAGTGATAATCAAGATGTGATTGAGCCGAATTGTGCAAAAGCAAACTCTTATCATTGATGATATCGCCTGTGAAAAGCAAAATAACATAAGGGCATATTTTTCTATGGGTAGACATAACGATATTGATTGTTTCTATTTGGGTCAAACTTACAGTAAAATTCCAAAGCAATTAATTCGTGACAATGCAAATCTAATTATATTATTTGAGCAAGATGAATTAAACCTAAAACATGTGTATGAGGATCATATAAGCCCCACCATAAGCATGACATTGTTTCGGGATATGTGTTCAAAGTGCTGGCTAGATCCGTTTGGGTTCATAGTCATAAATAAGGATGCTGAAGTCAATAATGGTCGCTATAGGAAAAGGTTTGATGAATATATAATACCTTAACCTGCTTTCAGTGGTTTAGTAGTTACTCATCTGTTTAGGTATTAACAGCTATCTATTCAAATTTTGCTACAATGGATAATAAGGAGATGATATTAAAGCGAAACATTAATCAGGCTCGTAAAATAATACAGCAGAAATGCAACAGTCTTAAAACTGCCCGCATTGATAATGAAAGAACGTTTGAAAGTACTTATAAACCTCTAATAGAACCTCTAACTGAAATAGCGAATAAAATGGATCCTGATAAAAAAACACCCGAAAAGGAGTCCGTTGACGTAAAACCCAAAAACCCGCATTTGTTCATATTTCGAAGAAAGCATGCTAGCCCGCTAGCACCCTCATTAGCAAGGAAGAGTGCTACAAGCCCCCTAGCCCAGCTTCCGTTTTTTCAAATAAATCCCCCTCCTCGTACACCACTTTTCCTAGAAACATCTGTCGTAGGAGAGATTACTGCCGAGGAAGAAGAACCTCTTAATATCGCAGGTGATTCCTGTAATGAACCCATCTCTGAAGAATTTCTCGAGCAGTACCACGAATTACCTCGTATATATGTTGAACGTATTATGAGGGATCTTGAAGGTGCTATTGATCACCTTATGGAGTCCACACGACGCCAAACAGACAATTGGTAATACCCCATCACAATTAAAGAAAATTATATTAAGGTGTCACGTATAAAGGGACTCAGGTTTACATGATCTGCTTATTATGAATGAACCGATTTAAATCTAGTAAATTCAAAGGATAGAAAGAATTATAAACATATTTAAGCACGAATGTTAAAGGCGAGATTATGATGTAAGTGAAATTGAGGAAGCCGCAGCAAAAGTATACCAAATAATCAAACCTTGCTGTCATCATCACCTACACTCAGGAGGTGGAGCTATGTTTTTAAGGAATTAACAAACAGACCGATTGAATATAATATTGGAATGAGTACATGAACTAATTCGTGATCTAAAAGTATTGTGGCAGAAAAATTGGCTGGAAACACAGGTGTCGTAAATGCATAATATCAATTGTAGAGGAATTGTATGAAGATGGATACATTGAAAGACCAAACACTAGTTTTTAACAATATAAATCAGAATGCATTGATGTCGACATATCATAACTAAAATGCCCTTGATAAATTTGGACGGTCTCATGCCCAGTATCAATTTGAGAAATTAACTCCTCAGTTTAACTTATTGATGATAATCAATTCGATATCGAGAATAAGAGACTCAGCAATGTTGCCAACCCCATAGATCCTCAAGATGTCATCACCAAGCAATACTATTTATCAACAAGGTTGAATTTGGATGGAAACCGTTTGACACAGTTGGCGGATCCGGAAGAAGATGTGATGCTATAAGTAAAGGATACCTTGATTTTTGTCTGCAAGCAGTTCAGAAAGCTGTTAAGGAAACTTTAACGCTTATCTAGTGTTGGAGGAAAACTACATCAACTTAAAGAAATTGTGGATAAATTAGTACCATGTCCAAATTACAACTCGTCAATGAATTGCACAAACCCGCAAGAAAAATTTTAAACGAAGGCGCACAATAATTAAGGGATATGATGACCTCTGGCAAGCAGATTTGGAATTTAACACATATCCAAACAAAATAAGGGCTAGTATATTTTAGTAGTTATTGACTGTTTTCGAAATATTGTGGACCAAAGGATTAAAAACGAAAACAGGCGAAGTTGCCAAAATGCAGGCAATCTTCAAAACGGTCGGAAACCTCCCAATTTGCAGACAGATGCAGGAAAAGAATTCTACAATGACCATTTACTAAACTAATGCAGCGTTATGGAGTCAACCATTACTCCACCTATAGCACAAAGAAGGCAGCAATTGCGGAACAGTGATCAGACCGTTAAGTCTGCTCTATACAAGTCATTCAGCCTACAGGGTAAATATAAATGGATTGATACAATTGACACCGTAACGATGGATTATAACAATGTAAGCAAGAACTACAGGAATGAAGCCCAAAGATGTCGGTAATCATACAAAGCTAGAGGCTTACACTACATAAAACAGTTGATAGGAATCGTATTGTGTGGGTGACATAGTACGAATCAGTAAGTTTAAAAGTATTTTCGCTAAAGGATACACCCCAATTGGTCAAGTGAGCTATTCAAGATTGTGAAAGTTTGCATTAACCCAACCACCTACATGTTGGAAGACATGAAAGGATCACCTGTACTGGGAGGCTTTTATGAAACGAATTACAGAAAACAAAGCATCCGGATGTTACCTTGTGGAAAAAGTGCTTCGCTCCAAGAATAATAAGTTATTCGTAAAGTGGTGGGGATTGGATGAAAGATCATGGATCAATAAAGACGATTTAGTTTTATAATATAGCTATAGGGTTTGTAACTTTTAGATGAATTAGGACCACATAAAAAAATTATAATCGTATTTTTTTTAATATTACATCATCTTATATAGTAAACCTAAAGTATTTCTATAATCGTTTAAGTTACTAGACGGTCATATTCCCGAATCTGGTCCACATGTCCATCCCAAGCAGGAATCTGTTATAATGCTCCCCTACTTTTGGGTGCTATACTTATATTGCGCCCTTCTGGTTTGAACCAACGCGGTTTTACTTTGCCTCGGCCTCAATCGGGTTTATTTTATAAACGGGGTGGTTCGGTAATACTGGATGGCAACACTGTAACCTTAAATAAAAACCGTAAAGCATTTTTAAAATGTATATTAAAGAAATATCAACAATAAATAAAATAAAAAGGTAATTAACAAAATGTATAACTTCTTTGTCCGGGTCTGGCGGCTGGTTCTCCTGGTTGGCCCCGGGTCACTGTGTAAGTCGCTTCTAACAAAGAAGTCCAATCTATTCCTTACCTAAGAGGTAAAATTTAGATTGGTCCCATGTACAGTAGCAAGCGTTATTTGATACCGTTGTTGGTCGGGGCCAGCGCAATGAACTCAGTCGGTTAGATTGAGAAAATCGATATCGTATTAGATTTTAGTAACTCTGGGTTGAAGCAAGGATGTCCTGGGAAATAATAAAAGGCGTAGGCAAACGCGAACTCAGGTCTTTTCTAATTATAACCGGTTTAATGTGGTAATTAGATTATTTATCTAACTAAATTAATTACTGATCTCTATACTAAGTTTAATTATTTATAATTAATCAAGGGATCAAAACTATTAATTTAAAACAACTCTAATCGGATTACGTAAAGATAGAAAAATCTGTACTCAATTTATTTACAAACGTTCGTGCACCATTTTCGATGGTTTACGACAAATTTATAACTATGGTTATGGAGGTCCTTTCATTCAAGACACATGGTTATTGTGTTTGTCTGTAGGTGTGGAGTTTGAGCATTTCATAATGCCCAGAAGACGTAGGCGACGGCCTGTCTTTTGGATATACTAAGAGAAAGGTCGTGGTCTTTACAGCCCTGTAACAACCCTTCACCCTCAAGTCTTTGCGAGATACGGGGGGCTATGCGTGATCAGGATTTTTGGCAGTGACAATTATTTCCACCTTCTATGTATTTTGTATCTGCGAGTTACCGGGATCTACCCTGCGTGACTCTATGTATTTATAACCCTGGGCTCAGCCCAATTATTTACGGTCTGTAGTGTTTGAGTGTAAATTTTTTGTAAACTTTACAACTTACGTGTCTATAATAGCAACAAATTGAACTTTGGGTTGCTCGTGGTGCGCGTTATCGCCAGATCGCGAAGGACCTTCGTCGGTGAACAACAGGTCGGTGTTTACACTAAAAATGGGTTTTTCTGGAACGGCTTGACTTGAATCTACGATTCATTCCTTCTATGCGCGTCGTGAGTTTATAAAGGTGCATCTGTGGGCGGCTTCCGGGCTACCGTGAAGGCCGTTATGTGATTGGTTAAAATCGTTCTGACCAAAACTTACGGTTTCTTAAAATACGTCAGGTGATAATTTATTCGTTGGAATATCGCGTAAACTTATAAATCTTAAAAGGATGGTCCTAATTTATTCTAAAAATACGTACAGGACGCTGGTTCTTTACACTGTTTCACCTTTCATGTTTTCCAAAATCCAGCGGTAAATTTTGTGGTGCTCCTCATTTTCCCAAGGTTGAAACTTATATGTAATGTTTTGTTCTTAATACTTCAATTAAAATAGCGAGGCACTTGTAATTAGCATAATATGCTGCTGTCTCGATACATTCACTTATAATAGAAAGTGTCTTTATAAACAATATTTTGTACGCTAGCATTTTACACAATGAATCACCCCATAATAACTTGTATATGTACATTTTAAGGGGTATGTCAAGTAAATTCATGTCATCTAAAATCCTATCTACATCATTAGAGGTTAACGAACCTTTATCGGTAACAATTTCGTAAAACTTTTAATGGTATTGTCTAAGCTAATTTTTCTATCAAAATGTCTTAATAATTTTTCATTTGCACACTTTGAGTTTACACCAGTTAAAACACTCATCGGGAATAACAATATGTTGCAATATATTCATATAAATGTATAGTTTTCAGGAGAGGTCAAAGAACGCTTCAGGTACTTTCTGTAGATTTGATCACATTTTTACTGGGTTGTACCCCCAGGGTCTAGTATCAGTGAAATCAAAATTTACTAAGCGTTTATCGTCATAAGGATTGAGTATGACTTTATTTTGTTTAATGGTAAAACACATGTTTCTTTGATCTTATGAGATGTTGATAGCGCCTTATTACGCCACCATCAAACAAAACCTGTTTATAATCATTAAATCGTACCTTGCTTGCGTAGAACCCTTTGATTTTTTACAACCTTTTCATCAACCGCGTAAGCATACATTTTGCCGAAGTCCTACAAATTCAACCATAATTTGCCATGATTTTATCTTTCATTAAGCCGGGGACCTTTTTTTACTAATGGGTCCAAAGATGTTGTCGGACTATAATCAGATGTATCGAATTTATCAATGTCCTCTTTAATACATTCATAGATATCGGGAACCGAAAAGGCGTATATGAGACTATCCGTATCCGTGTACAAGAGCTTAGACTATTATGGAACTTTGGGTAACCGTAATGAAAATTATATAAAAAGTTTTTGAAACGTCAAAACACTGAATCCTGCATATATAGGTTTATTGAAATATACTTCAAGCTTATTCATTTGAATGATAAGCATATCATTATTGTACAACTATGAAAATTTGGTTTTGATATGTAAGCACGAGCACCATAGCGACCTCCCATTTGTTCTAAACGTATTCCTTATGTTACGTACATTTTCCATCAGCTTCCAAAACACTATTAATCATTAATTTATAGAAATTTTATCGAATTCATTTTGAGATTGCTGACGCATGGCTGTATTTAAATCTATATATTTTTTAACCACGGGACTGTTTAAAACGTAATATACGGTGTACTTTTAAACTTCAATCCATATTTTAAATATACTTTCAAATTTCTGTAATGAATTACATAATTACGTTTTGGATACAAGTAAGCAGTAATTTTTTCATTTTGGAATCAGGGTGGTGGAACCATATGTTCGGGTGCCAGCGGTAGATCACTGTGACTCTCATGTAATTCTATAGGATAGTCTAAATCACACTCGACTATATAACCAATTTCCGAATCATCAGGATGGTTTATTAAATCTAAACTTTCAAAATTAGCTTCATCAACGAAAGAAAAATCGCCAAATGGTAGAAATTCTGACATGGTGGCTCCATATAAATTATTTACGTCGTAGTACATTAAATACAGACTTTCGGAGATGGGATCAAATATTTCCCCCCATATTGTTAGCTTTAGCATACCGATTTGAACATTGAGCTACACCTCCTCTAATCCCTCTTTCAATAAACATTAACATATCAATGTCTGTAAATAATATCTGCTAAAAGTAGAACGTCTGTTTTTAGATACAAATCCGAGTATTCCCCTAACGATTTAATACTAAATTTGTTCCAGACGTTAACCACATGCGCATAACTCTCATCACTGATTCCCTCATTATTAAGATGACTGAAAAATGCTTCTTTGGGCGGGAGCGTGGTGTCGTTTAATTTATTCTACGTATCAATATACTCATAAGGAAACACACCTTTGCGAACTACTAGAGAAAATTCCTCATCATTGTTGCAACTAGCGCGCGTAATAATTTTCTTACTATTCTCCAAATAGTCTGACAACTTTTCAATACTACTACTCATAAATCTGAAAGAGTCAATAAATCTAAACTTAATTTTGGTGCCTTCTATTACCTTCTTTGTTTATGGGTAGCAGTGAAATCAAACCGGGAACACTAGCCAATTCTCTAGTGATGAAATGAAAATCATAACCTGATAAATTATGGAATACAACTGGTAGAATGTGGTAGTCTGTATAGTTTAGGTTACATGCCTGGTGCGCTGCCCCTCGAAATGCTCCTGTAAGATGATTAGGTCTCTAACTTTTATATCAGAAGTAGTAAATGGTTTTCGACAAATGTGACAAATCGTGGCGCTTTCAAATTGCTCAACCTGACTGAGACTTAAAGTACCCATAGGAATTATTTGATTGATTATTTCGGTAGCCCAATGTGCAATACTTTGAAGCTCGTTAACAAACCATTGAATGCAATCCTTTCCTCTATAAAGCCTTAATCGAGATAAAGAATCATCATATGAACACTTCAAATAGTAAGTAATGCTGAAAGGTGTATGTTTGGAGTGAAATAGAGTATTACTTTCGATACCATTTGCACACTTCTCTAAAATACTTTCTAAATCGGCATAAATGACAAATGGCACCTTTTCTTGGAATGCGAAATTTTTGAACTGCAAATTCATTTCCGCTTCGGTAGGTAGCCTAGCTGAGCATTGATTAAGTTGCTGACAATGAGTGATATGTTTTTGTAGAAGGCGATCTGACGAAAAATGGTTCAAGCATCGGTAACAAATAAATTGCTTGTGGTTGAAATTCGATATTTGTTTTGAAAATAAAGCTGACATATTTTTAATCCATGTGAAATGGTATACAGTGTTAATATCATCCCCGGCCTGACCATTAGCAGAAAGTATTAAAAGATTTATGGGTTTTCTATCGCTTTGCTTATTACTCAATACAAAGGGTGCAACTTTTTTACCATTTATGCAGTACAAATTAATTGCGAGGTTGTTTAGTTTTTCAAATTTTTTTACATCATCCAGCTGAATGGGGAAATGAATTGAATCAAAATTCAAAACATATCTAAAATGAGGATAGCTAGAAGTTCGATTTGAGTTTTGTGAAGCAGGATATAATGCTGAAACAACGGCCCACAGGAAGCAATACTCATCGTTATTTTTAACATTAACAACAGCGTGCTTTACTTCTATGAAGCGTGGAAATTTAACATAGATTGAATGACCACTTCTAAATGGGACATAGCTATTAATATTCACTTTTAAATGTAAAACTTCGTGTAATGCCCAACCGGAACCCCTTTCGGAAAACTCCTCTAATTTTATCCGTAACTTATCATACACGTTTTCATTGTACCAGACACGTACATTGGTTGAAATATCTATAACGCGATTTTTTGTGGCAAAAGTCTTCAACTCAATATTATGATTTTGGGGTTGCATGAAATTGCAGCCTAAGACCACATTCACCTTTAGCGTGGATTGCCTTAACATTAATTTCACCTTACGTGCAAAACTATTATATGTGTTTAGTAAAAATATCAAAGGGTCCTTAATGTTTGACATATTGATTATAATTCCTGTAAGTAACCTACCATTAAAACATGAGTCTAGGGGGTACCAACGTAATTTATGCATACCTTTTTTATTGACAATTCCACTACTAACTTTCTCTGAAGCGTTCTTTACCCGTCTCAATCTAACCAGATAGCACTTGAGCAATGTTAAATTGCTCTCAAGCTTAAGCAGACTTTCATTGGTCTCGTAATAAATTTTATGTTTAATTATATCTTGCAATAGCTTGGTATTGGTGTTAACTTTACGGATGTGTCTCGCAAATTCCTTTTTCGTTTTCAATAAGGGAACAACACGCCTTGTTAAATTAACCATCTCACTACTACTTGGCATACTCATAGTTAACAATATAAAGCACACACATAATAATAAACTTTTAACAAATTGCTCTTCACAACGGTTCTAGTCACGATTGTAAAAATATGATGCACACACTGGTGATTAAGTAATAATAGTTGCTCTTTACTTTAGGTAATTTGTTGTTGTGGCGATTGCAATGTATCGACGGACGTGGGACTTATATAGAGATAAGATCGGGTGAGGTCGGATAAGTTCGGTCCTTCTTGATTTCTCAGAATTATAGAAGCTATGACTCAGCCAAAACAATAGATCGTCTTTGTTCTCTCATGTGGCCTTGAAAATTGTAAGCATAGACTTTGAACCGTCGGCTTGAACAATGCATCGTCTTTGTTCTTGATTTCCTAGAATTGAGATGTATTTAGATAACAATCTACTTTTAAAAATTATAACGGAACAATGAATCGCCTTTGTTCCTTTCCCATGTGACCTTGAAAATTATAAGCATAGACTTTGAAGCGTTGGCTAGAAAAATGGATCCCCTTTGTTCTTGATTTCCTGGAATTGAGATGTATTTAGATAACAATCTATTTTTAGAATCTATAACGGAACAATGGATCGTCTTTGTTCTCTCATGTAACCTTGAAAGTTGTAAGCATAGACTTTGAACCGTCGGCTTGAACAAAGCATCGTCTTTGTCCTTGATTTCTCAGAATTGAGATGTATCTGGATAACAATCAATTTCTATAACTCGACCTGAATAATGGATCGTCTTTGTTCTCTCGTGTGACCTTGGGGGGAAACGGTTGCGAAACAGCTATCTGTTTTGGGAAACGGACCCCCTGTTTTAGGAAACGGCTACCTGTTTTTAGGAAACGGCTACCTGTTTTAGGAAACGGCTACCTGTTTTGGGGAACGTCTATCTCTATTTGGGGAACCACTTGAGAGCACTGGGGGGCGTGACCATAGTAAACATTGCTTGATGACCTTGAAACATGCATAGGCATGATTGAGACGGAGGTCAATGAACTTCCTGGGGGCGTGACTAACACTCAGTCAGAGAATTGATTGGTATCCTTGAAAACCAGGTACGTAGAGGATGTAGGTAATGTGTGGGATAACCTACAATTGACGTGGACAATCAATGACCAGAAATCTAATAACTTTTCTAGTGACTTTTCTAGTTACTGGCCTTGAAGAACTCGTGCGGGCATGACCTTGAAAAGCCTTAGCAGGGTTACCTATCCAAAACGTGACCTGCGGTGACCTTGAAGAAGCAGGGTTACCAACCTGAAGAGACTTATCAGGGTTACCAACCAACCACGTGGCCTTGTAAAGACTTAGCAAGGTTACAAACCTACCACGTGGCCTTAAAGTGGTGACTTTGAAGTAGGGTTAGAAACCTGAAGAGACTTAGCAGAGTTACCAATCTGAAGAGACTTAGCGGGGTTACAAACCTTTCCTACTACGTGGACTGAGGTGACCTTGAAGAAGCAGGGTTACCAACCTAGCACGTGGCCTTGAAGAGACTTAGGAGGGATACCAACCTACCACGTGGCATTGAAGAGGCTTAGCAGGGTTACCAAGCTTTCCTACCACGTGGCCTAGAAGAGGCTTATCAGGGTTACCAACCTACCACGTGGCCTGCGGTGACCTTGAAGAAGCAGGGTTACATACCATTCCTGCAACGTGGCCTACAATGTGTATGATGACCTTGAAAACCATGTACTTGGACGTAGCGAATGTGATAACCTTGAATTCTGAAAAGGAATTGCTTTGCTATAGACGAAGTGAGCCAGGATCGGTATAGCTATACTACTGCCATCTCTTTTCGCTTAATAGCATCACCTTCCTACGCACTAGGGCGACATCCACACTCCGTCCATAGTATTATAAGGTCTATGTACAAGTACAAATTGGTTTTGCACAGGGCTACCACTTATGTAAAAAAAAACGCGGGACATCGACTCATCACCCGAAGATTATTATTATATAACTAAACTAAAAACGGAAATAACCGTTTCGGAGACCCTGAGCCTCAAAAACTGGTTTTTAAAAAAACATTCGCCTCTGTTATGAATGATTTGTACATGATATTTCAAAAAATTGAAACACATGCTCACGTACACGCACACGCAAACGCACACGCACTCACACGCACACGCACACTCACACACACGCACACGCACACGCACACGCACACGCACACGCACACGCACACGCACACGCACACGCACACGCACACGCACACGCACACGTACACGCATACGCACACGCACACGCACACACACACACACACGCACACGCACACGCACACGCACAAGCACACGCACGCAGCACCCGCACACCACACGCACACACACACGCACACGCACACGCACACGCACACGCACGCGCACACGCACACGCGCACGCACACGCGCACGCACGAACGCACGCACAAACGCACGCATGCCCGCACGCACGCACGCACGCACGCATGCCCGCACGCACGCACGCACGCACGCATGCACGCATGCACGCACGCATGAACGCACGCACGCACGCACACAAGTTATAAGATTCTAAACGTTGTTTGCACATAAAATAGTAAAATGAATCAGTTACTCGTGATTATTACATTATTATACTAAAGTGATAGTAAAATATTTGATTATTGGTTAAGCTTTGTGTGGGTATACATTTGGGTACAGAAAATTTAACGTGGATATTGTCCATCAGGGGCAGGTTTCTAACTCCGTGGTTGTTGGTAGCACGAAACAATTTAATAAATTTAGTAAAATAAAATTGGATTCCATAGTTGACCTATAATATGTATATCACACTTGTACTAATAACAGGGTTATATTTCATAAATTTAATTGTTGTTGGACATGTTGTTAAAGGCTCGATTTCTTCCAATTGTAATTCTTCAGCAAAGTTGAGTGTAAATGTAACAATTTTGCATACAATACCATCAGCATGTGCAACATATCCATACGAAGCATCCTTTGTTTCTTTTTCGGTTGGTCTGCAGGAGGCAATTTACAGTTCGGTATTCGATTGCGTCTAATAGTTTGTAAAGAATAAATTCTCCGAGTAGCTAAGTGTACCACTAATGGAATTGAAGAAAGTTAATTGTCGCAGTGTACTCCGAAGAGTTCTTTTATTGGGACGTTTCTACATAAGCTTACTGCGATATTGGAACCTACTATAAATTTCAAATCTATCGGCGAGACTACTTACACCACTAAAAACTATGAGTTTTAAATCCCATTGTAGAGCGCAACTGCTCATTCATACATGAGCATTGTTCGTGGTGAACACCTTCAAATTTGGAATTTATATGGTCAATAGCAGGTCTCACTTAATAAAGGTGGCAGCTTGAGGATCATTTTCTTGCTTCATGTTAAGAGTCATCGGCAAACTAAATACTATTTCTTGACGAATAGTATCGAGCAGTAGGGAATAGTATGAGTCACATGTAAATCAATTTCCCCATAAGCTTTTAATGTCAGCAGTAGAAATTTTTGCGGGATGTTTTTCAACAGCATAGAAACTTGATCTCTTCGCGATCTTTGGAAATAGTGCGTCATCAAAAAAATATCTAAAGAATTTAGATGCTTACTAAGTTCTCCAATGTTATGGTAGCGTAATGTTTGTTACCTTTGAAGGACAAAACGTCCGCAGTCAAAACCACATTTTTCTATTTCAAGTTGTAGTTGCTTGAATTTATCTTTGAATAATAGCAACTCGTTCTCTGCCTCTATCAAATATTGTTTCTCTTGATCTCTATTTGCGTCTGGCGTTATATTTTCTTCTAAATTTACAACCTGTTCATCTGTATGAACATCGTCTTAAAATCATATTGGAATATTTACAATGTCCGAATTATCTACATCACTTTCATTCCAATTTTCTATAATTTCTAGTAATTCTTTATCGAAAAGAAGCCTGGTATTATTATTGGCAGAGATTCTAAAATTGTATTAAAAATGCACTATGTGTCATATATGAGCCAAATAATTTATTGACTTTATCTTACATAAAAAAAGCAGAACGACAAAGGAACTTATAAAAAACTGATTTAGAAAGTCTAATGGTCCTAAAACGCAATTTTACTATTGTCTATTACACCATCAATGCAATTATATGGCAACCAAATTTGTAACTTCTATTTACAGAGAAACTAAAGAGATGTCGCTACCAGTACCGCTTGGGAACATAAGCCACAGTACGTTGCAGAAACTGCGTTGGTGAAAAATCAAAAGTGCGTTATCTTAAACTTATCGATTTTTTGTTTGTACCAAGTATGATACATACGGTTAAGTACAGATTAAAAGGATTGCTTTAAATAAATTAGGTTTATAAGCTTAATTCATGATCACTGTAGGTATATTGATCCTTGAATTTGGTTCGTTGTCCTTCTGAATAAAAGTGGATAAGAAACAAAAAGCAAAAGGGAAAAGGAAAAAAAAGAATGATGTTTAAGTGTTAGACTCGCTTGTATGTGTTCCATTATTTAACATATAGAATCCAGCAACAATAGTGAGTTGCAATATTTTATTTCAACCAATTCATCATTAATATTAGTATTATTATTATTATTATTATTATTATTATTATTAATAATAATAATTATTTTCATTATTATTATTACTATTCAATCAATTATTAAAGGTGTTACCATTTACGAAGATAACTGTAATTGTTATCGAGAGGTTTAAATTTCTATGAAAGGTAAATAAAGGTACACGTTTTCATACCCAAAAGGTGATTATTTTGATTACCTATTTATTGAAATTCGAAAGCAACTTTTTAGTGTTATTTATGTATTGACACCATGTTATGAACTACATGTTTTTCGATAACACACGATTTCATAGTCGGATATAACATTCACAAAATCGATCATAGATGGAGCCACACGTAACACTCCCTAATAGTAGTATATTAGTTCTGCTTTAATAACATGAATCCATTGCAGCCAAATATATTATCTAGGTCGTACTACTTTTTTTAAGTACGTGATAAGAGCTATTGCTCTTACGCCTGTATACAACCTGCGTCCTCCATCTTTGTATACTAATTTTTGTAACCGCCCCTTCATAGGGGCAAATATTTTAATTAAATAAGGTAAAAAATGATTTGACCTGATCGGAGGCAGATATGTCTTCGGTTAGAGATGGATCTAACAGATGTAGGAATCTGTTCATTTATCGCAATTCTTTCGAAAGGCGGCTCTTTACGCTATACCACAGTATAGATATATAGCTGTTAGCTAGATATCTATCCTGTGGCCATACTAGAAGAACCATTGTGTAACAATTTATGGTTTATTTCACCTAGCAGTGCTGATAAGTGCGGCCACATCGTGCTTAATTTAAGTACTAGAGAAATGCTAAATGTGGTCTATGTCCGCACTACGTACATTGATTGCAGCTTAAAAATTCTATTTGTCACATTAATTTTTAATACTAATTGCAGATTATTTAAACCCGCGTGAATCATGAATATTTTTGCTTGTCAACATTAGTAAGTACGTAAGTAAATACGTGAGTTTCATGATAATAAATAATTAACATTTATTTAGATACTAATTCAGTGAGATCTCGCGAGAATAAATGAGATAGAAGATAATTAGGTGATGGTTGGAAAAACATTGGTAAAACTGTTAATGAGTATATAAGAAAAAATACTGGAGAGCAAGTTAGTGCTAACGATTTTATTAACGTTTACCGCAAGTATTTATGTTATAAAAATAAACAACTCGTGCAGTTGTTTTGTTTCCTTTTTCACAATAACAATGTTGTAGTTGAATACATTGCCCGTTTTATTGAAAGAAAATCGATTACATCTTTAAACTGTAATATTTGTGCAGCATCACCGACACAAAATAATTCATTTTCGAAATTGTTGAATAAAAAGAACACAGGCCGTTTGATAAAACCTTCTTCTGATGTAATTTATATTAGAAAGTATGTTCAAATGTGTTCATAATTCTTCGGAAAATAACCTCATAAGTAAATTAATTTAATTTTACATCAGAAGAATACATACCTTTTTACTTTTACGATGTATACAGGTACTTCACTTCAAACAAATAAACATTTATTTTGTATTTATTACGATTAATATTGTTTTTTTATTTTAGTTAAAATGTATCTAATGTTGTGCTTGTATATATAACTATACAGATTGTGTGTTTTTATGAACTATTAATTTTATAATTTGAGTTTTATTTTCATAAAGTATATAAAACCCCATTCACAAAGCCGCTTTTTGCCAGTCGTCACGTGACCATTTCTTCCCCTCCTTTACTAACTCCCATAGATTGTAATTAGCTATCTCTGTTCGCTGATAGCATTACCTTTCGACGCATTACGACTACATCAACACTCCGTCCATAGTATTATAAGGTCTATCTACAAATTGGTTTTGCGTAGGGTTACAATTTATGTAAAAAGAAAACGCGGGACATCGGCTCATCACCCGAAGATTATTATTATATAACTAAATTAAAACCGGAAATAACCGTTTTGGAGTCACCCGAGCCTCAAAAACTGGTTTTTGAAAAATATTCGTATGTGTGTCTGTGATGAATCTTTCGTACATGATATCTCAAAACATTGAAAACCATTGCATTCTAATTTCATACAATTATTTATTACGTAAATGTCTAGATCTCGGTGATTTTTCGTGAGGGTGGATCTACATTGTAAGAGGGAAACTTTAAAAGCCATTGGTTTAGAGTTGCGATGCAATTGGAGAGGTGGATTTTATTTAAAAATTTAAAAACCTTATTTTAATTTCACGTAAATGTTTAGGATCTAAAGATATATCTAGCCTCCAGCGATATTTGCTGGTGGTAGAACTTCTTTCAATAAATAACTACTTGAGTAATCATTGCAATTGAAGGTGACTTAAGTACTTGTTTGAATAGACTCAAATACAGTACAGTGTCTAGTTAGCTGACTAATTTTTAGTAATTGTATTATTTTGATTATCTCTGTTTTAAGTTCTCATCTCATCATTTTCTTGTAGCTTCGATGCTAGACGTAAAAAGCAGATGGGGTTTCATAAATTGAATGAACAAGAAAGATCTTTAGTGCCTGAACATGCTTGAAGCAATGTAAGTTATACCATCCAGCTTAATAATATGGAAATATTATCAAATCAAATTCATTACTATATTCGTTTACAAAGGAACAAGTGCGTGCGTGGGTGTATAAGCAGGAGGGAGGAGGTGCAGTTCGTGTGCGCAAAAAATACCCGTAACCGTTAATGCAAAACCCAATCGACGGCAATACTTCGAATTCTACTTATGTAGACACCTACAATAGTACAAATCGTAAATGCACAATACTTCGCAGTCTTCGATAATCTTCAGTAAATTAGGTGCGTAAGTTAGATAATAAATAACAAGGAAACCATTCCAATGAAGTTTTTAAACACTTTTGCTTGGTCGAAGCACTAGGATACAAATCTGATAGAGAAGAAATATACGTTGTGCAAACCAATACATTTATTGGACAATTCGATAGAATGATAACACGAATATTAACACTGAATTCATATGTAATAATAAACAGTTAAAGAAAATGTACTAAACGTGCAACAGAAACCACATTTGTTTAACAACTGATGATTAAACCTGAAGATCAAATATACAATTTTTTTAATTCCAAGTTGCATCCACAATTTTAATACGGTTTTGGAAAAAATTATAGTACCTCTACTGCTCTAATTTCTGTAATAGACGATTTATTTTCTACCTGCGATCGTGGCCTTATCAGTGTTCTAGTTTTACTAGACTTTACGAAAGCGTTCGAACATTTAATCATAACCTTTTGTGCTCCATTTTAAAATACTATGGACTTGACGGGCTTTCTGTAACCCTCATACCGTTCTATCTTGCCGAAAGATACCAAAATAAACAAGTATGTGATTGTTACTTTTCGAAATTAAAGATAACTTGTGGTGTGCGGCAAGGTTCAGATCTTGGTTCTTTGCTGTACATCATTTACACTGCTGACATAATAAAGTCGATATCGCCTTGGCTGGTTCTAGCATACGCTGATGATATGCAGTTACATGTAAGTTTTAACTTTCGCAAATATGTAGAAGTTACTGCACGAATTAATAAAGAGCTGGATTACATTAAGAAATTCTGAGAAGAGCTTAGTCTATCGTTAAATCCTAACAAATCAAATTGTATGTTGTTTGAAATAGTAAGTACCTAAAATCAATGACATGAACGATGGTTTTAATTTACTTATGGGTGGCGCAAAATTTGACTAGTAACCTAGGTGTGGTTTTTGATAAAAATCTTAGTTTCAGAGAGCATGTAAAGAAACGTATGCTAAAAGCCTAAGCTCATTTGATATAAAGCCCAAAAAGATTCCTTGCGAATCTTCCATTCGAAGTCAATTCAACTACTGTGATTTCATCTGAACCTTGTTTAATTCAGTTTGAAAAGAACTGAATTCAAAAGGTACAAAATTCTGGTATTCGTTTGATTGTTGATATTACGAAATTTGATCATATTTCATTGAAGTTTAAACAAATGAAGTGGCTAAGTTTGCTAGAATTTTACACATGGGAATTTATGTGCTTAAAAGTTTACTTGATAATACTGTTTCTAATCCACTAAAAGAGAAGTACACCAAACAATCTAGCTTACGTAACTGCAATACGAAACCTAAACATTCCGTTAGTAATACAGCGCCACCAAAAATCCATGTTTAAACGTGCATTTACGTACAATGCAGTTAAATTGTATTTTACAGACTACCAGCGGAATTAAACATTGTGAATATTATCCAATTTAACTCTACCGTCCGATTTCTTATTTTTACACCAAAATAATAGCGCATATAAATTTTAAGTCATAGGATTATAAAAAATATTTAAAGAAAGATAGAGCTCTATTTTTTAATCATTTTTTCGAATTTTGGAAATATATAATACACTGAGCACCTGAGATAAATGGGTACGCGTATGCATATTTATTTTATTGGAAAAATTCTTAGAAAAAATTTGAAGCTTTATTAAAACTCCTTACAGTATGGTTTTTTGCAACGTGTCTTACGATTCCTCTAGAGTGGCCAACGTCCTACTGTATCAGTCCTTACGTGTTTGGAGGAATGTATACTGTGGGTAATCTTTTATTCTTTGCTGCAATTTGTTGCTCACTAGCGCTTGTTGATACGTAGCATAGCTAGGCCGACCCTGATCCACTTTTCTCAGGAAATTTAAATTTCAAGGTCAATGGTTTTCAAGGTCATCACGTACACGTTAGTATAGCCATATATTTGAAAAAATTCAACAGAAAAGTTAATAGATTTCAAGGTCAAGGCCATCATACAGATTGTTCATATCAAAGTACATGATCAGTGTACACATTACGCCAAAGTACAAGTTTTTTCAAGATCACCTTCCCAATTTTCAAGATCCAGGTCATCGTACACATTACCAGCATCAAAGTATTAGGATATCTAACTTTGCCCTGCATCAAGTCCTATAAAAATTACTAAATCAGAGTCTCTTATAAAAATTATTAAACATGGTTTTCAAGGTCAATGTCAGTGTACACATTACGTATATCAAAGTATATTCTTCAAGGTTATTGAAGCTCTCATACACATTCGCCACGTCCAAGGTCGCTTACGTTGTCTACATAGCTAGGCGGATCTTAGACCACTCTTCAACTATACTTTTTCTATGAGTGTATTGCTCAAGGCCATCATACACATTGCCTACGTATATTTCTCAAGGTCACCAAGCAATTCTTGGCCGAGATAAGGTGTTAACTCTTATAAATTAATTATCAAGGTCAGGGGTATTAAAGACTTTTTAAAGTGTGGGGGTTCTACCTTCCAGGGTCATCAAGCAATTCTTGGCTGGGTCAAGACGTTAATTCATATAAATCAATTCTCAACATCAGGGGTATCGTATTACAGACTGTTGCCTATGCTAGTAGCACCTTTTCAAGGTCATCGGTTTCAAGGTCACGCCTCCAGCAAAGTTCATTGAGCTCAAGTGGTTCCGTTTCCCAAATACAGATAGACTTTTCCCAAATGCAGATCGCCGTTTTCCAAAACAGGGGATCTGTTTCGCAACACAGGTAGCCGTTTCCCCCCATTTCAAGGTCACAGCTCTGAGAAAAGAACAAAGGCGATCCATTGTTCTGGCCGAGTTAGGGTCATAATTTCTAAAAATAGATTGTTATCCAGCTACCCCCACCATTTCAGGCCCAATTCTGAAAAATCAATTTTCAAGAGCAAAGGCGTCCCATTGTTCAAGCCGACGCTTCAAGGTCTATGCTTACAAATTTCAAGGTCACACCTCTGAGAAAAGAACGAAGGCGATCCGTTGTTCTGGCCGAGTTAGAGTCATAATTCCTAAAAATAGTGTTATCCAGATACCCCCACCATTTCAGGCTCAATTCTGAGAAATCAATTTTCAAGAACAAAGGCGATGTTCAAGCAATTCAACCGACGCTTCAAGGTCATCTAACAAATAAAATATTTTTTATACAAATAAAAAAATCGATTTAGGTCAATATACATATTACGAGAAGTTTGATGTACCGACACTTAACATTTTGTAATACCTTTGTTGGATCATATCTATTTTATTTATTATTTGTTTCTCACATCAAATTTCCTTCAACTGATTTTCGTTTAATATGACCCACGACACATCATCATCTTTCCTAATAGGTATTTTCATTACTTCATTATATTGTATACTAGCCATACATTCAGCTTTCCTTAAAGCGTTCATATCAGGATCTGAGATGCTTTTACTTTGAGACATTGTTTAAGACTTATTACAAACCTACGTCTCTTAAACTTATGTGCAAATACACAAATTAAAATATTTTAATTATATAGTTACGTAAACCCTAATACATAAATTTCAAGGTCAATTCCGAGAAATCTATTTTCAAGGTTAAAGGTGATCAGAACTTATTCGACCTTACCCGACTACCTGTAGGGTTATCAAATAGATTGTCAATGGCTAAAATGTATTGGTACCCTTTTTCAAGGTAATAAGTCCTAGAAATCAATTCTGGTCGGGTCAGGCTCATAATTCATAGAAATCACCTGCACGGGGTATACAAATAGACTTTCCAAGGTGCGAGAGATTCTACTATTTAAAATAGACATAAAAAAGCAAACCTTTAATATTACTTTAAACAATGAAATTTTAGTTAACAAATATAATGAAAATATAATCATATACAAATCATTAATAAGCTATAAAAATTAATTAATTTTTAATTTTTAAATTAATATTCCATATGCATAAATGCCATTTATTGATATAAAACCAATCACGTTTCTTTGTCTAGCGATCTGCATACATTAAAACCAATAAATCTATAACTAAATCGATTTTTTATTAACTTAGGGATCATTTAGATTTACAACACTATGTAAATGTTATTTAATTGATAGAATCTTTAGGCGTAGTACATCAAATTTAAATCTATACATTGTTAACTATCTTTTTATACTGCAATTTATATAGCAGCCATCTATGCTTTGTATATAGTCCAAGGCTAGTCAATTTAGGAACAAAAAGGGCTGAAATTTTAGGTATAGTCCTAATCACGTTTATGTTTTTCGGGACGCTGAACATGAATCTGAGGTTTGAAACGTCCAAATTTGGTCAATTTTTTAGGATTTGGGCTAAATCTCGATAATTATGCATTTTTTCAAAAAGGCCATGCTTTGTGAAAAATCAATTTAAATCTCCTTTAATAATAACAGAATTTTTAGAGAGTTAGCATAAATTCCATTTATTGATAGAAAATCAATCACGCTTCTTTCATTTACAGGTAAATTAGATCCTTTCAAGGTCTAGCGATCTGCATTAAAACCGAGAAATCTGTAACTAAATCAAACTTTTTGCTAATTTAGGGGGTCATTTAGATTTGCAGCACTTTTACGCAAACAAATAACTAATCTAATTTAAATCTACACATTGTTCCTCACTTCCAGCCAAAGACAACGAGTCCATATGTTCTAATATATATAACGCAATTTATTAAGTAATATACGTAGTATATTGTCCAATTTCGCCTCTTTAAAGTCGGTTCCAACGTACGTCAGCTTGGAAAACGGGCCCTATTCCCTTATGGGAGATTAGATTAGTTGTTTTAACGAGACCATGCATTGGTTCCCTGAATATCCTTACATAAGACTTCCTACAACTAATTCCTACCAAACCATATTTACTAGTTCAGTGTTTCGATAGCTTAAAGTACATAATATGTATCACCTTCCCATCTGGAGGAAGAAGGTTGATATCGGATAAAATCCCAGGACGGTAGTATTCTGTACTAATGACTAGACGTTTGTCAAAAGTTCCCTGCGCCAAACATAGATATGCAGAACTAATAAGGAACTGTTTAACCGTGATGGGTTAACTGCACGAGGATAGAATACTAGCGAAAACTAGTACTACAGAAGCTTTTTGAAATTTGTCAGCAATAAACACTCTTCGTAAAATGATTCTACTTAAAGCATGTTTACATATGGTTGGGGACACTACTAGGTTTGTTGGTTTTCTGACTGCTCTCAAACTACTCATGAACACATCCTTTGTATTTAGCAGGGTTTTGATAATGCACATTTAAACTCCTCCGTTTCTAACACTATAAGTTCACCATACTTCTCAACCTTTCATGCTTCTACTTTACTGCACTATTTTAACATATTCCTTATTGATAATACACAGCTTCATCATTTTCTGTTTTCATTATATAAACCCTCTCAATCGAGTTTTACTGCCTTTATTAACGTCTCCAATCGCTCACTCCTCCACATTTACTGCTTTCTTTCGACCTTTTTAGACCCACAAAAAATCATTCTCATCGAAAACGCTTTAAAATTTGCTAAAAACTACCCCTGGACGATAACCTTGTTGACTTATTTCAGCATCTGTTGGAAAAGCTACCTCTAAAAGTAGGTGATTTAAGCGGATTATTCAGCTTTTCTATAATATAAAAACTGTCTTCTATCTGTAGCTTGATCTATTTTCAGATTTCTAAGAATTCCGGCAAAAGTTGACTCAATTTAGATACTACTTAACCTTTTTAGCATAAACAACTACCTTCCTATGAGTTGATTTTTAAGAATATGAGATCCTTCGAGCCAATAAACTTTAACCCCCTCAGATCAATAAGCTGCACGTCCTGGTTCAATTTGTTTTCTGTGGGGGAAACTACTACTGCTTCTGGGTTAGCTGTGTTGGGAAACGACTATCTGTATTTGGGAAACGGTTATCTGTCTTAGAGAAAATACCTCCTGCTGGTGGTTAGGATAGTAAGATACTGTAAGCATAATATTTAGCCAATACAGGAACCCCAATATACATTTAGCATAGACAACCCTCTTGTTTCCACGAACTGATCTATTGTTAGAATTTACCAATAGGAACGCTTACTTGCTATTCCCAAAACAACCTTCATGTTTCCACAAACTGCTTCTATCTTTACACAAACCTAGAAATAACGTCAAGAAACGCCGAAAAACATAAAAAAAGCGTTGTAAAACGCCACAAACACCAAAACATAGATACATGGATATGTAGATAAACACAGAACAAATAAAAGCACCGTTTAACCTTAGAATTTTAAGAATACTCTTGCAGGCCAGCTTGATTTCCAATAATTGTAATAACTTCTAAGAATCGACGAATTTTAACCTTGAAGCGTCTATCTGTATTTGGGAAACGAATCCAGTTCTTGGGGGAAACTACCACATCCCGAGACGGGCCTGCTCCTGGTTAGGACACTAGTATTATGAATCCACATACTCTTTTATTATTATAAACAATTTAGCCTATACAGGAAACACTTAACCTACATTTTAGCATGGACAACATTAGTCTTCAACGACCACAACCTGTTTCCATGAACCGTTTATAATTGGTTCTACATGTTGATTTAATAACTGATTTAACACCTTGGCTCGACTAAATTGCTTGGTGAGCTTGAAAAATTTCGATCGGATAAGATCTGGTAAGATCGGGATAGCCTGTAGGTTAACACTCATGGTCTTGACAATCAAATTGCTTGGAGACCTTAAAAAGTTCCAACCACACAACCATTTAACCTTGACCTACTTATTAGCATAAACAACATGTCCTTCTTCATATACCTGCGGGTGGAGTTGCAAAATGCCGACCACGAAATTTCGATTTGACATGTCTCGCTCGCCTTGACCTGGACAAATTCTCACGTACACACATACAACGCCAAAGCAACATTAGGAAACGTCAAAAGAAAACGTCAAGGAAACGTTAAAAAGGTCAAAAAACTTCAAATAAACGTCAAAAAACGCCAAGGAAACGTCAAAAACCATCAATCAAACGCCAAAAACGTGAGGGGAACGTCAAAACATAGATACGCACAGAGCCAATAAAAGAATCGTTTAACTTTGACCCACACTTATTAGCATAAACAACATCTGCCCGCGAACTGATTGTAATAAGATACCAATAGATTGTAACCTTGAATAAGTCAATTTGGGCAATACGAGGACCATTCAACCTACCTTTTAGCATAGACGACAATATGTCTCAACTGTAATACCCCCCTGACCTTGAAATTTGATTTCTCAGGAATTTGATTTCTCAGGATTGAGCCTGAAATGGTGGAGGTACCTGAAAATAGCACCTTTGACTTTGAGAACAGATTTATAGGAATTGTAATAACATCTAAGACTGACACAAAAGCCACTGATTGGTTATTGATTAGGAATTGATATATAGGAAGACCCTTCAGACCACCTTGAGGATTGTAATGACTGAATTAACACCTCGAGTCAGCTATGAATTGCCTGCTTGAAAGCAATGTGACCTTGCTGCCCCCTGTACCTTCCCAACACATAACCTCTACCTGAAAATAGAATCCCCACACCTACAACTTTACAGTCTATTTAACACCTCTGACCATGAGAATTCCAAGAATTAGCACATCGACTTGACCAGGAATTGCTTGGTGACCATGAAGAATATACTTTACACGGTGTACGAAAGGACCTTGAAAACCATGTACTTGAATGCAGGCAATGAGATCACCCTGAAAAACCATATACTTTGATATAGGTAATGTGTACAATGACCATAACCTTGAAGAACCATGTACTTGGACGTGAACAATCAGGACCTTGAGGAATATACGTATGCAATGTGCGAAAATTGATACCAATACGTTTTGGGTGTTAACCTAGTTAACAATGCATTTTTAGATTTCTAGGAATTATGACCCCGACTCGGCCAGAGTAAAATTTTCAATCAGAGAAGGGTGGATAGAAATGGGACACCCCTGCAGGTTAACACATGACCTTGACCCAGTCAATAATTGCTTGATTGAAGCCACATCGCGTCATTGACTGGGAATGCTGCTGACATGGTCTCAACCAGTTTGGTGACCTAACCCTAAAAAGTAGAATCCCCGCACCTTGAAAAGTCTATTTGAATACCCCATGCAGCTGATTTCTATGAATTATGAGTCGACCAATACATTTTAACCATTGACAATCTATTTGATTGCCCTACAGGTGATTTCTAGGAATTATGACCCTGACTCAGCCAAGAATTGCTTGAACAATGGATCGCCTTTGTCGTTTTTTCAGAGGTGTGACCTTGAAATGGTGGGGGAAATGGTTACCTGTGTTAAGTAACAGATCCCTGTTCTGGAAAACGGCCCCCCTGTTTTGGAAAACGGAAATCTGTCTTTGGGAACTGGATCCGGTTCTTAAGAAAACTACCTCATTCTGGTGGTTTAGGACAGTAGTATTATACATCCACATACTGTAAGCATAATCTTTTTATTACAATTTTGGCAATACAAGAACTTTGACTCACATTTTAGCATAGATAACGACAACCTGTACGATACCCCGACGTCGAGAATTAACGTCTTGCCAAGAATTGCTTGGGTGACCCTGAAAGGTAGAATCCCCCACGCCTTTAAAAGTCTACTTAATACCCCTGAGAATTGATTTATAAGAATTAACACCTTAGCTCAGCCAAGAATTGCTGTGTGACCTTGAGGAATATAAGTAGGCAACGTGTATGATGGCGTTTTGCAAAACAACTTTGACCTTGAAGCGTCGGTTGAATAATTGATCACCTTTGTTCTTGAAAATTGATTTTCCAGAATTGAGCTTGAAATGGTGGGGGTATCTATATAACAATCTATTTTTAGGAATTATGACCTTAACTCGGCCAGAACAATGGAACGCCTTTGTTCTTTTTTCAGTGGTGTGACCTTGACATGGGGGGAAACGTCTACCTGTGTTGCAAAACAGCTATCTGTTTTGGAAAACGGCTCCCCAGTTTTGGGAAACGGCTACCTGTATTTGGGAAACGGCTACATGTCTTTGGGAAACGTCTATCTGTATTTGGGGAACGGAACCACTTGAGGTCAGGGCACTTTGCTGCGGGGCGTGACCTTACAAAGTAAACTTCCAAGAATTGCTTGATGACTTTGAAATATGTTTAGCATAGGCAACAATCTGTATGATACCCCTTGAGAATTGTAATAACACCTCAAGGCTTGAGACAGACGTCAACGAACTTCCGAGAATTGATAGGTGACGTGACCTTGAAAATTTCCTGTCAAGCCACTCAGCCAGAGAATTGATTGGTGACCGTGAATATTTCCTGGCCTTGAAGACTGATGCAGGGAACGTGGCCTTGAAAAACTTTGTACCTTTGAGGTAGGCAATTTGATGATCTTGGAAACCATGCCCTCAGACGTAGACAATGTGATGACCTTGACGAATATATTTCGATGCAGAGAATGTGTTCCATGACCTTGAAAACCATTGACCTGGATGTGCGCAATCTGATTCAATGACCTTGAAAAACAATCTAGTAACTTTTATAGTGACTTTTTCAATTCTAGTTACTTCAATGACCTTGAGGAATATACTTCCATGCATGGAGCATGTGAGCTTGAAGCGAAGGGTGCGTGCGAGCATGGATAACCTTGAAGATAAGCAATGTGAGCGACCTTGAAAAACCATTGACCTTGAAGCAGGTTGTGTGTACGTTAAGCACCTTGGCAATGAGAGCAACCTTGGAGCGGAGACCTTGCAGAGACTCGAAAGTGTTACTAACCTTTCCTGCCACGTGGCTTTGAGGCGGTCACCTTGAAGCAGGCAATGTTACCCACCTTGAAATCTAGTGACTTTTCTAGTGACTTTCCAAATCTGGTGACAAATCTAGTGACAAAAGTGGTCCAGGACCAGCCTAGTATATGTACTAGTCTAGTTAAATTTAATGCTAACAAAAGTTAGTGTTGCCTGGTGTCTCCAAAAAAGACCGATCATTTGCTGTAGTACGTATGAATGGCACAGATCTTAAGTTCTCAGACTCTGTTAGTATGTTGGTAATGACTATCTTCAATTCAATCATAGATTAACCATCTTCTGTTAGCTACAAAAGCATCTTCTTTTAAATAGACTTTTTATTCAGATCTAAGCAGTAGTTTACCACCAGACAATTATTTCTGCTATAGACCCAAATTTAACCGTTGTTACTCTCCAATATTCTCTCGATATTTTTGATCGCATTCAGAGGAAAGCTGTTACGTTCATAAATGACGTTATATACTTTTTTAGATTTTTCAATTTTGCATTAAAAAATCTTTACATAGAGTAATATTGTTATTCTACGTTTAAATACCATCGTTAATTACATTTTAAGACACATTAAAATAGTCAATGGCGCAACATGAGTTATGTTTCGCAAAATATTCTTAAAAAATTTTTCGTGCACGAATGTTTGTCTAGATAATAGTTTATTATTGGTGCGGTACAGTTTCTCAGTGACTCACAAACCAAAATATTCTAATAAGGGAATTGTTGAAAGCTACCTTTTCTGATAATAAACGACCCAAGTTGCTATTTGGAGAAAAATCCTCAATAAAATATTTTATACGAGTTCCCTTTAGTCGGGGTTCCAACATTCGTACGGTACTATGGCACCGTCTTCTAAGATGCGGTTCTATGAGTTACATGATAAACTTTCGATAAAATGGTTTCTTTTAATAGTAGGATAAATAATATAATAAAATAATAATAATATAACAAATAATAAATTGTTGACATAATTTACGTTCACTGGAGTGTAAAATATTACCAAAGGCCATCTCCTGCTCGAACTTCCCATCTTTCTCCAGCAATAGTGATTGATTGCCAGCATACATATATACATTACGTATATAAGCATGGTAGGGGTTAGGGATGGGTGCGGCCCGGATAGGACCGGAAGGAATCGAGTTAAGGTTTCGAGGGGAAAGATATTATCCCAGTATTTGCCTAAATAGCCGCATATGGTGTGCGTATATGCAGTGAGCTTGCTACTATATGTGTATTGGGAAAATCCCCTAAAAGGACCTCATACAACGGTAATGGGGATCAAACCCATTACCTACCGAACGCTAACTAGATTATGTTACCACAGATCCTTCTAGTTCGGTAATATAAGCATTAATTTTTATGCCATATCTTGTCTGTTGTTTTGGCATATACATACGAAATCTACATTTCTTCTGAAAGGGACAAACATTTCCTCCACTATTATATTATCATATTTCCCAGATAGATGTAGCACGGCCCGTGTTTTTCTTTGCTCGCGAGTTGTGGAATCGTCAAACCTAAGAGCCTGTTCCTAGTACGTCAAAGCGTTTAACGGGCATGGTACTCTAGTAATAGGTCTCCCGTTTAAATCTTTTGCAAATAGTGATTTCATATTTTCATGCCCCGATTTAAAACTTAATGTAATCACGAGCACGATTATTTAAAATTCGTATTGTGTAGTCTGTTGTTCTTTATCACTCAGGATCGATATCCGAGTTGTCAATCTTCTCATTTTTAATGATTCATCGTCGCTTTCCAAATACCACTCCGTAATTGCTGAAAGTGTTTGCTTCCGAATGGAGCTATTTGTTTTCCCACTGCTTGTAGAAGGAATATCCGTAATAACAAACTAAAAATAATAATAAAAATTCAATAATTGACAAAAGACTGAATAATACCAGGCGATTATCAAAATGGCTTCCCCTATAATTTTTTATTGTTGTCTCGAGAAACGAAATTTATATGATATATATATATATATATATATATATATATATATATATATATATATATATATATATATATATATATATATATATATATATATATATATATATATATATACAAATCTCCATTTTTCGACATATCGGTATGTCTGATACTAGTAGTTAGGGTCATTTCGGGTTAAACCAGAGTGCGTCTAGACCATCGAATAGGTCGTAAAATGTGAAATTTCGTTTCTTTAGCTTCAATAATAAAAAAGCTATAAGGGGGAGCCACTTTTGAGAATTACCCGGTATATATTTTATAATCTGTCTGAGAAAATGCAATCAAGAATTATTTTATAATTTATACATACTGCGAAACATACGGTTTATTTATTTTTGTTATCACTGTCAGAAGCGAAACACCGGGCTGTGAAACCGGAACACTTTCAGAAGCGAGATAAATACGTACCGCTATTGCGCGCGTTACGTAGCTCAGAAGTTGATGAAAGCATACACGGGAAGACAGAGCCGCAGATCAAACATGGATTTTCTAAGCGTAGTCTAATGTAATACTAAACGCCTCAGAGACCGGTGTTTCGGTTTAAGGGTTATTAATAACAATATTGCTGACAGATTTATTATATTTTTATTTATTACATAAGTATTCATGAATCCAGCGGGACTAAAAGTGATCAGCTAATTTCTGGGTGCCACGCCAGCTGCATGTTAGGTTAAGGTCTTTTTCTGTCGTGACGATACAGAGTAGCGCAGCATAAGAGTATAACGATATATGGGTCAATGGCCTGGAATTAATTATATTTTCACATTCTGCCAATAATGTCCTTAAACCATTTCTTTGGTGGATGTTTTGTTTTTAATATGTCGCCCAAAATATTTTTTATACATCTAATTAAGCGCTCCTAACAGCCACCCATATTTGGAGCCAGAGCAGGATTAAATAGGAATTTTGTGTTATTTAGTGTGCAAAAGGTTTTAATTTCGTTACAGTTCAGCTTATCAAACTCAATTTTTAATTCTTTATGAGCTCCTCAAAAGTTAGTCCCATTATCACAATATATCTTTTCCGGAAAGCCTCTTCTACAACCAAACTGTCGAAGTACATTAATAAACTCATTGGTTGTCATGTCATAAGCGAGTTGTAAGTGAATGGCTCTAGTTATCATGCACGTAAAAATAACCCCTTATCGTTTTTCTTGTGACCTCTTTACCTTCACATCTAATGGATCGAATAAATCGATTCCGGTTCGAATAAAAGGTCGCACAGTCGATTTTATTCTACATTTTGGCAACTGTCCCATAAGGGGAACTGCTGGTTTGCATTTTTTAATCTTGCAATATTGGCAACGGTACTTTATGCTTTTTACTGCCTGCCTTAATTTAAAGATTCAAAATTTTTGTCGCAGGGTGTTTATTACAGTTTTCTGCCAAAATGTTGAAACTTTTCATGCGAATATTGAATGAGTAATTGTGTAATTCTACGAGATGGGTCTAAAATTATAGGTTTAGTAATCGAAACCTGTAACGACGAATTGTCTAGTCTGCCTCCGAGTCTAATAAGTCTGTCGGTGTAATAGATAGGTGAAAGTGTAAAAAGTTGGCTAGAAGAGTTAACAGTTGTACCATTTTTTAGTAGCGTCAATTCATTAGAGAATAGATCGAATTGTACTTTTTTAAGGAGAAACATTTCTGCTTCAGTTATTTCGTCAACACACAACTCATTTGTAATTTTTCTTTTTTCTTTAAGAGCTTTAGTGAAGCGTAAAGTATATGCAGTACTTCGTTCTAACCGAACTCACTTGCAGAACCTTGTCACATTGGGCAAGCATTCGCTTAAAGTCTTCTTTTTAGTTATGGTCAGTACATTCTAAATATTATCAGCGATTTTCATTTCCAGACAAGAATGATTAATGTCGTTATCGGAGTTGAACTGTTCTTTTGGTCACTTTTCTAAGGGAAACTTCAGAAACTCAGGACCATTCAGCGATCTAGAGTTGTCTAAAACTAAAAACTTTACCCTTTTTGTGGCTTCATCCACGACATTATCCTTTGATGTGACGTGGTGCCAATCAGCCATATCTGTCAATACTTGTATTTCGCCCAATCTTTGACCAACAAAAACTTTAAATCGGTGCGCTTCAGAACGTATCCAATATAGAATCGTTTTCGAGTCGCTACGATAACGAATCTTATCAATTTTCAAATGTAAACTGTCTTTTAGGCACTTACCCAACCTTGCACCAATCAGGCAAGCTTGCAGTTCAAGTCGAGGAATTGAAATAGGGTATAAACCAACTACACGGGTTTTCGCACAAACAAACTGACATGAATGTCGTTGTCGACTTGGAACCTTAGGTATGCTACAGTGGCATCCGATCTTTTTGATGCCCCACAAAAAATATGCAGTTGTATGTGAGTTTTATCGCGGTCTAATGTAAAGTATTGTCTGGATATCTTAAAATTATAAATTTGTTTTGAGTCTGTCATGCAGTTTTGTCACGTGCCATTTAAATTGTCAGTGATTTCGTCATCCCAGCCAATCTGAGACCTCCATATGTCTTGTAATAAAACTCTACCTTGTATTAAAAGGTTTGCTATGAAGCCAAGGGTATCGAAGATTGACAGAATGACTAAAAATTTCTCGTTTTGTTGGTCTTCGTTTTAAGGTTAAGATGTCACTGTTAATTTTGTGAAACTTTGGCTCAAATTGAAAAGTGTGACTTTGAGGATTCCAAAATATCTCTAAAACCTTTTCCGAGGATGTTTCGTGGTTGAACGTTAATCATTGGTTTTGACTACTACTAACTAGATTTGCGTCAATACCGTCAAGGATTTTTTTTGAATTTGATATCCAGTTACAAGTTACAAAACTGGCTTGTTTGTTAACATAGATGATACTATCAACTAGCTTGAGGGCTTCAGAAAGACTGTCGGCTCCTCCTAATAAATCATCCATGTAGTGCTGTTCAATGATACATTTCACAGCCTCTGGGTAATCATTTTCAGTATCTTTTGCATTTCGGTTCTTGGCTTCTTGTGGGTCCGCATGTTGAGCCGAAAATACGACGCCTATTTCATGGACGTCTGGAGGTTTATGGCGATTCATACCTCTCCACAAGAGGCGCTGGGCGCTACGATCTTCTGAACTTACCTTTACGTGTAAGAACATCTCTTTAATATCTGCAGTAAACGCATATTTTTTTATACGAAAATTAAGCGGAATCGTAAAGAGAGAATTGTAAAGGTCTGGTCCTGTAGGTAAAACGTCGTTTAAACTTACACCATTACTCTTTGCAGATGCGTCAAATACAATGCGTAGCTTTTCGGGTTTATTTGGATTTACCGTACCAAAGTGTGGTAAATACCATGTTTTGTCGGAATGTACTGCAGCTTCCACTGCAGATAGCTTTCTTATGTACCCTTTTCGCTCTAAATCTAAAAACTTAGCGCAATAAGTTTGTCCAAATACCTTATCGCGATCCATTTTTCTCTCGATACATCGTAGTCTGTTAAATGCCATTTGTTCACTCTCTGCTAAAATAATGTGATGATCTCTCCATAAAAGCCCTGTACAGTATATATTTCCTACCCTATGCATGGTCTGTTGAAGAACAGAGTCAGCTATTTTGTCTTCGGGAGACAACGTATTATTCTTCCCACTAGGAACTGCATCTATTCTCCAGCTTTCTTTGACTAATTGTTATAAATTGCCCAAATCGTCTTTAATGTCAAGTAAAATATTCGTGTTGTAATTATTTTCTGATTTAATATAGCAAATTTGTTGTTTGTTAAGGCTGCATCCAGAAGGATTACCGTGAATGACCCAGCCTAACAAAGTTTTACTTAAAGCAGGGCATGACCATCGACCTGTTACTGTTTTTCTACTTATTAGAAGGGGCCAGTTGTCTTGTCCGATTATCATTTTGGGTTGAACATTTGTCATAGATGCAACTTTATCATTAACATACGTATATTTATGTCTTAAGGCATCGATATCAACCGTCTGCGGTGCTAATGAAAGGCGTACGGTACGCACGTGTCTAAGTTGAAATCTTTGCTTTCTGTCGGTACTTCTAATGGTGAAACTTACGATTTTCGAATTAACTTCCTCCTGAACTTAGATTATGAGGGTCAGAATAGTATAAACATTTTTTGGCGTTATTTTTGTCAGATTTAGCTGTTACTGTTGTAACGGCTTTGGAATTTTTAAAATTCGTAAGTTGGTTGTGTTTTTTGCCATTATCAAAATTTTGAAGTTGACTTTTCAAATGTTGAACTTTACATAAAGTATCTGATTTCTTGTCAAGCCAGTTGCTAAATTCTAAAAGTTTAAATTCAGGTTGAGTTTTAGATAAATGTTTTATCCAACTGATTTTATATGAAACTGGTAGTTTGTTAAGTAATTCTCCTAGCAACATTGGATATTGAATATGGTCTACCTCTACTGAACCGTCAATAAAATTGTTTACTTCGTCGGCAAATTCTATTATCTGGTCAACTTCTTCAAGCCTAATGCTCGGGAAATGCTTTAATTTAGAAATAAGCAATGAAATTATTTTTTCTGGTCGACCGAATCTATATGGTAATAAGTCTATCACTTCTTCTACGTTCTGTGGCAGTATGAGTAAGGATTGACATACTCGTTTAGCTTTGCCTTTATTAAGTAACTCCTGCAACCTAGCTTGGATTTCCTCATTACTAAATTTACGAAGAGCAGTAGAATTTTTGTACTGATTATAAAAGTTGGACCAGTCAAGTGGATTTCCCTCAAAAAACGGCAGATTTCTAGGTAATGACTGTCTAATTAAAAGATTATTGATAGGTGAGCAATTTATTTCTGAATTTACCTGGCTGTCAGAAGGATGAATATCAAATTTTGGAAATTTTATTACCGAAAATTTATCGTCTAAATTTGACCTGTAGTCCCGTGGAGTATATCACTTTACCCATTTCTCCATATCAGGTTTAATTGGTTCATGTATCGTTAACTCCGAGGTCGATGCAAATTCTGTACCCGGTTCACTATCCTGTTCTATCTTTGCCAGTTTCAAAGTTGCAGATCCAGCAGCTCCTGTCTTTTCCTTATTTCTTCACTTTCGATTTCCACCAACTTTTTCCTTGGCTCCGTGGAACTTTTCGATACGCGAGTAGTTTTGCTCTGACCAGATTTCCTATTGACTTTGTGGCTAAAGGTCGTCGGGCAAACCGTTTGTTGGGGTAGAATTACCGTGTCTGTAAATTGAACTGCAATTGGTGCTCCTCCTCTCTCTTCTTGGATTCGTTTACTTCTTCTTAGGGGTTCAGAGGTTGTCTTTCTGTTATTTTTATTTTCCATAGTGCCTATCAGTGGCTCCGAAGGACCAATTTTGTTGTTTTTCATCACTTCGTGAATCTCTGGAGAGCTTAATACATATTTTTTTTATATGACAATGACAAGTAAGTTTTTTTTATTACTAACTACTTAGCAACATGAAACTAGGTGACAAAATACATAATATAATGATAGAAATCTTCAAAAGGTAACCGCTTTACTAAATATTTGTATGTTTCTAACGCTATTAAGTAAATAAAGCATTTTGTTTTTAACAATGAAATATAAGACAAAATGAATCATTAAGTTCGAGAAACTCTGAACGAGTTTCAACACACGAAGTGATGTACAATGGCTGCCCCGAATACCAAATCCTGATAAGATACTTTAATGGATAAAAAGGAAAATAACTTAGAACCGAAAAGAGAAAGTCACGTACATATAAAGGAACAGCAAAAATAAAAGGAATCAGTTCAGTTCGATTAACGATAAGAGAACCCGTAAATTAAAGTAACAAACTGCCGAAACGTTGTCTAGACATTTTCGTTTTTTTTAAGAGCGAAAGGGTATTCTACGAAATAACGCAGGCGGAAATTCAAAATTTTACAAGCATACTTAATGTTTGTACGTATATCCACAGTGGGAGATCTGTGTCTGCATAAACTCAATTAACCATTGCTGAAAACAGGCTAAAAATGCCCATGAACAGTAACTATCTAAATTTAAAATTGTACCTTACAGTATCTTCCGTCGCTAAGCGTACTGCGTGTACGAAATGTGATCTGTAAGTAAACGAAAAGCGACGGAAAGCCAATACACCATACGTTTAGGGTCAAGTGGATGCCGTCGTTCTCTCAGGGGTGGCATATCAACGGGAAGGAGTACTGTCTAAGGACAATCGGAACAGCCCCGGAGTTGGAGCGACATAGGAGCAACCGGTGTTAGTAATAGTACTAGTACTAGTGACCGGAAGAGGAAGAGTTTAGCTTGGAAATGACCGAAAAGGGCAGTCGACGTACTTTCATCTTAAGGGGAAATGACTCGATCTTAGTAAATAAGCCTCGAAGAGTCCGGATTTTACTTATATACAGGAACTGCGGCCGCCGATTATATGCTGCGAACTTAGATCTTAAGGGCAGTTTTTGAGAGCGTGAGATTCACTCGCCTGTCACTTAAACAACGGTGTCTTGGAATAAGGACGAGCACAGGCTTTGAAGCCATCCTAGTTAGAATATTAAGCTGGATGTTCGAGGGGGCGAAGGCTTCATAGTGGCGTACACTCACCCTTTAACACCACGTGCACAGATGATTGGGCTGCTGGTTACATCCGGAATTTTACATTAGTGCGTGAGATAGTCCTGCGCAATTAGTACGAGGCACCGGAATAAGCCACGTCCGGACGCCATAAAGCGCATGAGATAAGAAATTAGGAAAAGGGCACGAACAGGTCCCTTGATAAATAATAGTTTTATGAAGGAGGGACGCGGGTAGTATGCGTTACAACGAAGTAGGCTACCACTTTGTAGTATATTCCAAAATAAGGATGTAGGAACGGGTGAAGGCTTGGCATACGTACAGATGTGATTGTAGCATTTTAGATGTCCGTATACAGGTACCATAGCCAGAATAAGACGTTTTGATTGGTTGCAATATAACATCCGAGTGAGTGCCGAGATCGTGGTCGGAAGCGACTGTGGAGTGCTCATGCTGTACTTGGAATTAAGCAGTATTATTTGCGTGCTGAACTGTAATACGCACGATTTTCTTTTAAATACACCGCAACTTTGCATTAACATAAGTAGGTATAAAAATTATTGCCCACCCTGTTTCGTAACTTATTTGCTCATGGTAAGAGTATTCGAAGTGATATAAAAAGTGAACAGGACTTGCGAAAATGAGTAGAAGAATATAGTGTGTCGAGAAAAACAAATTGGAACATTAAATGTGCATTAAGTCAGATCAAATTGTAGTTAAGTAAGGCATAATGATAAAAAAGATATAGCGAAGTTGGAAGCATATTCCTACAAGGTGCCAAGCAAAAGAAGTCTAGAAATAATGTACGATGTTCAGGTAATACATTTTCAAGAAAATTTTACCAATCCACACGTTATTACTGCACAATCAAAACATTTAATGGTTAAATTTGCCACTTTCATTCTAAAGGTGACCACGAGAAACATTTACATTTTAGAAATAAAAAAACAATATGAAATTTTCAAGATACTATTTATTTAACTTGTTACATAGTTGTGTGTATACGCCATTTACTTTACGTAGAGAAAATGATGTCAGGAAGGTGACGTCCTGCTTCCCTGAGGCAATTTTCTATTCTGTCCAGGAAGCTCCTCCACACTCGTTCCAGTGTATCCTCAGTGATCAACGCCACCTCAGTACGTATCGCCGCTTTCAAGTCATCTAAAGTACGGGGTTTATGTCGATAAACTTGCTCTTTCAAATGTCCCCACAAATAAAAATCACACATGTTAAGGTCCGGAGATCGAGGAGGCCAGTGCACATCTCCAAATCTTGAAATCAGGTGACCTGGAAATACGTTCCGCAGCAGGTTCATTGAAATTCTCGCAGTATGAGCAGTTGCTCCATCTTGCTGAAACCATATGTCGTCTTGCAAGTTTAGCCTGTGCAGTGATGGGAGAAAAAACGTGTTGATCATATCCACGTACCTGTTCGAGGTAACTGTTACCACTACTCCACCCTCTTCAAAAAAGAAGGGACCAATAACATGTTTTCTCGATATCGCACACCATACGGTTACACGGGGTGAATGCAGCGGTGTTTCATGGAGCCCTCTAGATTTTCCTGTGCCCAGTACCTGCAGTTTTGTTGATTCACAGTCCCGTTTAGGTAAAATGGGCTTCATCGCTCATGAAAATGAGGGCAGTGGTTCATCGAAAATAAGAACTTGCATTTGTGCAGCAAAATCATACCGTTGGGGGTAGTCAGTTTCTTTCAATTCCTGCACACAGACAATCTTGTACGGATGAAACTTTAGATCCATTTTCAAAATTTTTCTAACCGTCTCACGTCCCATACGTAATGCAACTGCCTGCCGTCGAGCGGAACGTCCTGGACTGGTAACCACAGCTGTTTTCACTCTCTCAATGTTCTCGGGTGTCCGCGCCATTCGTGGAAGACCTGGTGATTTTTTCTTCATTATGTTGCCCGTAGTTCGAAAATTTTTAACCCAATTCATAATGGTAGGTCGGCTGGGGACTGCTCCATGCCGGCCGATGTTGAAATGAACGCGAAAAGCTCGTTGAGCTGCTACCACTGAATCACCGTTTCTAACATACATATCGTATGTAAACACGCGTTGCACTACCGACCACTGCTCCATTGTGACTGAGAAACAAAAATGGCCGTTCTTCGGTAGGCGAATGAACGCTCCCCCCACCACGCCATGACTCTCCACTTCTGAGTACAGTCCCATCCAAAATGTAAATGTTTCTCGTGGTCACCTTGTTATGAGCTATTACGATCAATCGAAATTCCATCAACAACTGCTTTGAAATCTGCATTTACACCAACTAACGAAATAATCATGGACATTGAACCATAAACAACTAATTTAATGACATTTTCAAAAGAAAAGAATAAAGATTCTTCGAAAACTGAATTTACAGAATTTATGACTGTTACAATCTCACCAGAATACATATGGCACTTTCTTAGAGATAATAACTCTGTACGTACAACGCTTGAAAAAAATTGCGACTCGCACAGCTTGGGAATCTCACATAGCTACTGGTGGTAGTAATCTACCTGGAAAACATACATCTAGAGTCACATGTAAAGTTCAACGTACAACAATAAGTCGAAGGACGACTTTAATTTAAGGAACAAAACGTTTCGAAGGTGGCCGAGCTCGAAAGACCCGTCAAAACGAGAAGAAGAATCAAAAGCCTTCGAAGTTTGCAGCTTAATGTTGACAACAATGTCCCTAACGCAACACGGCATTAATTTATATTGACCTATTAAGTACGAATTTTCTTTGTTCTTGTTTAATGCATGTTGCTCTTGCTATTCTTTATGTACTTAATAATAAAATGGTGTTAATTAAACATTACGTTTGAATACATAAAAATCGGCGTAGTTTCCGACCACGATCTCGGCAATCAGTCAGACGTTATATTGTAACCAATCAAAACATCTTGTTTGGCTATGTTGCCGAGTTAGATGACGGACTTGAAACATGCTTACCGGCGGCGAAGAGAGAAGCGGAGTTGCGTTTATTTATTAATTTGATTCAGAATGTCTAGCGAAGGGTTGCACATTACTCCGGAAATTGGGGAAATTCTTCCCCATCTGAGCTAAGTTTGATTGTTAAACGCATTTCTAAGAGAAGGACGATGATACCTTTTGTAAAATATCGATTATTGACAGTCACATATATTGAATTGAATTGAATAAAATGTAGTTTATAATTTAGAAATAGGATTGTAATAGACCTACAGTCGGCTTGTTACATTATCTAATATTATATCACGTACCTATTATTAGACTGTGTGCTATAACGGTCCAAAACAATACAGGAATATTAACGTAAGTGTTTTAAGGGTTTGGTCGACCATTAATTTTCATCTTAAACATAAAAGCATTGTATAATGATAAAGGTCAGTTTTACAGCTTTATTTTATATACGAGGTTAGAGAAAAAGTTTGCTATGCATGTGACTGCTTCAAACACTTTAAAATAGTTTAAATATGATGACCATTTTAATTTCTAGATTCTTTTATACTGTGGAATAGTTTGAGGGTTTTCAGCTTTAACCATGGTTTTGTAAATGTGAGTCTGTTTATCAATAGAAATTATCGGAATCGCAATTGCAGTTAAAAACATAAAACAATATTTTTTAGTGTAATGATTTTAAGGGTAGGTAAATTTGGGATGTCGGTAATAATGGGAAGTAATTATTGCACACATCCGGCGGATGATGACTGGATAAACACCAATCTATCCTTTTCCTCGCGCTATCAGCGGACATTAGAAACCCCATTAATATAAATTAGCGTAAATACGTCAGTTTGCCTCTGTCCCTTTAGCCACTCTTTGCCCAATTGCTTTGTTTTCACCTATCACCTAATTTAAGCTTCATGTCGACTATTCGATCTACCCTTATTTCATATAAACTGGTTATGGCCGATTTTAATGAAAATTAATTGAGTAAAAGATGGTTTAGTTTGCATTCGCAATTAATTAGTAGTCATCTATACGCACATTTGGAAATCATGATGGATGCATGCAAGTATTGATCATTTTGATAAATTTTCCCTTTTGCGTTTCTTTTAATGTTGAAGTACCAAAATTTTACATATATTGCTTATGGAATGTCTAATGTACTGATTTTTACATAAAAATAAATTTGTAAAAACATGGATTATGGAATGAAAGTTTTGTAAACTTACTTTGTGGAACTCTATGATTACAATAAATTAAAAGAAATGAAGATAAAGTGAAAAAAAATGTTGGTAATACAGTAACAACTCAAAACTAGATCTAGAGTAGATTACATATTAATAAACAGTGTTTACAGTGGCACTGAGAACGTCGCCATAAACCGTCATTGTATCAATGCCAAAACATTTAACCCTGTAAACGGAAGATAATTTTGTTCTCCGTTAAGAGGAACATAAGTCTCACAGGCTACCTCTGTGATTTTCCTCGTTTTTCGGCGCATTAACCTTTATTCTCAGCAATCATTATAATTTTCTATGGGGACACACTGAACGTTTAGACGTTTTTTCGAAACATGTATGAACGCATGTAAATTTTATTAATCATAACCTATGAATGTAGAATTTTTTTCTTGAAAAACACAAACACCTCTTATTAAAACACGTACGAATAAACATCAATAAAATCAGTCAAGAAACTATAAAACTAGAAAAATAAATGATTATCAATCAAAACTACACAGATTGTTAGGTATTATAAAAATACATCACAAAAAGGATGAATATTTCATTTCTTACCTAAAGTCTTTGTGCATAACCATCACAAATTTTTTTCCAATGTTCTAAACATATTGGTTTTCTCACATTGTATACATTTGTTGTTAGTCATTCTGTGTTTTTGTAATCGCAGACATTGTGCCCTCATCTCTTCTCGAGCTTGTCGGTGTGAGTCGATTCAGCATTCTTATTGAACCCCTACGGCTTCCTCAATTACTTAGCTCCGCTCTTAGGGCAAATTGAAAATTGTCAGTCTGGTTTTCATATGATCATTTGCCAAGGAAAGAGCTAGGTTATTTATGAAATTGTATCTAGAAGTGCTTTTAGATCCTGAATACATACTAAATAGAACTGCTGTATTTGATGAAGCCACTGCTGTCATGTGATAAAATATCACTGGAGACTACCTCCTTGTTTTGCGGTTGGCCGATTAAATACTGTCTTTCTGATCTAATGTGCCCTGATTTCATGGCGTTATAAAATGATATTATTTCGCACATCAGTGTATGCAGAATGGTGCTTAGAGATAACAGACTTGGCAAATTTTGATACGTATGAGAGAATTGTTAAGACTTCTTTAAACCCATATATACTTGACCCCACCCCCCCACCCTCCCTGCGTCTGTTCGGCAAGAATTCTGGAGGTATCTTTATTTCCTTTGAGTTTTGCAACCACAGCCTATTTATGTTTTAAAAGTGCTGAGGCCAATTCCAGTGCAGAGAACCAAATGTCACAAGTTATATTACGGCTGGTTCCTGCAATGCATTTTACAACTCAGAGAACCGTTTGGGTTGGAATACTTAGTTTTTTCTCTGTAGGTGTAAGTGTTGCTTTATCACTACCCTCACCGATATAAATTGTAAGATTTGTAGAGATAGCTAGTGTGCATCAACAAGACATGAGTTTTATGCCGTATCTACTTCGCTGGCTTATTCCGCATGTATATTTTGAACCGGCAGCGACATCTGACTAGTACGAGGGATTTATCCATCGTTCCATGAACTCACATTAAACAGTTCGATATGAAGATGTCAAAAAGTTCTAATATAGCTGCTGCTCTATCAGTTTCCACTATCACTTCCTTCGTATTAGATCCATCAAACATCAGAGCTCTAAACAAAACACAGCACCTTTTTTTCAGTCATAACCGTTCGGAAAATCGGTCGTCCTGTAATTGAGGCTGAAAAAAGAAAGAACGCTAACGCTTCTCTGTTAGATTTGGAAATGGTACAGTTTGTTTTTATTTTTCTTGGATTACCTTTATGCTGTAATTTAGCGAGCATTTTTTTCTAGTTTTTCATTTGCATGGGTCACTATTGTATCAATCATTTCAGTGGTGAAAGAAAGATCGCATATATGCCTATGGGTCGGTTTTGTACCCAGTGTACGTGTTGAAACAAAGGAACTTTTATAATATTTCTTTGGATTGTTTAAATGGTATCCATTACAGGCCGTTTATTCCAAATGAAAAACTTTTACCAAAGAAATATTCCACCTGATCTGCTTCAATCTCTTCCTGTTATGTAGTAGGTTGGTATCTACTTTCCTGGGAAGTAGATGGCTGAGCTTATTCTTCAGCATCAGGCAAATCTGAATCGTCAGGTACGTACGAATCGTCAGAGTCCATTGCGGAATCTGATTCTTCGAAGTCAGCAACAGCAAGAGGAATCATTTCTTGTGAGCGTCTTGATATGTTCGGAGGTGCATGGAAGTAAGCAGAAAAAGAAGAACATACGTCTGACAGGCTATTACTAAAAATAAGGCGCCTTGAACGGAACATAAATCTGACAGACTACCTATGTTTTTATACTAAGCATATTTACCGGTCAAAATCGCGACGTGCACGGCTGCTGAACCTTTTTCTTCGAACTCAAAGGAACGACCGACGTTGATACATACCACGAACTGTATAGATTGAACGTAGCGTTTACAGGATTAACAAAATTTAATCACATACAATATCAGTAGAATGTTGTGAAGACAACTGTATGCCAGTGGTAATGCATTCACTTCGAGGTCTACGGAATAACGTATACACCTCTCTATCATTGCTGAATCAAAGGTCTTTCCGTATAATCCTGAACCCAGAAATATCATGTTTAGATAAAATTTTTGTTTTTTGCGACCCATACAACCTTAATATCGATTTTATACTCTAAATATCTCTTATTGAAATTATATATATATATATATATATATATATATATCCTCACTAAATTTCACACAAGTCTGAACCATTTGAACATTTCATTAACGGAATTTTAACACAGGCCGTCGCACAATACGCTAACTTAAATGTTCGTTTTCATTCAAGCGTTTAAACGTGAGTAAAAATTATCGTCTTAAAATATTTGTCACAGAATATTTTAATTATACTTGATCACTAAATTCTTAATTGTCTATAAACGATTGATTAGGTGCTGTTAATAAATACACATACATTTACCTCAGTCATATTAACGTTCAATACTGCTTAACATACCTTTATTTAGCTATAGAAAAGATCACTAAATGTTTCTTTTCGATCGCGCGTGTTTTTGTACACAATACTTTTTAACTAAACGATTTGTTTAAACGTTTCTTAAATTTTTCCTTTCCTTTATGAACATTTAGATACTTCATCCCCATAATGGGCTGCAGTACTATACATTCATATACTGCGGCACTAATTATTTACAAATAAAATCAATATAGGTCATTACAAAATGCTTGCGCACGCCAGCCCTCTTAAATGTATCACTCTGAGTTCGAGTGTCTGTCTCCCATCCTGTCAGTTTCCCTTATAAAGATACGAGCATCCATTTTGCAAAATACCTATCCCAGAGCAGTTTCAGCTAGCGAATTCGTATCCTCACTCTGAGACAGGCTGATGAGGAATGTGGATAAGTGTGGTACTCCGCACCACACTTATCAGACAAAGAGCGAGAGTTTAGCTAAGGTGGTGACACGAGGCCTGCACGTAGAACTTTCCGAGGTTGACGTTAGCTTGCAGCTGACGCTTAACGGTGTTAATGTAATCTCTTGTTTCAGGATGAAGCAGCGAGGACGAGCGATCTCTCACCTAGCGGCAGAAGAAGATCCAACACATGGTGTACGTCACCCGCGTCCGTGTCAGCGTAGAATACTTGCGGCGAAAACCGGCATAGGGCAGTGTTACCGGTGTCAGCGTTTTCGTCACACAGCGTTGCTGCAGGGCGGCTGCACGCTGTGTAAAGTGTGCCAGAGATCAACACTCCAGTCAATGCACGAAACCCCGAACAGATCGGACCAAGTGCATTAACTGCGGTGGGGAGAACCGCAGCCCGAGCGACGGCAGACGAGGTTACCCCGCTTGTCCGACACGCTTTAGAGTTCGACTCCGTATTAGCCTCTTTCTGAGGACTCAATGTGAAGAAGGCCCTATCTGTTACCCACAAGTTGGCAGCGACGCTCTCTCAATGTAATGTTATTACACCTGCTAGACATAACCATACAGAAAAACCAGTGCTTAACTCTTATACCGTATCATAGAGTTTTAGTTTATAACTAGTATTATGCGTCTCTCAGACACACATTCAGAAAATTGCTATTTTATGATCGAAACTTAGAATTTTGTATGATTTGGGCTGTTCACTATATATATATATATATATATATATATATATATATATATATATATATATATATATATATATATATATATATATATATTAACCATACTATATCAATATACGTTAAAAAAGTATGCTTGTATATTGCTGTTTATAATTTAAAATAAACATGAAAAATGTATCATTACAACAATCGAACTTCATGTTTTCTATTTCAGTATAAATATGAGAAGAAAGTTTTAAACTTTTTTTTTGCAAAACAAGGAAAACAAAACCAGGCGCTAATCACTGAAAAACGACATTTTTTCAGTAATTAATATTTTATTCATAAAAAACTTTTTTTATAAAACTAAAAACACAATTTAATGCATTTAAGTACTAAAATTAATCTCAAACAAGAATGATGACAAGTGTCATATAATGTGAATTATGCCATCTAGTATAATCATGGTTGTGGTAAAATTCGTGTTCTACTACGAGTAAGGGGTCCGTGAGAGGTAGTGTTATTGGTTATTTGAATTTGTTGTTGCTCGTCGGATTTGGTGATTAATACTCCTGAAGGAGTATCATTCTTCTTAATTACATTCTTCCATATATCTGGGAGACGTAGACTATCATCACGTTTATTGGGAGTATAAGGGCGTTTTTCGATTTCTATAGCTTCTCGGATTATTCTCTCACGAGTATGGATAACAGGAGCAAGTAACCTTATGTTATCTGTATTAATGTAATGACTAGTTTCCAGGTGATGGGCTGTCAATGATGAAGAAGGGTTAAACTGCTTTATATGTAACTTATGTTCTTAAGCTCTAACATTCATTCATTACATGGTAATGTAATGAATGCACATATACATACGTCGGTCAAACTAACCGCAAGTTACATGATAGTTCAGAGATCGATTTAAATAAATTAATTAAAGTTAAGTTAAACAGAACTTTATATGAACCGATAGATTTGAGTGACTTTATAATGGTAATATATTGGGGATTTTAAAAACAAAGAAATTGATTTTACTTTACAGTTAGCACATTATCGATACATTGGATCTTTAATAACAATATTAAATATTAATAACCTTTATTGAGGAAGGTTATTTCACAATTTAAGTTAAAGGCATCTTATTTGGAGTTGACTGAGTTTAATTTCTATTAGAATTTGCATATAACGATATCACTACCTGATGTTGGAAATAAGTTTTGGCTTCCTAAGAATAAATATCAGATGTACTAAATTTTCTGTTGTTTGTTAAAATTTAAAGAATTCATATTAAATGTGAACTATAATTACATTACATTCACACATTCAATAATTATTTATTTTATTATTTCAATACATTACATCAGTGCTGTCCACGACGGTAGTCAATCGTTAATTAAAGTAGTAAACTTCTAGTTAACAAAGGTCTTACCCGTATTAAGATATTTATATTACAAACAAAATTTAGAATCGTTTTATTAAAATTAATAAATATTTTCTTTCAATAAAGGTTAAAAAGTTACACCACAAATTTGTCTCCCAACGTGTCGGCATAGCATTGCCAACGTTCCATTACAATTTGTTGCCTAATGTGGTGGCAAGAGATTAAGTAACAGTTTTAAGTGCTGGATTTGTATAAAATTCTTCATTACTGTTTTTATCCAGATCTTTAAAAGACGACTACTATGGGAAAATGAATTCAGATTTATTTAAAACGTGGCTTACTAAGTAACTGGTATGGAAAAAACATCCTTATTAATACTAGATAATGCTCCTAATCACTCAAATTTAACCGAGAAAGTGTTCATTTATAATGAAGGTTATTATGGTAGCATAGAAAATAATAAGGTTCCTTTCGATTCCACAATACTTAGAAATGAACTGTATACATCAACCAAATGTTTGCAAAAGAAAAACTATATGTAGCGTATGAACTGATTATATGGTCATGTAGTATTGAATCTACTCAATTCCAAATGTTATTATGAAAAAAATATTGGTAGATGAGGATACAAGGATGAGTATTTAATCGTAATGTGGAAGGCAGCTTCTATCACTGTGTACTCAAGAAGTTTGAACCAATTGTGTATAATATTCAGACGAAACTTACGCAAAATTCATACAGTGTCGCTGACATGCCCTTTTATTTTTAAAACTCCTTATCTTTCTTTCGTTTATCATACATTCTACTACATTCAGCCAAGTGTTACGCGGCCTACCAGGCCCAGCCTTTCCTCTAACCTCACCCACACATATTTGCTTCGTTAATCTTGCGTTGTTCATTCATGTGACCAAACCAACGTAATTTGCTACTTTTATATCTATCCATCATCGTCTTTTCCTAGCCACACTCCGTCATTATGCATTCATTCTTTATCTTGTCCCTTCTCGTTTTACCACATGCGCCTCTCAGGAATCTCATACCCACGCCATTTAATTTTCTTTCGTGCCTTTTGGACATACCCATGTCTCACTTCTATACAGTACTGACGGGACAAACACGCCATTATAGATTACTCGTTTCGCAGCTAGGCTTATGATTTCGTTTGTCATTATCGTCCACATACTTCCAATCACTTTCCTTCCAGCATTGACCCTTCGTCCAATCTCACCCTCCATTGTACCATCTGCAGTAAACGTTCTACCGAGATAAACAGCTCGTCCACTTGCTTCACAATTTCATCTTTCAGAGTAAATACTCTATTCTCATTTCCACCTTCCCGATTGAACACCACAATCTTAGTTTTGTTCACGTTTGCTTTTAGGTCCATGGTCTCACAGACTGTATCAAACTTCCTCAGAGTGGTTTGTAGCCCATCCGCACTGTCACTTAATAAGACTGTCATCTGCATATACCAGAAGTCGTACATTTACGTCTCCAACCATTACATCATTTGTATCGCTACATGCTAGTCTAACACATTTATCCATGTATACATTCATTAACCATGGTGACATCACACAACCTTGGCACACTCCCTGCTCAATATTAAAGTATTCACTCACACCTCCTAACATGCCCGATTACCGTTATATACTGCCCTTATTGCATTTATTATACCTTTATTTAACCCATGTTCATTTAATATTTCCCACAGCTTCTCCCTATTCACTCTGTCGTATGATTTGTCCAAATCTACAAACGCACAGTACAGCTTCCTTTTTTCCCTTAAGCACTTTTCGATCACCTGCTGGAGAGCAACCATCTGATCACTACATCCTGTCACTGACATGAAGTCACCCTACACATCCCAAATCTTAGTTTGTGTAGTTCCTCGTACTCTATTAATCAGTATTCTTCCAAATATTTTACCAGACGCGCTGAGCAAACTTATTCCTCTGTAGTTCTTATAATCACTCTTGTTCCTCTTACCTTTATACAGTGGTACAATGATCACGCTCTTCCAATCCCTGGGAACTTTTCCATTCATAAGGCATACATTGAATAATTTACACAATCTTCGTATAAGCTTTGCACTCCCATACTTTAGTATTTCACCAGTGATTTCATCTACGCGTGCTCCCTTGCCGTTTTTCAACCTTCCTAGCGTTTTATCTACCTCATTTACCCCAATATCCTTCTCAGTTTCATTCACCATTGCTTCTACATTTTCCTTATTTAACCCTTCAGTCTTGCTTTGCTAACTACTGTACAGCTTTCCGAAATACTCTTTCCAGCATTTCCTCACTTCAAAATCGTCCCATACTATTTCGTTGCTCATGTTCATCACTCCTGCAGCGTTCTGTTTTGGTCCACGTTTTGCATTTTTGACCCATTTCCAGAAGAGTTTTTTGTTTCCCTCAAAATGATTCTCTCTTTCCACAGCCATAACTTCCTCGTTACTTACTCTCACTGCCTACTCCGCTTCTTTGTTTCTTAATCTGTACACCTCACACAATCGCTTTTTCTCAGTCTCATATTTTGCAGCAACCATTGCCATGTACGCGTCTTTTTTCTTACGTACTGCCGTTTTCACCGACTCATTTCACCAATCACATTTTTTTTGTCTACCTACAGTCACTCTTCCACATATCCGCACGGCACAATTGAAGACACAGTTTTTCAAGCTTATCCATGCACTTTCAACGTCGGTGTCTTTTATTTGTTCGTTCCACACTGTTTCATTCACATTCAACTCTTTACTCTCAGCATCTACCTATTTTATTCTCACACCATTATCCAGTACTTTGTCTACCCTAATTCTGGACGTCCGCACTACGTTTCCCTTCCTTCTCCAGACCCACTTTTGCCCTAAACACCCTCTAGATATAACCAAAAAGTGGTCCGATCCGCGCATTACTTTTGTCTCTTTCACCAGGTTTCAAAGCCGTTCATCATACACTATCAAGTATATCATACTTTTTACCTTTTTACCATAGTATATATATATATATATATATATATATATATATATATATATATATATATATATATATGCACATTTTTTATGTTTAAACCACGTATTGGTTCCGAACTTTCCTAGAACGCATTCGGTATGTTCTCTCTGTACACCAACCCATCCGTTCATATCCCCCACTATCATCACTCTTTCGTTTGGCTTACATACGTTCAACACGTTCTCTACTTCATTCTAGAAGTTTTCACGTTCCTGGTCTCTCTCCCCATTCACCGGTGCATAGCATGCAATAAGAAAAATTCTTAGAAACTGCACTTTCATTCTAACCCATATTACCCAAGGTGATACCAATTCATACTGTTTAACACACCTTTTCGCTCTTTCACTTACGATCCCCAACCCCTTTTGCGCCATGCACTTCAGTCTCAACTCTTGACCATAGTGGTAGGCTGCCATTCTCCATCTCCACAGCATCCTTTCCTTTACGCTTTGACTCTGACATACAGAATATCAAGGTGTCTTTCGTACATTACATTCGCAATTTCAAATTCTTTACCATGCATACCTCTAACATTCTACGTACCGACTCGTCATTCATTTCTTGTACCGTCGTCAGCAACGGGGACTGTCTGTTTCGACCTTGACTACCCCTTGTAGCCAGGTCGATCCGAGGGAATTGTATTGTTCTCTTGAGTAATACAATAACGAGGAGACCGGTTACTGGCCAAGTCGTGCCTCGGACGATGTAGCATTCCCTACTAGCGGTATCGTCCTACTACCGGACAGTTATTTGTCTACTGCCTCGACATGTAAGGAAGGAAGAAGTAGAAATATGGACAGAGTCAAGAAAGATATAAATAATAGATCGTATACTTACTGTATGAATATCTCAATGTGCATATATACATATACATTTTTCACTTACATACCCTTTAATCACATCACGTTTCAACCAGATTGCTCCCTACGTGATTCCTGGCTCCGCGCCACTCACCGGACTTGCTGTTATTTATTTGCGACTAAAAGGTTCAATTACTTTAATTTAGCTTTCCGAGTTGTAGTTATGTCTTTGTTATTTAATTTAATGGTTATTTATCAAATCTGTTTTATTATTGTCGTGAACCGTGACAACTTACGTTTCCATCCTTTAAGTTTCTTTTATTCAATTGTAGGGTAACAATAAATAGCATATTCGTTATATCAAAAGAAATTATGCTTTTAAAGTGTTACAGTACTTTAGGTGAATCATATTAATTAGTTGATAAGAATGTTCACTTAATACTGCTTTTACTACAGTGAATTTGAACAATTTGACATTTATATACGTCTTCATTAATTTTTATTTGGAAATTATTTATAATTATGTAGATATTCAATAAAAACATTATTGTTATATTTTTTGCAGGTTGTAATAATTAGAGGTTGCATTGCACGATTCACATGTAAATTTTAAGACCTTACATTTTATAATAGTACACAAAGGTGTACTTGTAATTTAGATCCTGTAACTCCGTGGCTTTATTTTAATAAAAAACTTGATATGGTTCCTCAAATATGGTTTCAATTTTATTTTTATTTTCACTTATAATTAACACCTTGTCATTAAATCTATACTTAATATTACTACAATGTTTGTCCAACCTATTTTTCTTTTGTAACTTTGATTGAATCAAACTGTTTACTACGTTAGTCTATACCGTTTGCACCCTATATTTTAGTTCTATTGGATAATCGTAATATTGTGTACTGGATTTTTAAATCCTAAAATATCATGTGGTAAATTACAATCATTTTCGAAAATTAATTCATATAGAGAATATTTTGTTTTGGTATGTATTGTATTATTTCCATCAGACCAGAATGGTAGTCACGTACTCCATGTTTCTGCATAATTAGCTGCTTGTATTCGTAAGTAAGCATTTACATTTTTTGTGGCTGTTTTCTAACGCACCTAGTCTTATGACAATATGACGTCGAATTAATGATTTATACCTAAAATTGTAGTACATTTTTTTAAAAACTTTCGCTAAAAATTCCGTTCCTTAGTCTGTTACTATATTTTGTGGAGTACCAAATTTAAAAATAAAATTATTGACAAACACTCTGGCCACCGTTTGTGCTTGTTTATTTTCGGTTGGATTACCTTGTACAAGTTTAGTTAATTCACTTAATTACTTGATCGCAGAATATGTTTGACGGGATGTCTCAGTAGATGAGTTAATGTAATACATAATGAAGATTAGAATTATTTGTAGAGTTTTTATGATTAGTTTTGTGTTACACGGTCAATATGAAACTTCCATTGGTGCCAAATTATTAATAAGACTGGCAGAGAGAACGACAAGTTAGAGAAGCTGTAAGAGAAAGAAAAATTGTGTTTGTTAAGGGTGATCAGGATTGAATGGAAATCAAGTGTAAGTGTGCGTTTAAAGAACGCCAAGCAGACTAACGGTATCCGAAACATTCGAAAGAAGGGTATGCCGAAGCCTATATGAAATCAAAAAAGTGTGCAAGAATTAGCAAAAAAACTGTGTTAAATATAAAAGATAGGTGTGCTGCTGAAAGACAATGGGATAAGAAAAGTTCTGCCTAGAACCATGCTGGTGGTCACAAAGGAGATTTAAGGAAAAGGGTTGCTAATTGATGGCTGTTTCCATGACTTTAGACAAAATGGAAGTGATGATAGTTGGACACTAGCTCGAGGCATCAGTCGTGTCGCCGTTTTTGCGAGTATGTTTATCATTTGCCAATTTCCAGGATGAACGAAACCCTTTTGCGCTTTTTTATTATTGATACGCTCGATGATCACCTTCATAGACACTTCTCGCGGACTATGGTTGCTTCATAGTGTTTTTTATGGTTTTGTTTGATAGTGAAATGAACTATGTTAATGCACGGCGCATTATACGCCTCCTGTCACTCTTAACTCAAAGATAACTTTCATCTTTACGATATGATCTCTATCTTTAATATTATGACGTCTATTGCAGTATTTCCTTTTATTACTTCAGAGATAACTATAATTTTAAAGTGTTTTCGTACTACTTTTGTAAAATATGAATACTGACTGCCTCAATCTTATAAAGAACACATCATTTGTATAACCTCTCAACAACGATTTCTCCCCTTCACTTTCTCTCTGCCTGATTCGAATGCCAAAACCACTGATGTTCAATTCCTTCTTTGAGGCTGCCATTATCATCACGTCTCTTTTTCTGACCATTTAATTTAAACTTTTTTTATATAAATAATTCAATTTTAACAGGTGATATTGTTTAAAAATTAAAATACGCTCATGAGTAAGTATTTCAGTTACATGTCTTGCCACAGTTCCAGTAATCCAGATTTTGAGGTGACATTCTTTTTCTGCGATGTTAATTGCGTTTTAGAAAATCTCTTTATTTTAATAGCACTAATGTTTCAAATATAATTCTACAATGTTTTATGTACATATTTATTTTTACAAATCTTTTCAATGCATGTATCATTATAAAGAGAAAATATGAAGGTAAAATAATAGGTACTGATGGTATCATAAAGGTAAAGCAACACATTTACTGTAAATGTTCGTTCATTAAAGGCATTTTACGTATATAAATTTCACATACTTCCAAACATTTAATTTGCTATTTTCATTACAAAAATGTAAATATTTAATGTTGTTTTGTGAAGTCATAGGTGATCATTTGTTTGACATAATTTGATTTGTGTGAGTTTTATATATCGTTAACCTACTACGCAAATATCGTAAGTCTTTTTTTTAAAATAGGGATTTAGTGACCTCTGGCGATGTAAATAAAAACCTATCGACTTAAAAGGTAAAACCACACATTAGTTTGAATATAAGAGCGCAGGCGCCATAAATCACATGTCGAATGGCCACTGTGTCAGGTTGCGTTGACGCACCCTGTATGTAGGATGTTATAATGACGTGTATTACGTGTTTTGAGTGCGAGTGTATTGAGTTTGAACGAAAAAAACATTTTTTTTGTGTATATGCATAATGTATGTGGGTGGGTGATACGCCACTGGAAATTTAGGAGAAATATTATTCTGTATGCAGATACGTGTATTTGAATGTTATAGAGCCTTTGGTGTTGGAATAAATAGATTCTGATGAATGTAAATGTGAAGAGAAATTTGTCGATGGGACGATAATGTTTGCTACTGTGTTGCTACTGTTTTGCTGCTGTAAGGAATGGAATGTTGGAAGATAGAGGAGTAATCTTGGCCAGAAAATGTGAGTGTATAAGTGTAGAATGTTTTAGAAAATATGTAGAGAAAGATTGGGTATGTTTAAGTGTTAATTTCAGAAAGTTTTCGTAATGTTGTGCAATAAGTTTTGAGAATACGTGTATGTATATGGAATTTGAGACCTTAGACGGTACTTATTTTTGCAAATGTTGCGGAAGGAGATCGAGCGCATGTGGGAGATAAACGTTGAAAGTTGTGTAATGGTCCAAAGTGGCTACTGAATGAATGTGATGACGAAAAATGGTTTCTTCATAAAGTAATTGGAAAATTTGTAAGTAAAAACAAATATGGCGATGTATTGTAGTTATGAGCGTGCTTGTACAGATGGTAGTAACAGTCGGGACTAAGAAATTTTGAATGAATACTATTGGAGAATATGGCGCGGAAGGAAGACATGTTTAAAGATGGATGGCTGAAGGTATAAATAGGAAAGTCAGAGATTGATAGGAGAGTTAGCTTTTTCGTTTTTGGCTGTTGCTTGTGGTGAATGTTGGGGAGACGCGCGCGAGGTGTAGTGTGACTTAGAATGGGTTAAGTTCGAGTTATATTTGTGAATAATAGTGAAGGAAGTCATTGTTTAAACAACTGCGTAACCCGAAAGGGGATGAATCGTATAAGATATTCATAAATAAAACAATTAATAAAATTGAGATTGAAGATAAAATTAGTTTGTTTATTTTCAAGAAAGTAAAAAGTGCATAAGCAGATTTATAAAAGATAACAATTATTACGTCAGAGTGTCGAGTGCAGCGCGTGTTCTTGTACCGATATTTGGTTAAAAATTATTTATGGGACCACCTTTAAGTAAACGAAATTTTCGTAGTAAATTAAGCCAATGTTAAGGTAATTTTATGTGACATTAAAAGTTTATTTGTGTAAGGAAGGACTAAACTTTCCTAAAGGTTGCTAGAAATTTTAAGAGGCAACCAAACGTGTACAGATTATTACGTGTTATTGGACTATTTGTGATTACAGAAAGGAATAAGTGTTGGTGAAATTGTGAAGCACTGGTTATGTGCCTTCATGCAATTTAAGGATTACAAATGGACTACAAATAATTGATTTACGGAAGAAAGAAGAAAGAAAAGCGTAGGATAAATGGACAATTTTAAGTAAGGATTATATTTAAGTACTTTGAAAATTTAGTAAAGCACGATTATCTTTTGTTTAGTTCATTTGCGTAATGTTGGGTAATTATTAATTAGTTTAGAAGCGAAAGGATAATCGTTCTCGAATTATGTTGTTTTGGGTTGTATAGTAGTAAGAATTTTTGCAGAAAGTTATATTGACAGTGACGTGGTTTTGATTTTCAACCACGCTGTAGTGTATATGTAAATATATTTGTGTTTGTTTCTTTGTCATTTGTTTATTATTTTATGCAGGACAATATATATTTATCGTTAAATTTTTTTATTCTGTTGTTTATTTAGCCAGTTATGAGACATATTTGTGACGATTACTTAATTGGTGACCTAGCAGTTTTTAACAAGTTAAGTGTAGACTTTGCATATTTTGGATTTTTAAGATTAATGAACAACCTGAAAGGTTATATTTGCCAGGTTGATTGCAAAAATTTTCATGTTAGTTTCATTAGCGCAGTACACTAATTTCATTAAGTATAACAAAAAGTTGGAGTTTTGAGAACTTACACATATTTACGAATGTCAATACGATTCAGAAGTATTATAAAAATTAAATTAAATTTAAAAGATATCGTTCATGTTAGGAATTTTAAAAATTAATTACCGATCATTGATGAAGAATATTTTATTCATTAATACGTAGAAAATATAACTGTTGGTTACGTGAATGCAGTTGAAATTGAGTGATAAATTTTATTTTGGAAGCTTTGGTATACGAGGTGTATTCAAAAAGTTTTTAATAACCTGGGTAGTACTAAATATATTTGAGTTTGAGTTGAATTGTTTTGGACGAGTGTTTGTTTTAAAACCCTCGTGTAAGAGTTTACTGAGTAAGCACAATCCTACTTTCCACAATCAAGTAGGGTTAATTAACACCCAGCTTAAGACAATTATATTAGCAAAGTTTCGATTGTGGTGGCGCCAAGAGACATATTTTCCCGCACTGAGCTGTTTGAATTTAGGTGTGAGGTGTTTGAGCGTAGTAATCATTCATTTTACTTATTATTTCGACCACGCCCATCTCCCTGTTAACTGGCTTGGCAACCAGCTTACATTAGTAAGCATACACGACGCCTAGTGCGGTTTGGACGTGTAACAACTGCTTCCAAATCAAGGTACGAAATTATCGTAAGTCCATCAGCTGTTTAGTAATGGCCACACGTTAGTTGTGCTCTTGATGGTGTTCGGTTATTTCCCCGCCGGAAACTTGTTCGCCTGGTAAAAATCCCGCGCGGTGAAATGTTCGCTGGTAAAATGCCCGCCATGACGATATCCCGTCGGTCATTTGCCCGCCACTGCCTGTAGCTAAAATGATTCCCCCGATATTCCTCTATTTTCGTGAATAAGCTCGTTACGTATTTTATGTTATAATTTCCTTATGCGTGTGTAGTTAGAAGATAGAGTTAATAGTTTCAAATGTCAATCGTTTTCGCTTGTTTTTGCAAGTAAGGTAGATTTATTATTTATATTAAGTATCTCGTGGATGGGACTTTCTAATTCTCGTAGAAATCATTAAAAAATCTTTACATTAATAACAAAATGAAAGGAAGAGCTTTCATAATAAATTTTATTATGTTCGAATACGTATGCATACCTAGAAACATTATACATTATATTATACTAAATTATACATTTAAATTTAAATTAGAGGCGATTCCCCTTAAAAACGTTATTTTATCATTAGCGTCGTACCTAGCCATACAATTTTTAATTCTTACATTAAAATCGCGATATACTTTCTTTTGTGGTGGCCCATCTCTGCCTTGAATGTATTGCGTGATGGCTACTTCGTTCATATGTTGTTCTTTTTTTATACTTTCTATAAACTTCCATACACTTGGATGTTGAGCAGATACAAGTTCCACAAAACGCCGATGCCAGCCTTCCACAGAGTTATTTGTTCGAGGAAGGTCATTTTCTGTTGCTTCATGGCAATTCCATAATATGGGTGGAAATAATTTCTGTAATACTGGCTTTCAGTCAGTTCCTCGAAGCCGGTAATAACATCCTGAGTTGGTAGAAAAGCTAAGGCACTCAACATCTTCACCTGAAGAGCAAATACAGCATCATTAGCATATCGTACTGCTTTCCCATTTTCCTGCACTTTCCTCCAAATGCACTGACTCAAGTGAAAGAAGCAACCTTTTTTAAAATACGACAAAATTAGGACCATACAACATTTTATGGATTTTTTAAATCTCACCTCTAATTGCGACGCCGGAGAATTCAGTTTTAAAAGCATTCATTGCGGCACGTTCGAAGTCCATCATAACAGTGATAGGTTGCAGATTTGGTTTTATTTCTTTTAATGCTTATATCATTTGTTGGTATATTAATTCAGTTTTCCCAGTCAGTAATATAAAAACGGACGGTATGCAATTATTGAAGTTCACTCCGTGAATGGTGTACACTTGCGAAAAAAGTGGCGGTGTTGTTTTAAAGGTGCCATCCGCATACCAATGGTCAGAGCTGTAATAAATTATGAGCATTAACACAAATAAAGTAGGACTGAATTTAGAGATTATATTAAATTTGAACTAAATTAGAGACGTGGGAGACTTACCTTCCGAGCAATTTTAAGTTCCTTTGAGTTCCAAAAATTAATATTCTGTTATCGTTGGCCACTCCATTGTCGTACAGAAGGAATTGTTCTTCTTGACCATTCACACTTATACGGCACATATCTTCAGGGATATGGAGTTCACGCAGTGAATTAGGGTTTGCCGGAAAGTGCCCTTGCACTTGCCGTTGTCGTCGAATAGTGCTTTTCATATATTCAATATTGGGCAACTTCGCTTGTATAGGCTCAGCTAACCCAGCCACCCCTTCAGAAATAACCGCGTAACCAGCATCTCACCTTTGCGCGCTCTTTAATAGAGAACAATGTTTTCCTTGCTTCTATGGCTGCAACATCTGGGACATGATTGTGTTGTTTAACTGACTTCACTATTTCATTCTGTAATGTATGACGTCGTGCTGGACATTTTCCCTTTTTAACTTCAATGCATTTCCAAAAAACGCGCCCATCATCAGTAGTTTTATCCTTTTCAAATAAGTATCCTCCCTCAACTAACATGTCCTTTCCTAAACAAAAAAAAAACAATACAAATAATAATATCCACAACTAGTGTCAAATTAAAGCTTCGTTGCTTACATGTAAGAAAAAAATTCACAAAAATTTAACCATTGAGGTTTTTACCAGGCGAACAATTTTCCGGCGGGCAATTGACCGGCGGGATTTTGTCGGCGGGAAAATGACCGTGAACCGCTCTTGATAATCATTGTTTTTTTAGCCAAATCATAAAGGAATTTTAAAATGAATAATTTAAGAAACTCGAGATTAGTATTATTACTGTGTTTTAAATAAAAACAATGTGAAAATATTTTAAGTAAATCTACGTTTTGACTGACGAAAATTTTTAAGGGACATACCTACGACTTTTTCCTTGGATAAGATTTGCTTTTTTTTGAGTTGCGACATTTGCGGTAGTATACCTACTTTTCATATTTTCACATGCCTTTTTGCATTTTTTCATATTTAGTTATGTTTTTAAGCAAATACAATAATATTGTAACTACTTGATATAAATTGTTTTATAAGTTTTTGTGGCATTTTGTAAATACTATGTATTTATTTAGGTGTTTCGTCACTACTTTGTTGAAAAAAAATTGATAAATTTGAAATGAAGTTAATTAAATTATTTTTCGGCAACCTTTGCTAATTTTATAATACTTATATGGATAGGCAACATTAAAAAAAAGTAAAACCACTATGGAATTGGAGAATACATGAACCTAAACAGTGGCTTACAAGCCAATTCGAGAGGGTTCTCCAAAAGTAACCTTTCTTAACTTTAACTCAAATTTAACCGAAACTATTTAATAATATTTTTTCTTCTTAGATTCTATTTCGAAAATTAAGTTTACCATGGAAAACTGCAGTAACAGAACCAAAACAATATTTGCAAATTTAAACAAAACCAAATGTGAAAGATCGTTGGTGAATTTTAATTTAAAAGATCAACCAAATCATAAAGATCCCGTCATCTTAGAATGTACAAAGATTGTTCAAAATCCCATTATTTCTCTGGACTCACCTCCAGACACAAATCAAGACAATAACGATATTATCTCAAATATCCAGAAAAGTTCTGCAACTCCTGTCGTTCCCGTTACTTGTAACAGCGAATATGTACAAGAAAATACTGATTCCTTTTTAATCCTAGATATTCCCAAAGTAACAAGTAATTGTGAATTTCTAAACATAATCGACACAACAGATATAAATATTAATGAAAAAGCGTCAAACAAAAGTAGCAATGAGAACACGGAAGATACTATTAATGCCTGCAAGCTAGAAGACATTCAAGATGATCCTACATTCTCAAATTCGTTAATTATTGTTCCGGAAAACGACGATCTTGATAAGTACCCAGACTATAATATTGAAGAAATCGGAAGAAATTATGCAGTTTTCACCTGAGTCGAGTTCTAATAGCGAAATTAGCGATGTGGGCGAACAAATAGGTGTTTTGGAACAGAAAGTAGTAAAAGGAACAAAAGGCATAATGTTGATGAAACAATGTGGACTATTAATGTCAATAAAAGAAAAAGAGAACGTGGGGAGGAATATTTTGGAAAGAAGAAAATTAATGGGTCCTGGAACTACCGAATAGAAAAAGATAGAAAAGTACTTAAAGAAGCATGTAAATGTAAAGCATCTCAAAAAGAAAATTATGCCTTACAGTGCAAAAAGCTAGATGAGGAGACAAGACAGCAAATATTTAAATACCTTTGTTCTATGTTAACCTGGGATCAGCGTAAAGTATACGTAAATATATTGGTGTAAAAAAAATACGAAACGACAGCGAAATCCAAAAGAAGAAATGAAATCAAGAAGGCAGATTAGCTGGATTTATTATTTAAAATCCCAAAAAGAAGTTCAGAGTTTGTAAGAAGATGTTCCTAAGCACTCTAGGAATAAAGGAAAGATCAGTAATAGAATGGAAAAATGAACAGAATAAGGACAGTAATAATGTAGGAACAAATATAGCTCAAGAAGAAGTTCCAGATAATAGTGATGAAAAAAGTAAAAGAGAACTATTACGTGAATTTTTTAGAGATTTGCCTAAAATGGAATCCCATTACTGCAGGGCACAGACGTCTAAGCTTTATCTTGAACCCAACTGGGACACAAAGGCAGCTCTGTACAGATTCTATAAAACTTGGTCTGAAAGTCAAAATCTAAGAGCTTTATCTCAAAAAGTTTTTGATTTGGTTTTTGCTGACTTGAATCTCAGTTTATTGTATGGATATGCAATCAGTATTATTGTCGCCGAAATCAAATGTCTCATCGTTATACTTTAAAATGAAACTGATGGTACACAACTTCACAATTTTTGATTTGAAAACGCACGATGCTTTATTTGGCATGAAGGAGCTGGAGATGTAACTTCAAACGAATATTCTTCTATAATCAGCTGTTTTCTTAGAGAGCATGTTCTGGAAGATCTTGGTGAGGGACAAGCAGTTATATTGTATAGTGATGGGTGCACCTCACAAAACAGAAATAGTACCCTTTCTAACGCACTTTTAAGTCTCTCCATTGGTTACAAAGTCATCATCGAACAAAAATATTTAGAAAAGGGCCATACCCAGATGGAGGCAGACTCTATGCACTCATTAATTGAGAGAAAAATTAAAAATGCAGTCATTAACGTACCTGCCGATTACGTTCATATTTGCCAAAATGCCCGAAGAAATCCAGCTCCTTTCAGGGTTAAGTATTTAGGCCACGACTTTTTTAAAGATTTCGCAAAATTAAAGCTACTTAATTTCATTCGTCCTGGTTATAAAGTAGGCGATCCAGTGCTTACAGATTTACGAAGCCTAATCTATAAAGCTGATGGCAGTGTTCAGTACAAGCTAAGGCATACTGAGGAGTATACAAATTTGGAACAAAGAAAAACTGCCGGATTTTCGGCGTACATCGACTTTCTGTCTTTGGCTCAGTTACATAAGAAACCAATTCAAATTAAAAAAGAGAAATGGGAACAATTGCAGTCTTTAAAATCAAGCATTCCACTGGACTTTCACAGTTTTTATGACAATTTGTCATATCGCTAGTGCCTATATCATATTATAAGTTTATTTTAACAACAGTTTCTTTTCTACCAAAACAACTTCGTTTTATAGTTTTATTACTTAAGTTTCGTTTAGCATTATTAATTAGTTTTTATGGTTAAAAAAAACTATTTGTTGTATGTAAGAAGAAATTTAAAATTTTTTTAAAAAGATTTTCATTTTAACAACTAAAATAGGTGATGTTGCATTGCGGGGATAATATTAAATTTAAAATAACTAAGAAGCAATTTTTTTCAAACATTTTTGCAATATTTCAATATTTTATTTGGGAAAGAAAACATCGTGTATCCTCAAAATTGATAGCATGAAAGTAACTATCGAAAAACAAAGACTTGTTTTCTTTTACCCAATCTTCAGCATTACACAATCATAATCATAATTGCATAACACTTTAGATGCACGATTTATGGTATAGCAAGTTTGTGTTGATCGAGTGAAGGTTTACAAGTTTAGACCAGTTGACCGAGGTAAGATGGTGCTCGTAAAAGGTTGATTTTTCAAAGTAACAGAAGGAGGGGAAAACTTAAAGTTTGAAACAACATTTCCCATGGCTTTATATACTGGTATATTTTAAAACTAGGTGTAGATTTCTGTAATTGTTATGAAGGGAAAAAATAAAATCTTAAATACCATTCTAATACTAAAGCCCCATATCAGCTCATAAGACAGCACTATGCTTCCAAAACTTGTCCAGGGGTCATACATATATTGCGATTTGAAAGTAGCATTCTAATACTGGGACTTCATATCAACTCGTAGTATACGCGCTAATGCTCCAAAACTTGTTCTAGGGTGTTAGCCTCTGCAGTGCATCAAGGGTTTTCCTCGAAGTTAACTTTCACATTACGCGGGTATAAAATCGCGGCGGTTTAAAAGACTTTCATTAAAGATGTTGTTTAAAACAGTTGCTGCACTAATAGACCAGTTACTGTTAAAGATAAAAAGTTTAAAATGGGATCTTGATATTTATGGTGTTCAAAGAAGGATGAAAAGATGGATCTGAATAAACGCAACACCACAGGCTCAAGAGATTGACGTAACCAATAAAATACGTAATAGTACAAACACTGCAAAACCGATAAATAAACAATAGTCACGCAACCCGAAACAAAATAAATCAACAAGTCGCTGCAAATGTGTCAAACACCCAAAAAAAAACAGCGGGGTCTCATATATGAAATATTTTTAACAGGCGTTTGACTATTTTCAATGAGTTTGTGGGACGTGATTGTATTGTACTGTATTTCTATATTTTTATCGAAGCATTAGTCAAGTTGTAAGTCTAAGATGTTGGTTTTATTCCCCCCCCCCCCCGGCATTTGTCCGTTTTCGATAACGGCCTTTTGACGGAGGTTAGTTTCAAATAATTATCCTAGACTTGATTTTTAAATCTTGTTTCTATATCCAAGATGTTTTGAAAGAAACTGGTTTCAGATCAACACATCAAACTCGTGTCCGATACAACTTAACGCTTTAGTATTTGGGAAGTAATTAAACGCTGTTAATGGATTTGCTTGTAAAGGTATTAATTACTTCGTTGATCTGATATTATTTAAATAAAAGATGCAGTGTATTATCAAAATTGGAAATGAAAGTCAACTTGTTTATTTGCTACAAGAATTTGTCCATTTTCAATAAGGACTTTGCATGTTCAAAGTTGTTTATAAATCTAAGACCCTTCTGACAGAAGTTGGCTTCAAATCAATATCCTAGGCTTGAATTTTAAACATTGTTTCTATATCAAAGACGTTTTGATAGAAACTGGTTTCAGATCAGCATATTAAACTCGATTCCGATATTACTTAACGCATTAATAATTGGGAAGTAATTAAACTCTGTTAATGGAGTGGCTTGTAAAGGTATTAATAACTACTACGTTGACCTGATATTAGTCAAAATAAAAAATGAAGTATTTTATCAAAATTGGAAATGAAAGTCAATCGTTTGTTTGGCCCCAAGCATTTGTCCATTCACAATGACGACTTTGTGTGTTCAAGGTTGTTTATAAATATACACCCCTTTTGACAGAGGTTAGCTTCAAGTCAATATCTTAGACTGAATTTTAAATCTTGTTTCTATATGAAAGATGTTTTGATGGAAACTGGTTTCCGAACACCATACTTAACTCGTTTCCGACATTACTTAACGCTTTAGTAATGGGAAAATAATTAAAATCTGTTTATGGATTTACTTGTAAACGTATTAATAACTGTTTCGCTGACCTGCTATTAGTCAAAATAAGAGATGAAGTGTATTATCAAAATTTCAGATGAAGATCAATTGCATCCTGTATCTTAAACAACCTGTACTAGTAGAGAACCAACTCAGACGTAAGTGGGGTATAGGGAAAACTGTCTAATCTGATGTTAGAACCCTGTTTTGTTTAAAACTGTAACTTTGTCCAGTTTCGATCAGCATCTTGCAGCTGCAGCAGTATCTAGGGTACACTTTGGCTGATGCCAGGTGTAACCGGTATCTGGTATCTTGGTCAGGCGTGTCCTTTTGCCGTGACTTTGACACCTTGAAAGTAAACCTATGCTAAATGCATTGCTAACAATAGGACGTTCTTTTTGGCTTTCAGTCATTTTGATTGCTTGTCCGGTCTTGCTTTCGAGTGCCCTTCTGACTTTTCGCCAACTCATTTTCGCCACATTATTTCCGTGCACTTTTTTGGCTTTCAGCCGTTTTGTTTACGCAGCGAAACTTTTTGCTTCAAATCAACATCTTAGACCTTCATCATAATATTTTTGTATTTAGAACCATCAGACTGAAACTGGTTTCAGGTTAGCACAGTAATAAGTCGAATAAGGTGATCGGGTTGAAACGGAATCTAAAAACATGTTTGTTAACAGAAGCTGATAAGTTAACTAAGGTGATCAGGTTGAAATGAATTCTTGAAACTTGTTTATAAATCTAAGGCTCTTTTGACAGAGGCTAGACTCAAATCAATATCTTAGACTTAAATTTTAAATCTTGTTTCTACATCTAAGATCGTTTGATAGAAAGTGGTTTCAGACATTTCTAATATTACTTAGCGAATTTAATAATTGTGAAGTAATTAAAATCTATCTATGGACTTGCTTGAAATCAACATTTTAGACTTTCACTGAAACTGATTTCAGGTCAGCATACTGATAAGTCGAATAAGATTGGATCGGAGGACGCAGGAGTTATGTGCTGTCGCTAATGTGGATTTAAATAACGCTGGTAGTGTTGAAGACATCCAGTGACATATAATGTAATAAATATTTCGATAAGGCAGCTCTTGTATGTAAACAAATACTCTATTTTCAATAACGACTTTGTGTGTTCAAGCTTGTTTATAAATCTAAGACCCTTTTGACAGAGGTTAGTTACAAATCAATATCTTAGACTTGAATTTTAAATCTTTTTTCTGTATCCAAGATGTTTTGATAGAAACTGGTTTCAGATCACCACATTAAACTTGTTTCCGATATTACTTAACGCTTTAGTAATTAGGATGTAATAAAAATCTGTTTATGGGTTTGCTTGTAAACGTATTAATAACTACTTAGCTGTGTATGATCAAAACTGGAAATGCAAGTCAACTGCATCCTGTATATTGAACAAGCTATACGAGTCGAGAACCAACTTGGACGTAGATAGGGTTTAGGACCATCTCAACTGCCTAATATGATCCTAGAAACGGTGCTCAGAACCCTGTGTTATTTAAACCTGTCCATTTTCAATAAAGACTCTGTGTGTTCAAGCTTGTTTATAAATGTAAGACCCTTTTGACAAGGTTAGTTTCAAATCAATATCTTATACTTGAATTTTAAATCTTGTTTCTATGTTCAAGATATTCTGAAAGAAACTGGTATCAGATCATCATATTAAACTCGTTTCCGGTACTACTTAGTGTTTTAGTAATTGGGATACAGTTAAAATCGGTTTATATTTGCTTGCATTTTAAACTTTCACTAAAACTGGTTTCAGGTCAGCACAATGATAAGTCGAATAAGATGATCGGGTTGAAACGAATTCTTGAAATTTGTTCATAAATATAAGGCCCTTTTGATAGAGGCTAGTTTCAAATCAACATGTAATTAATGGCGTTATAAGCGTTGAGTAATACCTCTAATGATGCTGACGATTTAGATTGAAATAGTATCCATCTTAATAGGTTTAAAACGTTCGAATAGATCAGTTTTTCTAATGCATTGTGAGATCATGATTGTTATACGCTAATTATCGTATAGGGCTATAACGACATATTACATAATGAAAACTTCCGATAAGATAGCGCTTGTATGTAAAATAATATAGAGGCCTGATCTCAAGTTTGACTATAAATAAATATATATACATATATATATATATATATATATATTGTTACAGTCGAAAATGAAACTAAAGCGGCAGCTCGGACTAGCTCAGTGGGATAGAGGGCCTGGGCGTGATTTTGAACTTAAAGATACTGAATGTGGATAGTCGTATTGTCGAAGTCGCAAATAAGGGTACGTCGTAGTTAAAATAAAGTCAAGTAAAGAAGCGACAGACTGTTATTAAGATGAAATCGGCAAGAATACACCTGGGCACACGTAGATAAATCAGCCTTCAACAGTCAAAAGATCTCACTTACCTTACGTTGGCTACCTCCAGGTGCGCGTTGGGGATGCTTCGAAACTTCAGCTCTAGAACAAATGTTAAAAATTGTTGAATGCTTCAATTGCAGGACACTAGCATTGGTTACTTTTAAAATTAATCAATAAAAAAATAATGAAATCAAAATTTAGCTCTCAATTAATTCTTTTGGTTTGAATACTAAAAAAAACATCACTTTCGGAAATTATTGCTTTCGCTGGTCGGATCACAAATTAACACCATAAAATTCTGTTAATTTTTCGTCTATTATATCTAAATATATCTCAAAAAGCACACAAATACATAGATTTATTTACAATGGTTCGGTTTGATTTAAAATCTTAAATGCTAGAAAACGGGAACGTAAAATGGTCAACCTTGCAAGCTTACCAAGTGGCCTTTGATTTTAAACTACGGAAACAGAATTATATAAATATGAATAAATCCAAAACAATACGTAACCAATTGGTCATTAAAAATCAATGCGAATTGTTCATATACACAAATTTGCAGTACATTTAATTAAATAATAAAAAAACAAAATACCAAAGATATCGCAAATAAAAGCAGTTCGTCAACCTTTTATGGAGACGACGTGAAAACAACAAATTCCGCAAAATAACACCAAAACAAACGACTGCGTTTATTAGCTCGTCAACAAATAATTTCACCAAGCTTACAAACAAAGATATGATAAAGAATTCACAATAACGTACAATATTGAGTTACCTTCTCCACCGGTCAGCAACGAAAGCAATGGGAACCGCTCCAGGATACCTGCTGATTGTCCTCGATCGGAAAACCAATGCGGTAATTTCCCAGTCTTAATTTCGATAGCCATAGGTTGAACTTAATTGGTCAGGACGTTATATAGTTTATGTGCACACAACGAGAGCTTTTACACACGAGATATTTACACACTTTAGTGTTCAATTAAATCGGTAGCTTTATTTACAAGTCTGTTTAATTATCAAAATGAACAAAAGGTCTATTTACAAATTATTTACAGTGAGACTTTCGTCTGTTACAGCTGATTTTATCTTACGGGGAAAACAACAAGTTATGCCTTTACAATGGTTTCATTAGGCAATATAAATCCGCTTTAAGCGCGACCTCGAACCACCACTAAGATGCACTCAGATGAACACATTACTTAGTGAAGTGTTCGTTAATTGACCCCACGTTCTATAACTTTAAAGTAAATAACCAGGAGGGATGAACTTCTACGCAAATGTCAACCAAACGGGTGCTTTTAGTTGCAAACAACTTCTCCAAAAGTTCGGTCCTCCAGGTATTCGAAAAGGCACGCCCTCAAGCTCACAGGTAACATCTCTTACACACGAGAGTCAGATCGAGAATCCCCGGGCGCAATTCACGGCTCAAACCGCCTCTCCATAATATTGCATCATCTTTCTCAACCACGCTTAAACTTGAAAGAAAACTGCTGACACTGCGACGTGCACGACTCAAGTGCAAATTGTCCACAGATTTATTCCTTAAACGATAATGATAATTACTTAACACTAATGAACTGATACACTATTCCGGCAGCAAAACGGCGTCAATTACTAAAACGCAATAAATAGAACCCATCAACAGCCTCTGTATAAACAAGCAAACCAAAGAATGATCTCATCCTACACTTTAAATACGAACTTTTCTTATCTACAACTACATTTTATTTTAACGAAACCTTTCATAAAAATTTACAGGAAAACTAATTTAGATTCAACTTTAAAATTCCTATTTTCACTTAATTAATCCACGAAATCTATAATTGCCAATTTCAGAAATCAAATCTTAATTGCAATACGAAAGGTTTAATTCGAGAACCACTACAACTTAGAAAATCAAACAATCTATTGTTACTTTACCTTGAACATAAAAAAAACTAGTTTCGTAAACTGAGTCACTAGCAAAAAAAAAAGAATGAAAAGAAAAAATACGTACATATATACAGGGCGTTAAAATACACATGACTATATATATATATATATATATATATATATATATATATATATATATAATTAATTGTATTTCAATGACCATTCGCCTTTTATGTAATCATCTAATGAACGTGTTTTCTTAAAACGTATTAGCGATGTTTATAGATAACGCAATATTATGAATCGTTTTTAAAAGCATTGGTAACAGAAATAAGCGGCAAATCGAAGATGTTGATTTGAAATCAGTTTCTGCCAAAAGAACCATAGATATGGAAACAGCACCTGTTGTCGACCATTATATCTAACTAGCTGTTTATGTAAATCCCAATAAGGATGTTTTACTATTATAGAAATTTTCTTGAACGATAATATATAATTTAAATCATCGGTACATTTTACTTACATCTTACTTATCTTTTAATATCATGCTTTTGTTTTCCTTTAAACAACCTCTACATTGAGCATGTGATTAAACTTTACATTAATAGTAACGTGTGCAAATATTGATATATATCGTTTCGGGAACCGTATTAGGTTCCTAATGTATACTCATTATTTGTTTATTTTAAAAAGTAGTATTGTGTGTGTGTGTGTGTGTGTGTGTGTGTGTGTGTGTGTGTGTGTGTGTGTGTATACACGGTATAAATATCTCAATAAACAATTCTGCAACACATAGTTATTGGAATAGTAGAAAGAACACGTCTTAAGGTGTGACTATTGTTTTTAATATATATTTTATTTGATATTTTTCACAAAAAATGCTGTTAAACATTTTAATGTATTATTATACTTATAGGTTGACGTCATAAACTAACTTTGCAATAGCGTCAGCTGTTATTCTATAGACTCGATCTCAGGCCGGTTCTTTAGATAATTAAATAAAGGTATGCGTGTTACGCTATTTTAAAAGCAATTTGTGAATTAAAGCTTTATAGTTATTGATTTGCCTACTTTTATAACCTTTTCCCTTTTTATACCCATATATCAATTACAGGAAGCGCCTACTTCCCATGAGACCCTAGTTTCGGAATGCTATTTTAAGATTTGTCGCCTTCCGATGCCTTTAAAATGTAACCACGATCAGATCTTAATACAGAAATCTACAATTAGCTTTTTACAAAATAGACAACCAGATGGCACGATTTTCCGCTAGATGGAAACACGATCAGATCCTATTACAAACATCTAACATTACAGATTTTTACAAAATACACAACTAGAGGGTGCCACAAACAAACATACAAGGGGCGTACAGCAATGGGGCTAAGTCTGTCTTTAAGAGTGTCTTATGAGATAGTATGCGGGGCCCATACTATTTCAAATTCCTAGCCGTAACAGTTAAATCTGCTTTTAAAAATATACTACTAGCAGGAGCCACGATCAACCTCTATTACAGAAAACGTTTAATAGTTTAAAAAAAAAGTAGATGGCGTCACAAACAATCAGGGGGGGGGGGGCGTCAAGGGCCGAAGACCTGAGGACAAGTTCCGGAGGCTGCCTTACGAAATAGTATGCGGGTCCCCTTATTAGAATATTATTTCAAATTTCGATTTCTCCCGCCATAACAGGGACCTGCATCTATTTTAAAACATTACTGCTAGAAATACACTACTAGATGGCGCCACAAGTAAACAAACAAAACCAACTAATCATAATACAGAGCGTTAGACAATGGCCACCAAAACAAAAATGGCCGCCAAAACATAAATAACTGCCCTTAGGTCTTCCAATCAGAACTCGCGGTCTGGAGCAGAACGCTGGCGTAGGACCAATCAGCTGGAAGTGGACGTGACCTACCTTCAGGCCCTCCAATCAGACTGCATGGCCTGGCGCAGTATGCGCGGCCACAACCAATCATCTTTAAGTGGGCGTGGCCACGTGGGTAAGGCGGGGGTAACGTGACTCCCCCACTCCTCGCCCTTTTTCATTGTGGCGTCATTCGGGTATAAGTGGTGGGGGGAAGCTGCACCGGTTCGACTCTTAAACATATAAGAACATTAGTATTAGTTTTGAAAGCTACTTTGTAGAATGTGACCTACTTTTTCTGATGTATGGAAATGTAACTTTCACCATTATTACACATAATAAAATACTTATCTTTTTTGTTTTTTTTTTAATGGTGTATTTTTATATTATGTAATCTAAACGTTTCGATAACACAGTTATCTTTGTTAATAGTAATATCTATTAAAATTGTTAAATATGTTGAAACAATTTTGTGAAAGTTGAAAAATTATACATTAAAAATTAAACGTAAGTAGTTGAAATTAAAACTAAAATTAAAAAATTACAAAAAACGTTCTGCATTATGTTTTTGATTGTTAATAACACTTGCAATTATTGGCAAAGCTATTTCTTTGTTAGATTTAACTGGATTATTTTAATTGATGTCAAGTTTATATTTGTGAATGCCTCTATCATTTTCAAATTGAAGTTTTTCACAACTTTACACTTACATCATAACTTGATTAAATTTTTGTTAAATGTGTTTTTCGGCTGACATTTTTCATTTTTAACCTTCGACCGTTAGAGGGTGTTCTGATTTGTCATCTTTAAGGCAGTTTAACAAAAATTAATTTTTAATGATTCTTTACTAAAATTCAATTCTGTATTTGGTTTTATACGTTGACAAAATTGTTTACAACATCTTTAACAATTTTGATAGATATTACTACTGACGAAAATAACTGTAAGTGTCATCAAAACGTTTAGATTGTATAATGTAAAAATACACCCATTAAAAAACCCAAAAAAGGTAAGTATTTTATTACTTTTTCTGATATTTTTCCAAAATATAAACTTGACATATATTTATTTTTTTTCCAGTTCTGTGTTAACTGGGTAAATGTTTTTGATAGATAATTTGTACTCTCGATTTTTAACTAAAGTGTTATTTGTTTTATAGTTCATATTTTTTTATTGAAATTTGTTTGGTTTAACACTAACGACATTAATCTAGGTACTATCTATATGCAGCTGACTTATGTGTTTTATAGCGACCTGAATCGTTTGGAATCGTTATCTCTCTATGTGTAGATTTACCGAATATGGAGAACTTGTTCTGTGTATTAATCTTTATGTTTAAATCCAGAAGATTAATAACCCTATTTGGATCTTCCTATTGTAAATTCTCTGTTAGGATGAACATTGTTAATATAAATTAAAAACTGAATATAATCTGATGAATTATCAATACATGCTAAAATATCATCAACATAACGAAACCAAAATTCAATCTTATCAAAAACACTTAATTTAAAAATTTGATCTGTTAAATTATCCATGAAGATATTAGCTAAAATTGGCGAAATTGGACTGCCCATAGGGAAATCATTTTTCTTGTAAATAAATCTTGTTATTGAATGTGAAATAATTTAGATTGTGGACCTGAACAGGCTAAATTTGGCCTACCGTGCTAAACACCCAGGAACACTTAGGAAGATGGATAGAGGGATAATGAATTGCCAATAGATGCCTATGAATAGCTACCTTAAATTTTCTCGTATCATAAGTAAGAGGAAAACAGGAACTAGGGAGATCATTCCAGAGTTTAGAAGCCGTGTAGAAAAATGTGGATTGCGCCCGTTTGGTACGACAAGTGGAGATTTGTACTGCATACTGATGATGTGACTGAGCGAACCGAGTGTTTCTCGCAAAGATAGCCCGAGATGGGATCAAAGAATATAATTCAGCAGCACAATAGCCGTTGTAATAACGATAATACAAAGAAAGAACTGAAACCATCCTTCTATGCTCAAGGGACTGTATGTGAGAAGTTAAGGACGGGTCATTTATAAGCCTAATCGCTCTCTTTTGAATACGATCAACGATGTCGAGAGCGTATTGGGGAGCACTAACCCAGAGGTGAGAATTATATTCCAGATGAGGTCGAATTTGGGCCTTATACAGCAGAAGGAGTTGTCGAGAGGTAAAGTACTGCTTAGATCTGTAGAAAAAGCCTATTTTACGAGCAGCTGTTTTGGTAGCTGACAGAAGATGGCCAACCCATGAGAGATTTGAAGACACAGTCATACCCAACAGAGTAATAGAGTCTGAAAACTAAAGAACTGATCCAGTCATACTTACAACAGGAAATGATCGATCTTTTTTGGCGGACATAAGGCAACACTGAGTTTTGTTAGCATTAAATTCAACTAGATTATTGCTTCCCCATTCGAGAATACGTTGAATGTCTTTGTTGATTGAATTTTCCATTTCAGCTTTAATTTCTTGATTTGACATAGAAGGTGGATTGTCACTATGAGTAGACTGAGATGAACTACAGTGAAGAGTGCTATCGTCAGCAAAGCAATGGTTGAAGAAATAAGGTACAGCAGAAAAAGTGTAGGGGCTATAACGGATCCCTGTGGTACGCCCGCGTTAATGCTAACTTCTTTTGAAAAAAGCCATCAACTACACGTATTCGTCTTTTATCAAAGAAGCTAGAAACCCAGTTGATGAGCGTATTATTTAACCCAAACGAGGTGAGTTTGGCAAGTAAACACTTATGCCAAACTTGGTCAAATGCCTTTGAGATATCTAAAGCGACTACAACTGTTTCATCGGACTGCTCTACTGTATTGTTCCAAACTTGGGTCACATATGATAGAAGATCGCCTGTTGAACGACTTTGCCTAAACACATATTGGTGGTCACTAAGGAGTAGTTAACACAGAGATCAAATAATTAAATTAACTCCATTCTTTTTACTAATTCAACATTATTATTAAACGAATTTGATCATGCCTTGTTTAAACGAAGAGACGTGGTTTGATGTATACAATTGCTCAGAAAGTGTTGATGAAAAATTTACTATTTTTCACAATATTTTTAAATATTCTTTAATCTATGTTTTGAAGAGGTTTTGAAACCTAGGAAAGGTAATAATTCAAATAAGAGTTGGATTACTAAGGAGATAAAAGAATTCTCTATACAGTTAAAGCAATTGTATACATTAACCCAGTTAGGTAGGGTGGATATTAAGTGTTACAAACAATACATAACTAGATATAAAAAAGCAATAAGGGAAACAAAAAAAGTGTACAATGATAAAAAGATATTGCGGGCAGCGTGCAAGCCAAGAATGATTTGGAAAATAATAACTCAAAACGTAGGCGAACAAAAAATAAAAAATACGTCAAGCATAATTGTAAATGGAAACGAAATCATAAACAAACGGTCAATCTGTGAGAAATTCAATGATTTCTTTACAAGTGGAAGTACTAACCTCGTTAATAAAGAAATGAATTGCCAAGCTCGAAAAACCAGTACAAACATTTTCTTAAGACCCGTAAACGAAAATGAAATTTTGAATATTATTAAATAATTTAAAAAATACTTACTCGTGCGGCCCCGACGACATCCCGGCAATCGTAATAAAAAAATGTGGACAATTAATTGCTAAACCTCTTGTCCACTTAACAAACGAGTGCTTAACTAGAAATTGTTTTCCACAAGTTTTAAAAGTTTCTAAGGTTATTTGTCTCTATAAAAAACGAGATCACAAACTAATCAGTTACTATAGAGAAATTGCACTGCTGCCTATATTTTCAAAAATTTTTGAAAAAGTTATCGCTGACCAAATTATAAATTTTCTTGAATACAATAAAATAATATCTACTAATCAATATGCATATCAGAAGGGAAAATCAACAACATTAGCGCTTTGTAAAATATTAAACTTTTTGTATCAAGAACTTGACAAGGGTAACAATATAACTGCATTGTTTGCGGATTGCAAAGCATTCGATTGTGTGGATCACGAGATCCTGTTAAATAAAATTGAACGCTATGGTCTACGAGGTAATATCATCCAACTATTGAAAAGTTACTTAAGTGAGAGGAAACAATGTGTCAACCACTTAGGTGCCACATCACAAAAACGTGTGATAAAAGTAGGTGTCCCTCAAGGGAGCATATTAGGACCATTATTGTTTATACTATACTGCAATGATTTAGATCAATACACGTCCTCCTTTTGTGCAACTTTTGCTGACGATATTACACTTGTAGCATCTAGAATGAGCGTTGAGTCCATGACTAACTCATTAAAACAAAATTTAGAATCGCTAAACCAATATCTTCTAACGAATAAATTAGTGTTGAACCAGAATAAAACATGTACAATGCAGTTTCACCGCTGCAGTAAAAATTATACTGAGAGCCATCTCATAAAATTAAATAATAAATCTGTAGAACAAGTAAGTTCAATAAAGTTGCTAGGTATAGAATTCGATCTACAATTAAATTGGAAACAACATATAGACAGTTTGTGTAAGACTTGTGCGAAACATTGCTACATATTAAAGCATCTAAATCAAATCTCTAGTAAACATGTGCTTAGAACCTTTTACCATTCTAACTTTGAGTCTCAAATACGATATGCCGTGGTGTGCTGGGGAAATTCATCTGTTGCGAAAAGAATATTCGTTTTGCAGAAAAGAGCTATTAGAATTATGTACGGTCTCAAATTACAAGAATCATGTAGGCAAACTTTCATTGCTGAGGGTCCATTTATTAGCATGATTAAGAAAGTCTTAATAGAACATGCCTTTTACTCCGTAGAGGAATATTTGAGCTTGAAATTCTAGTCAGTTTTATTGTGTGTTGTAAACGCCTATCAATAATGTATATTGGTCTTATATTTAAGTGTAATGTGTCGGACATGTCTAATATCATATATTTATGATCCACTAGACCAATAAATTATTATTATTATTATCATTGAGGGGTATTTTAGAAAAATGCTAGTAATTTCAAAACTTCCAAGTTTATCATGTAGTGTTGATTTTATGTTTTGTAGTTTATTAATTAGTTCTAAAAAATGCTTAATACAATGTTTTGATTTATACTTTAAATGGTTAGTTATTGTGTGATTTAGCTTATTTGCTAAGATATGATTAGGTGCTTGGATGTAAGAATCTATAGGTCTAATGGGCGTATTTGGTTTGTGGATTTTAATGAGACCGTATAGTTTTGGTGCGTGTGGGTTTTTGTTGTTTCTCTAAACCTGTAAAGCAGATATTGCAGTTTTGTAAACTTTGTTGTAGCATCTCTATTTAAAATTTCTGAATTTTCGTGAATAATAAAATCATTAACTTTCTTGTGAAATAACTACTAAAGTGCAACCTTTATATGGTTTCACATAAATTCGATTAATTTTGTTAGTTTTATTGTTAACTGATTTTTTTAGTACATAATTGTAAGATTCGCTGTTGTACGTTTTGTCCTTTTACTAAATGAACAATTTGACATTTGGCATAATTACTAAAAATACCATTCGTAATCTATAGCTAAAATCTCTTTAATTTTGTTAGTGAATATAGAAAATGGGCAATACTTAAAACCTTTGTTAAGGATTTCTAACTATTTATTTTTAAATTGAAAATTTGACAATTTTACGAATCTTATGTGAAAATTGTTAGAATCACTTTAAGTGCGTTTTATGTTGATGGTACTGTTTTTGGATAAATTTTAGAATTTTCTTTTTTGTGTATTGTGTTGTATTATTTACATTTGACGTAACTGACCGTTTATCGAACTTTATTATAGTATTTATCAAATTCAATATGGTGCATTTTATACAAAATTTCAGAATAAAGTACCCTTAAATAAAAATGCTGGTTATCTCTAATTGGAAAGCTTTTTGTAGCTTAGCCATCTTCTTTGAGCATTCTTAATTATCTTCTCAGTTTTTGAATATTTAGTTCTAGGAAATAGGTTACGTTTTGATGTTACTAGTATGTTCTCTAAAATACCTCCTCAAGAATGCATGCGTTTAATAAATAATTTTTTTAGTTAGTAAAATAATGTTGAATTACTTACAAGAATGTAGTTACTTCAGTTATTTGATCTCTGTGTTAATCAAAATTATTGCACTTCGAATAATTAGATTTATTTCCAAAAAATGGTTTACCTAAGATTGAATCTTGGCTTAGTTATATTGATGATATTTTAGACTGTTTTGACAGTTCATCAGATTTTATTGATGAATTCTTAACTAATATTGCCAGTTTACATCCTAACATAAAATTTAATTCCAAGAAAGAACATATATAGCCATTAATTATCTAGATTCAAACATAAAAATTAGTACACTGAACAAGTTTGAGTTCTCCATATTCAGAAAACCTATACATACAGACATTACAATTCTAAACGTTTCATGTCACCATAAAACACATAATTTAGCTGCATATCAACATTAGTACATAACGCAATGCCATTATCATTAAACCAAACAAATTTGAATAAAGAACTGTTAATTATAAAATAAGCAGTACAAGCAAATGGTGACATTTCAAATATAATCGGCACTTTAGTTAACAATCCAGAGTACAGAGTACATCAAAACGTTTACACAGTTAACACAGAACTGACAGAAAATAAATACATATCCATATTATATTTTGGAAAAGCATCATAGAAAGTAGTTCACATAACACAAATGAACAAAAAGCATGGTAGCTTTCAAACGTAATACGCAATGTACTTAAATGCTTATTAAATGCCAAAGATTTAGCTAATAACAAGTCCGGTATTTATAAATTGAACTGCACATGCTGTAATTGTATTTTTTACATTTTTGTAATACAAAAAATGAAGTGAAATGTTTTGGAAGCATTTGAAATTTATAAACATAAACAGATAGTACCTTTAATGAACGAACAGGTTGATTTTATAGACTCGCCTTTAACATACATTTTAAGTATAGAATTATAATTTACAAGTTTGCATTATGATTTGTTATCATAACTAAGGTAAGGTGGGGTAAGTGCAGCCTAGAAGTTCAATAGTTGAACTTTCATCAGTCGTAAAATAGTAACAAAATAACTTAAATGGGTCAACTCGTTTTTCTTGTAGAGCTGAAAGCTTGCCGAATTAAATCCTGACTTTGTGTTTAATAAAGTTACAAACACAGTTGTTAATTTCATAGTTTTTTAAAAACATGTTTATGGTCCGCACTTGCCCCATATAACGGCATATCCATTCTATGTCTTAGTATTTGGCAAATTAAGCTCATAATAAACTACAGGGGCTAGTGAAATATATTTTAATATGTCTAGTATTAAACCCTCTTCGAGAACTGAATCTTTTATTACTCTATAAAAGGTTATAAATTTTTAAAGGCTCATACAACAAAGAGTTATAGAAAAACATAAAAACAAAAGCAAAGTATTTTTCAAAATATCGGTAAGAACACGGGTTTATTTAAGTTCTTTTACATTAACCGGGCGATCAAATACATGCTTTGTTCATTTTTCACACATTTCAACTTTTGGTTGCTGTAGTATTTCTTCAATATCTGAAATGTTGGTTACGCACCTGTCTTTTTCATCAATTTTAAATTCACTGCTGTTCTGTAATTTCTTTAAACCTATCATCGATAACTTTCGTAATAGCATATGCGTATCGGTAAATGGCTTTCTTTCCTGGAAATTTCGCAACATCACCTTCTAGGACTTTCTGAAACAAATTTTGTTCTTCTGGTTCAACGATTTCGCTTTCCTGTTCAATCCAATCTTGATCTCCTTCGATAGTCATTTCAAAATCCGACATATCATTGAATTATGAAATTGTCTCTTCACTAGGATCACTCGTCCATGGTTCACCATCGTTTTCTGAGCTGCTGTCCTTCGTTCTTTTTGTTAACTTGTTCGGTCCCACTTTCTTTTTTTCACCTTTCCTCTTCTTAGCATGGCTTGGAGTAGAGCTTTCCAGTATTTCCTTAACATTTTGATGCGTGATAACTTACGCTCCAAGACAAACTCGTTTTTACGGTTTATTTATCAGACTACTGTTATCTCTTTTTACTGTTTGGAGTAACAATTCTTCAAATGTGACATTGGTTTGCCACTGAGTACTATTTGCAGCGCTTGTGGATGCTTGATGAGCAAATGATGTAACAGCCATTAAATTATCCGTTGATGATGTATTATTTGACTTATCAGTTTTCCAACGCGTGATTGCCATTGGGTCAAATGCTTCTTCAGGTATGACGTTTCGATTAAGTGGGAAAATTCCAGCCTTAGAGAAGCTATTTATTAGTACGTCGGGTTTGTGCCAGTCCAGATTTGCCCTAATATCTTAGAAAAGACGTTTTTTGGAATGTTTACTTCCGACTTCTTTCTTTGCCATTCAACAAGTTTTACATCCCATCAAGACTTTAAGGAGCGATAGATCTTCCCCGGGAACTCCGTGCTTGAACGGCGTTTTTAATTTATTTAGGTTAACATAGTCAGCAACAATTGTAAAGATTTATTTACGGGTTAAACCGAAACCCCACTTCTCTATCGTATGAATGCACTTGGCTAAAGTTACTTCAGCATCTGTAGAAATGCACGGAGCCCTGCTATAGCTGAAATTATTTTTGCTTCGTCTGTCTAACGTGATCACTAAGAGTATTCCGGGGAATGTTAAATAATTTAGAGGCTCTGTACACTGTTAATTGTCCTGACCTCACCCTATTAACGGTACTTTTCAGTGTTTTATTTGTATACCCTGAAGGCGCGTTCTAAATGTGGGGAAAGTGCAGCTTAAATGGGCATACAGACGGTCGCGTATGCCTTCGCGCCTACCTGAAGAGGAAGTCTGCGAGTAAGAACGATACTAGTATTTGCGTACACACGTTCATGCGGTGCTACATTTTAAGTAGTAAAACAGCGCCACAAACGCACACTTATGTAAAAATCACGAAGTCATTGAGTATTGAAGATTTGTGTTTAATTAGCACCGAAATTGCATGTAGAATTAAGGAAAAGGCGACAGAAAAAACAAGTGTAGAAGAAAGTGGGTGAACACAGTTACGTAAGAGGAACCAATACACATATAATTATTAAATTAGGTATCACCATACATCCAAAAAGAAGATACTGTGATATTAATTATAGAAACTTACGTGAGAAAACTCTTCCAAAAAGTCTGGGTTACTTGTACCTACACTGGATTTTGGTATTTCGTGGTCTCTTAGAAATATTAACAACTCATAGTACCACAGCAGCGGTTCATAAACTTCTTCTGTACCAGTTCCCGTTTTCATAGAACGTATTACTTTTTTATATTCTTTTCGAAAGCAACTTCTTAGAGAATTGACTTTTCTTTTTACGTCTTCGGCCACAGCATCACGATTAAGTTCTTTTAATTTATCTAACAAAACTTTGTATGCAATCCCTTTTTTATTTTTGTCCGTGTACTCCTTGGTTTTTACTTTCCACAATCATGTATTTTCCCTGTAAAATTCTGTGAATTCCGTCAATATTCTTTTTTCTCTTGCAGTAGTCATTTTTTTTGTTGAAAAATATTTTAGTAAGGAGGCAAATCTATATTAATGCTTGGTGGTAATCTCGATATAGCTGACTGAAAATGAAGGTCTGACGCGCAAGTGTACACACGTTAGAACTTACCTGCGAACCTCACCAAAAAATCAGTACCCGACAGATCTCTTCATATCGCTCCACGAGCCAAGAACGCGCCATCAGTTCACCATGTATACGTTCGCACTTGCTCGCGAACTTGCTTGCGTTCAAGTAGGCGCGAAGGCATGCGCGACCGTGTGTATGCACTTTCCCCATTGTGGTTTTAACAAGAAGGAAGAGCGGCCTAATATTATTTTAGAGATTAGAGTTCGAAACGCATGTAAATACTATTAGAGAAAGCTTAATTAAATGTATTGTCATACTTACAACAACTAATCCAAACGCTGTTTGAAGATTACTAAAATATTTGTAGATACCACTAGTTGTGGTCAACTTTCTCTGCACGTGGACACACAGCCATCAACACCCGCCAATTCCATAAAGACTAACCAACTATTGATTGCAACATTTGAAGCTTAGGTAAATACATATTAAACGTTTCATGTTTAACCCTTCCACTGCTATCATAAAATGCGCCGTTTCGGTACATGCGCCATTGTTTTTTTCAATAAAACTTTTCTTTTAGAGTTGAATCTTCCATATTTATAGTTTATATAAACTCCTAAGCCGTTTTAGTATTTTTCAAGGTCATCTAGCACCTAGCGACGTAATTGTTGTCCAGTGCGCATGTACCAATTTTGGTAAAAGAGTACGAAAAAAGGTTATTACAACAAGAAATGAATGAACATCTATTCTTAGGAAACATACTAACATACACTTATTTTAAATTGTGTAAAACGAATGATAACAAAAACATGTTTGGTAACACTAATATTGCAAGATTTGATTAAAAAAAATATAAATAAAAACATAGTTTTTGTACCAATAAAATAGATGATTATAGTAAAAAAAATTTCATAATCTGACAAAAATAAACGTTGTGTCAAAAAATACAAAGAGAATATTAAAATAGCAGAAAAGGTAAAACTATTAATTTCTATTTATGAAATACATCAAAGCAATTGCCTACACACAACCCAAGATGATCAGGACATTGTTCGCAATGATATAGTCATTTCTCTCTGTTTTCGTGCATGGCAAACTCTACACCTTTTTCTCTGTGTTCGTCGATCCTCACCTTTGACTGTAATTTTTCACAGTCCGTATGCCGTCTGACTCACCACTCTAGGAGTTTTTATAACCTGAACATTCAATAATCGTTGTATCACTGGCAATCAGTAGTCATAAAAACTTTTTTTCTGCCCTGAATGTTTTTGGTACAAAAATAACGAATTTAGTACCTAATTTCTTGTACCATCTTGAAGTTTTCCTCTCAGAAGGATAATATAAATTCAGCTGGTCCTGGTGCTCTATACCTCCCATGAATTTATTGTAACTAAATACAGGCGGAGGTTTTTCTCTTGCAAGATTTCGCCTATGAGTATACACTGTCTTATTGTTTTCAAATATATAAAACATAACGTTTATTCTTTCACTTTCCGATGAAAATATCATGCGAGTACTCTGCGACAGCCTTACCCTTTTTTAACTTTTTATCTATGACAGCCTTGGGGTTGTTTCTCCTTTTTGAATTTAGTGTGCCCGTGTAATCCGTTTTTGTACCGTATTTATGTTTTTTATTTTTTGTATACTGGCGAAATACTAAACGCCCCCTCCACAACACCATCGACTCGTCCAGTGAAAGCTCTCTTTGGGGTTAATACAGAGCTGCCATATTTTCGTTGAAAAAATGTAAAACAGGTTTTATTTTAGGCAATTGATCCGTTGCAGTTCCTGCAGGTGCATTTCTGCAAAATGTAAACACCACATTATGAGTAGAAAACGATCCCTGCTCATGTGTTTTGAGAAACATTGTAAATTGAATAATGGGTGACCCTTCCAGTAATCCTGAAGGCAGTTTGTACGAATTGTTCCAGTATGTAAAACTAAGCCAATGAAAGTCAACATTTCTGCAGAAGTTATTGGTTTCCATCTAGTAATCCGCGATTTCTCTGTGGTAACAGAGTTTCAATTTGTTTTCCTAACAAATAGATCAAGAATATTATTGTCAAATACTGCACGAAAGTAATCAATAGGTTCATTATTCCCCCGAAATTATCTGCAAAAGTTCATTTGTTTTCGTTAATGGAAACGCTTTCAACACTGTAGGAATGCTTGACCACGTAGGAATAATACTTTCGTTCATAAGAGTAGCTACTGGTGCGCGTAATTGAACATGTGTTTTAGATAATTGTGGTGGCAAGTCTGTATAAGGTACAAAATATATGATATAAAACAAAATAATAAAAAAAAACGTAAATCCTACCATCACCATCATCATCAGTACTTTACTTTGACTCAGACCGCCCTGCTTCAGAAATATTGTCGTTGTCGGTATCCGAATATAATTAATCTATTTCAGAGTCAGATGCCTCTAACATCGCTAATAACTCGTCATTAGTGATTTGTTTCGGGTCTTTGTACGTTACTTTTTGCTTTTTGGATCAAGAAGGGCCCAAGAGGTTAGGCTCCATTGTACAGCACGTATAATAAACAAATTTACGGAACGGTGGCAAGTTTTACTATATATTAACCTTTAACTACACGCTAACCAAAATTCACAAGCGTACGCGGGAAACTGACGACACACGTACAATATGAAATGCAAACTGCCGATGTCATGCAAGTGTGCCACGCGCACCGAGGTCAAGACCGCCATATCACGCATGCGTGACATGCGCAGCGAAAGAGTTAAAACATATTGCTGCACTTGCCCCAGAAATGCTCTTACCCCATCTTACCTTACTTGATATTATTTTACTTACATTGTTTCCCTTGATAATGATGTATTGAAACGCGTCGAGAAATAAACATTTACATAAAGCATTGCGGAATTATATTTGAAATATTAGTGTTACGAAATAAGGATAAAGAATCTAAATTTACTGTTTATTTTACTTTAAAATTGTACTTTATATCAGAAAGTAGTGATTAAGTTTCTTGATTTGAATACTAAACAAATTTATATAAGCATATTCAAATCTAGAAACCAATGTCGAGGTTTTTACTTTGAGCTCTGTGAAATATTGCTTTATATATTATGTGTTACGCGATCAAAATCTACTTTTCTAAAAAAGAATGTAATAAAATATCCAAAAGATGATGTAAAGAGAGATAATTCCCACGAGTGCATAATAGATATACTGAGAGATTCCGCAATTCGTTTGAGGTATCTTGAGTATCTTTTGATATGCACACGTAACGGTAAAGTACTTGACCGCTATTATTATAGAATATGCAATTCGTTTTTATTTCTGGAAAATACGAAGCCACGGATAACTCTACTTTTCTAAGTTATCTAAACTAGTTTAACTCGTAATAACTGCAATGTATTGAAATATACGTTTTATAATCTTTATTCTATAAAATACGAAAGTGCAAGGAATAAGTATGTTATAATAATTAGATATGATTGAAAGCCTGCTATTGAATGCTATGTAATTCTAGTAACAATAACCAACTACATCTTAATAGAGTAAATGTTATTAAATAGTTTTAAAAATGACATTAAAAAAAAAATAATGTTTGTGCAAAGGTTAACAGTAAAAATGTCACAACCCAAAAGTAAATTTAACAAAATCATATCTAATATCAGTGTAAAGTAGTGTATGCAAATGATTATGCTGGTTACGATTGGATAAAAGTTGATCCAACATGCTGGCTTCTGTAAGTAAGGCAAATGCTGTATTTGCACTATTTTACTAACGATTTCGTGTTGGGGTAGTATCACGCCTACTTTTTCTTTTAGCGACTTTGTCGATGGAGGTTTGTGAACGGTGCGTTTTAAAATTGATATCTCGAATTTATTGCTTGTCACAGTTCTATTACTTCCATCTTGAACAGAGGGGAATTGAGGCGTCTTCGCTAGGGACAGTTTACTAGCATGGGCGTTATCTTATTTGATGAAAACCAATTTAGTTGCTTGTGAATTGGCTTCAGCATACTTTCATTGACTCATTTGTTTTAGCCCGTTAAGATGTTCGGAATATTTTGTGGTAATATCCTTTTCAACTAGGGAATGTGGTACGAGTGGTTCTTAAGCAATCAATAAATTTAATTTTGATTTGATATTGTTAGCACGTACTTATTGGCAACATTTGCAACAAGACGGCGGTTTTAAGTTTAAGTATGGACCTATTTCCCAGATAAGTGCGCTTCAAAAGTTAAAGTTGAATCCTCACTGACTCTTTGTAAATGGTGTTTTATTGATTTTACTCGAGATTCTCACAAACATACCATGTATGGCGTAACAGGCAAGATATAGTGCCAATATAATATGTAATGGAAGCATTAGAAATTCGAATTTCGCGCCGTTATATGACATTAATTGTTATTGGTTATTTGTGTTTGAACATAATTAATATTAAGATGAAAAGCTTGAGCTTGTTTCGACGAGAATTTGCATATTAAATTGGAAAGCTTTTAAATATACGCGGTATGACTGTTTTGTAAAAGGGAGCAAGTAGAAACGCTGTTATAATGATGTGTATTTGTTAGTCAGTCGCCTCTAGTAAGCGATCAGAGTTGGTTGAAAAGCGATTGCTGCAGCTTGATTTATGCTGCAATTAATATTGTGTAATAATAACGAAAAGTCAGTTAGTATCGTGTAAAGAGAATATAAATGATATTTTCTGTACTAATGCCAGGAAAAGTTAAAACAATAAAAAGTGCAATTGTTATCGAGTTGACGGAAATAAAAAGGATTGCACCATAACTTAAAATACGAATTAAAAGTGACGTAATAAGTGAAGATACACGTTTATATGTATCAGAACCGTAATCAATTGTGTTTAAATAGTGAACAATAAATATAATAGACAGTAATCAATCCAAATTGGTAAATCAAAGCATAAAAGACAATAACTCGAATTTATTGATGTATAAAAAGGGAGTATTCGTGGTTTGTAAATAGCTTGCATTTTGTTGCGCAAGCTATTTGTAGTTCAACTGGACAGTTAAGTAAAAACTGGACAGTGTAAATATATCAAGCAGTTATTTAGAAAAAAAATCATTAAATAGTGGAAAGAAAGTTAGAAGCGTCCTCTATAACAAAGAGACAAGGAGAACAAAGAAAGAGGTTCCAAGTTGGCGAGAAGGTGACATCATCGGAGAAGCAGTCACACAATGTAGTTGAGGCCTCTCTATCAGTCAAAGTAACGCAAGAATTAAATCATCAGTTTATCAACGAAGTGATAACGAGTAAGAACGTATCGATAGTATAAATAAACGAAAATTGGTGTGTTTTATTTATGTTTAAATACAAATGCTAAACGAAAATGTATTTCGTTGATCATTTGTAAAGGATTGTTTTTGTATGTTAATATTAAGAAACATACTAACATAGAATTAGAATTATTTTTATATAATGTTGTAAACATAACAGTTGGCATATAGAATTTGACTTAATAAAATATTATCACTTTTTATTCATTTTATTATTGACTGTTATCTTAAAAGCTTACACAAACACGTATGCAAATACTGAAGAAAAACTATTTCAATTAATTGCAGTACAGGTAATTAATAACTAGAGACGGGCAAATGCATATTTGCATATTTCTTGTTATTGGGCATACGAAACTTTTTCTTAAGAATATGTACGTTTTTTAACATTTAGGCCCCAAAATCACAAATTTTATTTTGCATATACTGCATATATAAGGCGTTTTACGTTATTAGAGAATATACGAGGTGGTAAGAGCATGAAAGTGCATGTTTGCGTCTTTTTTCCGTTCTTTCTTATGTTAGAAAATAAATTTAACAATATTTGTACCGAGATTTTTAAAACTTTAAGCTTGTAATTTCGTCAACTCTCTGGAAGTTATTTTTAACAGACACAAAGATTTGTTTACTCAAATCTTATACCTGATTTCATACTTTAAGCCGGTTTAAAACTTCTTAGAAACTTATGTATTTGGGAACTACGTTAATTAGTACTTTAGTAATATGCACAATAACGACATTGCAGTTATTGACGAAGGTACGTCGATATTTTTGATGGTGAAAATCTTAGAATTTCCGTTTTTTTTTTGTTTAAGGCTGGTGGGGTTGTAGTTGTTTGCAAAAATTTCATTCACTTGTAGCCGTTTGAAGTCAACATGCCAAAAGTGGGCAGCTCTAGGAACGGTCTAATTAGAAGGTTGTTGAAATCGTATTCGTGTTTTAAATACGATGGTAGTGTAGTGTTTTGTATTATTTGCGAGAAGGAGATATGTATGACATGCACGCTTTGTTCCAGTGATATTGTACTCATATTAAAATAAACCTAAATCTTGCTAAATAGTTTTAAGCTGGTTTTGTGTCCTTTATGGTAATTCTCATTTATTATTCTAGACAAAATTTTGTAAAGGTTTTATTTAATTGAAAAATGACTTGCAAATACATTAATTAAACACGTGTTTGTTAAAATATGTTCTTCGCTGCCCTGCAATAATTTAACTAATTAATTAAGTACTCTTACCAATAGTCGTCTTTTGATAATTTTTTCGTTTTGTACATATAATTTTGGATTTACAATTGTGAAATAAAGTTCACATATTTATTTTGTTGCATCAATTAATAAAATAACTGGAGATTTTGGATAATGCTTTAAATAAACAACGAAACATTAATTTAATGTTTACAGCAGTATTTAGTCTAAAGATAAATTAAAATTTATAGATAGTTTTTAAATATTAGCTCAGAAATAATAAATTGAAATTATTAATGTGTCTTTTCTAACATTCAACTTCAAGTTCAGTAGGCAAACACATTTTTTTTGACTTAGTATACAACTACTAAATAACTAATATTTTAAAATTAATATCTTTGTAGGTAAAAGTCAACAAAAAGTTTCAATTAGATCAACATGTCAATACGGGTCCACATCAGAAAACAAAAAATTAAAATCGACCAGCACAACAACTATTACCTACTTATGTGAGCCAAACCGAAAATGTCCATAACTTTAACAAAGATTTTTGTAAAATGATGGTTTCGTGCAATATTCCATTCCACAATTTGGAAAAATCTGAATTCACAGGTTTTTCAGAAAGTATACTAAAGAAAAGGTACTTTCTCGACGTACAGCTACCAGGTCATGTCTTCCACAACTATACGAAGACACTATTAAAAACATAACGGATGTTATTTCAGATAATTATATCTGGATTAGTGTCGACGAAACTTTGTCGTTGGTATTCTAAATGGTAACCCTCCTTTTAGTTATTTAGTTGCCGTCAAGCAATTAGAAAAAACAAATCATGTAACAATTTCACGTTTTATAAATGACACCCTAGCATTTTTATGTTTGCCTAATCAAATATCAAAAGATCGCATTTTGTATATGGTGACCGATGGTGGAGTATATGGTAAAAGCAGGTCAAAATCTAAAGATATTTTTTCCAAATTTAATTCACAATACTTGTTTGGCACATGTGCTTAATCGAGTTGCTGAAGCAGTTCGGGTGAAGTTTCCTTTAGTAAATAAATTAATAAACAATGGAAAAAAAGTATTTCTTAAAGCACCGCTTCGCATCCAAATTTACAAGGAACAACTAAAAGAGCTTGCGTTGCCACCCCAACCAGTTCTTACTAGATGGGGAACTTGGATAAAAGCGGCTCTGTTTTATTGTGAACATTTTGATGCTTTTAAAGATTTAATTGATTCTTTCCAAACAGATTCGGTTCAAAGTGTAAAAGACTGTCAAAGTGTTTTGCAAGCTCCAGAGTTACAGACTCAGCTCTGTTTCATAAAAGCTTACTTTCAAGATATCCTGCGATTATTACCAAGCTTGAATCTCAAAATTTGCTTCTTACCGAATCTTCAAAATGAATAGAAGATTTCAAATTTAGTTTAAGTAAAGACCAAAACAAAGTTTGTAGAAAATATACGACAAATTAAATGGCCAATTTGATATCCTCATCTTATTATATATACAGGGTGAGTTAGTTTTTGTAGACAAACTTTAACAGGAGATAGAAACATGTTTCTAAAAGAAAAGTTTCTATAAACGTATGCCGTAGAAGGCTTCGTTTCCGAGATACAGGGTGTTAAATATAATTTTTTCTCAAATTTTCATTATAACTCATAAACGAAAGCTTAGATTTTTTCATGTTGGAGGATAATGTCTATTAATTAAGGGGCATAAAACAAGCGATAAGAATGTTCACAAACTTGCACAGTGGCGGAGTGGAGGGTGTTCAACCCCTTTCATAAACAGAACTTCTACGCCAATGACTATTTTTAAAAACTTATTTTCATTATCTACATACAGTTTAACAAAAATAATGTACTTCTTCTGTTTCGAAATTCCTGTGCGTTTCGAGTTATTTTGATTTTTAGTGTTTGATGTGTACTAAGTTAAGTAATGTGCTTTATGTGAATAATTGAATATAAAGTTTTTAATAAAAAGATATAATAAAACATTTAGAGCCATTTTAGTACCTAACGATCGTTTCTTTAAAATTTCAAATACATTTTCATTTATAAATAGGTAGGTTATCGGTTTTTTTAAGTATCCATTGTTATTATCCTCGTATAAAAAGAAATGCATAATTATTATTGTTATGCGGTCAATACTTTCTGTATAATTATTTATGTATCAATTTCGCCATAAACATGTATGTAGTTTTTAAGTGAGATTCTGATAAGTTATAAACCGCTGCTCACTTGCTCTCATTAAAGAGCCGCCACTGTATCAATCCATACTCAAATACAAGACTTTTGTAAATTGAAATCTGTTTAGTACACTAATTTTAACAATCCTTATTTATTATTGTAACAATACTTAATTAATAATTGTGAAATTAATAAAAAATTTTAGCAATAACGATTTATAAATAAATAACAATAACACTAGTATAATAAAATTAGACACTGTTCAAAATGTAAACCGTTCTTTTCAATACACATTTCACAGCGACGTACAATAGAACGTCTTAAGTTAACTAAATGATGCACCCTTATTTCATTGCAACAAAATATGATACTCCTTGGAAAATAAGTAAGTATTAAATTTTATATTTTGAAACGGCAGTTTGACTTTTTACAAACACTTGCTTCATCTTGAATAATTTCACTGTAATTAATTATTGTTTTTAAGTTCAAAAAGTTATTTCATTTGATTTGCCAGCTTTTAATTAGTGTAACATGCCGTTTACATTTACAAATAGCGAACATGGGTTAACAAATGGGATTCAAGGTACGCAGCTAGGGAGTATCGGAGAAGATTTCCAAATAGACGACAACCTCATCATTCCGTTTTTGTGAGTATCCATCGTCGATTTGTTAACCACGGTTTGAAAAATGTACATGGGGGCCGACAGAACAACCGTGGACGAGATAGAATTGGAGAGGGTATATTACATGAATTTAATAGGAACCCCACGACAAGTACTCGACGTACTGCTGTTGCTCTTGGTATTTCCCAAAGTAAAGTTTCCGGGTTTCAAAACGGGATCACAGACGCCCATATCATTTTCAACCTGTTCATGGTTTATGTCCAGGTGACGCCGAATGAAGACTTATTTATTGTAGGTGGGTTCTTAACTCCATTCAAAATAACAGAGATTTCTTATCCAACATACTGTGGACTGATGAATCCTGTTTTACTCGTCGTGGTATCGTAAACTTTCACAATCTGCATATATGGGCACATGAAAACCCACATGCCATTCAACCAAAAGTTTTCAACATGAATTTAGTACAAATGTCTGGATTGGAATTTACTGCAACCACGTGTTTGGACCTTATTTCTTGCCACAACGTGTAAATTCAAAAATTTCCTACAATTTTAGAAGAACATGTTAATATGTGGGAAGACATTCCTTTGAATTTAAGAGGACATTCTTGGCTTCAGCTTGATGGATGTCCGGCCTATTATACAATCCAGTCCAGTGGCGTGGCCTCCTAGATCCCCGATTTAACGCCACTTGACTTTTTGTATGGGGATTCATGAAGGAAAAAGTGTATACCACTCCGGTTAATACACTTGAAGAACTTCAGAATCGCATCAGAGATGCTGGCAATGAAATAAGGGTGCATCATTTAATTAACTTAAGACGTTCTATTGTACGTCGCTGTGAAATGTGTATAGAAAAGAACGGTTTACATTTTGAACAAAGTGTCTAATTTTATTATACTAGTGTTATTGTTATTTATTTATAAATCGTTATTGCTAAGAATTCTTATTAATTTCACAATTATTAATTAAGTATTGTTACAATAATAAATAAGGATTGTTAAAATTAGTGTACTAAACAGATTTCAATTTACAAAAATCTTGTATTTGAGTATGGCTTCATACAGTGGCGGTTCCTTAATGAGAGCAAGTGAGCAGCGGTCCATAACTTATTAGAATCTCACTTAAAAACTACATACATGTTAATTGCGAAATGATACATATATAATAATACAGAAAGTATTGACCGCAAAACAATAATAATTATGCATTTCATTTTATACGAGGATAATAACAATGGATACTAAAAAAAAACCGATAACCTACCTATTTATAAATGAAAATGTATTTGAAATTTTAAAGAAACGATCGTTAGATACTAAAATGGCTCTAAATGTTTTTATTAAAAACTTTATATTCAATTATTCACATAAAGCACATTACTTAACTTAGTACCACATCAAACACTAAAAATCAAAATAACTCGGAAACGCACAGGAATTTCGAAACAGAAGAAGGTACATTATTTTTGTTAAACTGTATGTAGATAATGAAAATAACAGTTTTTTAAAAATAGTCATTGGCGTAGAAGTTCTGTTTATGAAAGGGTTGAGCACCCCTCCACTCCGCCACTGTGCAAGTTTGTGAACATTCTTATCGCTTGTTTTATGCCCCTTAATTAATAGACATTATCCTCCAACACTAAAAATCTAAGCATTCGTTTATGAGTCATAATGAAAATTTGAGAAAAAAATTATATTCAACACCCTGTATCTCGGAAACGAAGCCTTCTACGACATATGTTTATAGGAACTTTTCTTTTTAGAAACATGTGTTCTATCTCCAGTTAAAGTTTGTCTACAAAAACTGAGTCACCCTATATATATATATATATATATATATATATATATATATATATATATATATATATATATATATATATATATATATATATATATATATATATATATATATATATATATATATATCATGCACACGCACACGCACTCGCACACGACCGCGCACACGCACACGCACACATACACGCATACGCACGAGTACGAGCACGCGCACGCACGCGCACGCGCACGCACGCATACGCACGCACGCACGCAAGCGCGCACGCGCGCGGGCACGCACGCACGAACGCACGCGCCCACGCAGGCGCCCACGCACGCTCACGCACGCACGCACGCACGCACGCACGCACGCGCCCACACGCGCCACGCACGCGCACGCACGCGCACGCACGCACGCGCACGCACGCACGTGCCAGCGCACGCGAACGCGCGCGCACGCAGACGAGACGTACACGCACACGCACAAGCACACGCACACGCACACGCACACGCACAGCACACACGGACGACACACGGACGCACACACGGACGACACACGGTCGACACACGGACGCAAACACGGACGCACACACGGACGCACAGACGGACGACACACGACGACACACGGACGACACACACGGACGCACACACGGTCACGACACACACAGACACACAGACGCACACACACGACCACACACGACGCACACACAGACGCACACACGAAACGACACACACGACGACACACACGGAACGACAGACACAGGACACGACACAGGACACGACACAGACACGAACGACAACACGACACGACACGACACAGACACGGACACAGACACGGACACGGACACGACACGGACACAGACACGGACACGACACGACACAGACACGGACACGACACGGACACGGACACGGACATGGACACGGACACGGACACGGACACGGACACGGACACGGACACGGACACGGACACGGACACGGACACGGACACGGACACGGACACGGACACGGACACGACACGGACACGGACACGGACACGGACACAGACACGGACACGGCCACGGACACGGACACGGACACGGAAGACGACACGGACACAGGACACGGCACGGACACTGACACGGACACGGACACGGACACGGGCACGGACACGAACACCGACACCGACACCGACACGTACACGGACACGGACACGGACACGGACAACGACACCGACACGGACACCGACAAGGACACCGACACGGACACCGACACGGACACCGACACGGACACCGTCACCGACACCGACACGGACACGGACACCGACACGGACACCGGCACGGACAGCGACACGGACACCGACACGGACACCGACACGGACACCGACACGGACACCCACACCGACATCGACACCGACACCGACACCGACACCGACACCGACACCGACACCGACACCGACACCGGCACCGACACCGATACCGAACCGATCACAACAACTGGACACCGGACACGGAACGGACACGGACAGTAAAAAATAAGACACGATACACTACGATATATATATATATATATATGATATATATGATATGATATACCAATCAAACCGGCACCGCACGCACCGACACGACACGACGCACGACACGACACGACCGACACGACACCGCACACGCACCGAACGACACGACACCGACACCGACCCGCACCGCACCGACACGACACCGACACCGACACGGCACGGACACGGACTCAGCACGACACCACCACAGCACACACCACACGACACACACACCACGACACCAAGCATTTACGCGCACCTTATTATACAAATCAATCTTAGTTCGCAGTACATCAAAAAGATCTTTATTCCTTGCAACGAAGTGTTTCCGAAAACGCAAAAGTCACATTCTTGATAATACATTAATAAGTACACAACAGACAACCCAGTACATCTACAGTCGACACGACACAGACGCACACACGGACGCAGACACGACGCACACACGGACGCACACACGGACGCACACGGACGCACACACGGACGCACACACGGACGCAACACACGGACGCATACACGGACACGACACACGACACACGACAACGACACACGACACTGACACGACACACGACACAACACACGACACGGACACGGACACGAGACACGACACGACACGACACGACACTGACACGGACACAGACACGACACGACACGACACGACACAGGACACGACACGAGACACGACACGGACACAGACACGAGACACGACACGACACAGACACGACACGACACAGACACGACACGACACACACGACACGACACGACACGACACTGACACGACACAGACACGACACGGACACGACACGGACACAGACACGGACACGGACACGGACACGGACACGACACGAGACTGACACGGACACGGACACGGCACGGACACTGACACGGACACGACACGGACACGGGCACGGACACGAACACCGACACCGACACCGACACGTACACGGACACGGACACGGACACGGACAACGACACCGACACGGACACCGACAAGGACACCGACACGGACACCGACACGGACACCGACACGGACACCGTCACCGACACCGACACGGACACGGACACCGACACGGACACCGGCACGGACAACGGACACCGACACGCGACACCGACACGGACACCGACATCGGACACCGACACCGACACCGACACCGACACCGACACCGACACCGACACCGACACCGGCACCGACACCGATACCGACACCGATACCGACACGGACACGGACACGGACACGGACACGGACACGGACACGGACGGGCACCGAAACGGACAACGACACGGACACCGATACGGACACCAACACGGACACCGACACGGACACCGACTTACGGACACGGACACCGACACCGGCACCGACACCGACACCGACACCGACAGACCGACACCGACACCGACACCCGACACCGACACCGACACCGAACCGACACCGACACCGACACCGACACCGACACCGACACCGACACCGACATCGACACCGACACCGACACGGACACGGACACGGACTCAGTCACACACACACACACACACACACACACACACCACCAAACATATTTTATTTCCTGCTTATTCCTTTATTTATACAAATCAATTTTAGTTTCCAGTTACATCAATAAAATCATTTATTTTTCCTTTGATAGAAGTTGTTTTCCGAAAACCATAAAGTCAATTCTTTTGAATATATAATTTATATTATATGTAAAGAAATGAAATTCAGAAATTACATTTCTTTAAAAGTGACACGACACACAGACGCACACACGGACGCAGACACGTACGCACACGGACGAACACGGACCACGGACGCACACACGGACGCACACACGGACGCAAACACGGACGCATACGGACACGGACACCGACACCGACAACGACACCGACACTGACACGACACCGACACCGACACCGACGACACGGACACGAACACCGACACGGACACGACACGGAATACACGGACACCGACACGGACACGACACGGACACCGACACGGACACCGACACGAACACTCGACACGGACACCGACACGGACACCGACACGGAACCGACACGACACCGACACCGACACCGACACGACACCGACACCGACACCGACACCGACACCGACATCGATACCGACACCGACACGGACACCGACACGGACACCGACACGGACACAGATACGGACACCGAAAACCGAACGACACGACACGGACACCGACACGGACACCGACACGACACCGACACCGACACCGACACCGACACCGACACCGACACCGATACCGACACCGACACCGACACGAGACACGGACACGGACACGAACACCGACAAACACACCGACACGGACACGGACACCGACACCGACACCGACACGTACACGGACACGGACACGGACACGGACACGGACACGTACACGGACACCGACACGACACACGGACACACGACACGGACACCGACACGGACACCGACACGGACACCGACACGGACACCGACACCGACACCGACACCGACACCGGCACCGACACCGATACCGAACCGATACCGACACGGACACGGACACGGACACGGACACGGACACGGACACGGGCACCGAAACGGACAACGACACGGACACCGACACGGACACCAACACGGACACCGACACGGACACCGACACGGACACGGACACCGACACCGGCACCGACACCGCACCGACACCGACACCGACACCGACACCGACACCTCACGACCGACACCGACACCGACACCGACACCGACACCGATCACCGACACCGACACCGACATCGACACCGACACCGACACGGACACGGACACGGACTCAGTCACACACACACACACACACACACCACACCTAAAATATATTTTATTTCCTGCTTATTCCTTTATTTATACAAATCAATTTTAGTTTCCAGTTACATCAATAAAATCATTTATTTTTCCTTTGATAGAAGTTGTTTTCCGAAAACCATAAAGTCAATTCTTTTGAATATATAATTTATATTATATGTAAAGAAATGAAATTCAGAAATTACATTTCTTTAAAAGTGACAGACGCCCACAGACGCACACACGGACGCAGACACGTACGCACACGGACGCACACACGGACGCACACGACGGACACACACGGACGCAAACACGGACGCATACACGGACACGGACACCGACACCGACAACGACACCGACACTGACACGACACCGACACCGACACCGACACGGACACGGACACGAACACCGACACGGACACTGACACGGACACTGACACGGACACCGACACCGACACCGATACGGACACCGACACGGACACCGACACGGACACCGACACGGACACCGACACGAACACCGACACGGACAGCGACACGGACACCGACACGGACACCAACACCCACACCGACACCGACACCGACACCGACACCGACACCGACACCGACACCGACACCGACATCGATACCGACACCGACACCGACACGGACACCGACACGGACACCGACACGGACACCGACACGGACACAGATACGGACACCGACACGAACACCGACACGGACACCGACACGGACACCGACACGGACACCGACACCGACACCGACACCGACACCGACACCGACACCGACACCGACACCGATACCGACACCGACACCGACACGGACACGGACACGGACACGAACACCGACAAGCACACCGACACGGACACGGACACCGACACCGACACCGACACCGACACGTACACGGACACGGACACGGACACGGACACGGACACGTACACGGACACGGACACCGACAACGACACCGACACGGACACCGACACGGACACCGACACGGACACCGACACGGACACCGACACGGACACCGACACCGACGCCGACACCGACACGGACACGGACACCGACACGGACACCGACACGGACAGCAATAGGACACCGACACGGACACCGACACGGACACCGACACGGACACCGACACGGACACCCACACCGACACCGACACCGACACCGACACCGACACCGACACCGACACTGACACGCACCGACACCGGCACCGATACCGACACGGACACGGACACGGACACGGACACGGACACGGGCACCGAAACGGACAACGACACGGACACCGACACGGACACCGACACGGACACCTACACGGACACCGACACCGACACCGGCACCGACACCGACACCGACACCGACACCGACACCGACACCGACACCGACACCGGCACCGACACCGACACCGACACCGACATCGACACCGACACCGACACCGACACGGACACGGACACGGACTCAGACACACACACACACACACACACACACACACACACACGCACACATCTAAAATATATTTTATTTCCTGCTTATTTCTTTATTTATACAAATCAATTTTAGTTTCAGTTACATCAATAAAATCATTTATTTTTCCTTTGATAGAGTTGTTTTCCGAAAACCATAAAGTCAATTCTTTTGAATATATAATTTATATTATATGTAAAGAAATGAAATTCAGAAATTACATTTCTTTAAAAGTGACACGCACACAGAACACACGGACGCACACACGTACGCACACACGGACGCACACACGGACGCACACACGGACGCACACACGGACGCACACACGGACTCACACACGGACTCACACACGGACACACTCACGGACACACACACGGACACACACGGACACACACACGGACACACACACGGACACACACTTTTGATAATGAATTTTGTATTTACACGATCAATTGCTAACTTTATGTAAAGTCAATAGAATTAATTGAATCTATTAATGAAAACATTGAATTGAATAATGAGTTACCATATTTAGACAGTTCTAATATTTCTGTCACCTAACGACAGTGTTAATACTTCAGTTAGTATTCCGGCTGAAGATTTTTCCAAATTAATTCAAAATTTACAAGTTTCTAAAAGTTCTGTTCCTGTTTATGAATTAAATCTGAAATTGAATGGTAGTGAAAAAGAAGTTTTTACATTTATACAAAGGTGTGAGGAATTGATGGTAGCCCAAAATATTTCAAAGTCGGAGATGCGTTTATCTGCTATTGGTTTATTTTCAGGAAAGGGTTTAATATGGTTCAGAGCAGTTAAGCCCTAAATTCATTCGTGGGACGAACTTATTTCAAAATTAGAAAGTGACTTTTTACCCGAAGGACATGATGAAGTTTTGTTAAATAAAATTAAGAATAGAAAACAGACTTTTGATAAAATTTCAACCCTCTTTATTTCCGAAATGGTTAATTTATTTTCAAAATTAGACATTCCTCCTGAGTGTGAACAATTAAAAATTATTATGAAAAATTTACAACCTTGGTTCGCTACCCAGTTAGCTCTTGTTAATGTTTCTGATATTTTCCATCTGGTTGAGTTATGTAAAAATTACAGCAAGTGAAAGCTCAGAATATAAACCCAAATCTTCTACATTGAGTCTAAATATTAAATCTAAAGTCAATTTTACTGGTGGTAAGCCAAAATACAAATTCAACTTTTAATAATTCAAAATTAATACAGCTAAATCTTCAACAACATGTTTTAAGTGTAAACAATTGGGTCATACCTATCACACTTGTGACAAGGGTGATGATAAAATGTTTTGCTTTAAATGTGGTTATTCCGATTTTACTTTTACTAAATTATATGGAACTCCAAATATTTTTCCAAATTTGTTGAAAAAATAATGATATTAGACCTTTATTAATGTGAAGATTTTTAATGAAAATTTTGTTGCTTTATTACTTTATTAGATAGTGGAGCTACCGTTACAATTCTAGATAAGCCTGCTTTGTATTTAATTGATAAATATGATTTAAAATTAAATAGGAATTCACCTTTTCATCATTTATTATTGCTGATGGTTCTTTACAATCAATTTTGGGAAGTGTTGATTTATCTTTGACTGTTAATGGTATTACTAAAACAATTTCTGTTATTTTTCTGAATATATTACTACTGCGATTACTTTGGGAGTAGATTTTTGTCAATTATTTGAAATTAAAGCTGATTTTAGTGAAATTCTTTTGTTGCAAATTCTGCGGAGACAAATTTTCAATGATTAAGAGTATTGATGATCTTTTGAATTAAATCAAGTTATTGACGTTTTAAAACCTTATCAAATTCGACATTAGATAAAACCAATAAAGTTTTTCATTCAATTAATGCGGGTGATGCAATACCAATTAAACATCGTTATTATCCAGTATCTCCTGCTATGTTGGAGCATGCAAACAGAGAAATTGATGACATGTTAGAGCAAGGAATTATTAAACCCAGTTCTTCTCCTTGGAATTTTCCAATGGTTTTGGTTCGAAAGAAGTCAGGTGAATTTAGAGTTTGTTTTGATGCTAAGAAATTAAATTTCATTACTAAAAAGATGCTTAACCCTTTACCATTTTTAAATGATATTTTGGATAAATTAAGAGATGCTCGTTATTTAACTTCTATTGATTTAAAGAAAGCTTTTGGCAAATTCCTTTAGACCCCGAAAGTTGTGAAAAACTTCTTTTACTGTTCCACGAGAGGATTATTTGAGTATACTGTTATGCCCATGGGACTTACCAACGCACCCAGTACTTTACAACGATTTATGGATTCAATTTTAGGTCATGATTTATCCCAATCGGTTTTGTTTATTTGGATGATATTATATTTTCAAGTACATTTAAGGAACACATTGCTATTTTAAGAGAAGTTTTTAAAAGGCTTAATGATGCCAAATTAAATATTAATTTAGATTTTATGAAATAACGAAGCGAACGATTCATTTTTGAAAATTAAATCTCTATTAGTTGATGCTTCTCTTTTAGCGAGTCCAGATTTTCTAAAACATTTTATTTACAATGTGATGCTTCCAATTGTGGTGAAGGAGAGGATGAGGTTGTTATTGCTTATGGTTCGCCTACTTTAAATAAAGCCGAGCAAAATCATTCAACTACAAAGCGTGAATTGCTTGCCGTTATTTTTGGAATTCATAAGTTTAGACCCTTTATTGAAGGTACCCATTTTAAAGTTATTACTGATCATCATTCACTGATTTGGCTCAATAATCTAAAAGATCCTTTACGTCGCTTAGCCCGATGGAGTGAGTGTTAAACTTCAGCAATTTGATTTTGAAGTCATTCGTAGAAAAGGTAAATTAAATGTTGTTCCTGATACACTTTCTGGAGCACCTTTGGAAGTTAGTTCTTTAGAATTTTCTGCTGTAGATTTAGACGAGTGGTATAAGAAAATGCTAACCAACGTTTCTAAAAATCCTGAATTATTTCCTGATTAGAGAGTGGAAGATAATAAACTTTACAAATTTATCTCAAATGATTTAAACATCGAATCCAATTTAGTGGAATGGAAATTAGTTGTTACTAAATCTTTAAGGAAAGATATTTTACAAAAATCAGCACATTTTGGTGTTTTAAAACTTTTCAAAAATTAAAGAATTAAAGAAGTCCGATATTTCCCAATACATTAGGAATTTCAATATTTGTAACCGAAGCAAGTCTTCACAGTTTAATCATTATGGTATTATCGGTAAAGAGAAAAATGTTTCTTATCCTTTTCAATGTATTTCTATTGATTTAGTTTACAAGATTTCCAAGCTTGAAGAGTGGTAATACAGTTTCATTAGTTATTTGTGATTGGTTTACCAAATTGACGTTAATTCATCTAATGCGCAGTGCTACTGCTAAAGGTATTTGTCAGTATATTGAAAATTATGTATTTCTGGTTTACGGTGTTCCTCAAATTTGTATGGTGGACAACGGTCCTCAATTTAAAAGTGCACAATTTAAAAATTTAATGAGTTCTTAGAAAGTTCAATACATTTGGTTTAATGCAAGTTATCATCCCCAAGTAAATTTTGTTGAGAGAGTTAATAAAGTGGTAGGTACTGAAATTAGGTCTTATATTAAAGATGATCACAAGGAATGGGATATTGAAATTCACAAAATTGCCCATGCTATTCGTAACGCTGTACATGAGTGTACGAAATTTTCACCTTCCTTTTTGGCACTTGGTCGAACAGTTCCAATTTCTGGAGATTTTTATGGTCGACTAAAGGATTTTAAAGAGGATGATTTTACTAACCGTGAACAATTAGTTCAAGATTTAAATGAACTTTCACCCGTTTTTAAACATGTTAAACAAAATTTACATGCAGCTTACGAAAGAAATTCAAAATCTTACAATTTGCTACGGCGTCCATTGAAATTAAACGTTGGCGATTTTTTGGAAAAAGAATTTTACTTTACCTGATGCAACTAAGAATTATAGTCAAAAGTTAGCTCCTAAATTTATTGAAGCACTAAGTTATTGAGGTGTTAGGTCCAACTACGTACCGATTGGCCGCCCCTATTGATAATAAACCATTAGGTGTTTTTCATGTTAAAGATTTAGAAACCTATTAATTCTTAATCATTTTTCTATTCCTAGTATTTTTGAGACTCTTACATTCTGGTTTTCTTATTTACATTTTAATCATTTTGATGATTTTTCAAAGTAATTTGATTTTTGTGCTTATTTCGCAATTATTTTATTTTATATTTTTGTGGCTTTGCAAACCACTTATTTTATTTTTGCTACATTTGTTTAGCACGATTGTTGATATTTAGATCACATTGTGCGATTGTTTTGCCGATTTTTGGGACATTAGTTCTCAGGTAGATTATCTTCTTTTAGTGGAATTACAATTTGCTATTGTGGCAATAGTATAATTTAAGATAACCATTTTGAGTTTACCTCTGATCGTTATTTAACGTGAAATTTTCAAACTCTTAACCGTTGATAAGAAATCTAGTAATGCTTGTATACATTTTATTTTTTATTTGATTTAGTTATTTTGGTTTCCCTGGAATTGTTTCGAAATTCTAGCTTTTGACGATTCCTGATGGGTTTAGTGTTTTATTCTTGGACGGTGCTTGAGGACTCCGGTTCGCCTCGTGTCAACCTCGATTAGTTCACTTCCCGATTGTGACTTCCTGATTATGACGTTTTGGTAGTATTAGGGGGGGGGGGGTTAGATTGTGTTCGTAAGAGTGCATCATCCTTCTCTTTGCTACTTCATCTGCATTTCGACCTATTTGCGAAACGTGCGTGTTAGTTAGGGGTATGTTTAGTCTTGGACGACGACTGTGGAACAACATGAAACCTGAATCTCGTGAAGGGTAGAGTGGCCTCTCTTGTTTTCCACGTTAGAACATCCTAAGCTAATTTGCCATGGAAATAGTCGTAATTTGGATTCACCGATTTTGACTTACCGAAAGTGACTGTGGTAGTTTTCGTATAATCTTTTATTTAGCATTTTGATTTTTTCCCTTTTATTTTATTTGCATTTTATTTAGATTTTAGGAATCACTGTTTACATTTTGCTTGAATTTTAATTAGCTTAACATTTTTTATTTCCTTAGATTTTAATAAATTCATTTATTAGCTTAGTGTTTGGAATCTCCGCTTTGGTGATCTCCGAGTCTAAATTTTAGGAGGGGGTGGGTTTCCTACTCAACACATCATTAATCAAGAAATGAAAAAATGGACGCTTTAGATATCTGGCGATGACGCGTTGCGCGAAAATATGAGCAGAAAAAAAATGGTGGAAACCCAAAAAATGGCTTCCTGCATCAAACAGCGTACTCCAAGAAATGAAAAAATGGACGCTTTAGAACCTACCTTAATCTAGTTAATACAAGAAATGTTGTTTTCAAGGATTTCTAGTTACAGGGCGTTTGCTACCAAATGGCTCAAAATTGAAAAATAACTTGATGCTTATTATCCATGACAAAATACAAAAATTATAATTTTAGTTAGGCATACAACCTATCTAAGAAAATAAAAAGTAACAAAAATGGTTGTCTCACAGTTACCTATGTAAAATAAGTGTGACCTTTCACTAACTGCAAAATCAAATTGGTTATCCGTAACGTTATTTATCCTTTAACATAACGTTCTGGTATTAGTTGTTTTTACACATTTATGTGTGTCACAAAATAATTTAAACATTTAGAATTAACGTTATAACATGCAAAACTATATGTAAATAAACTGCCCTCTCTCTGTTAGTTCATTAAAAACTAATTGCTTAGTTACTTTCGCGCGTGATATCCGTTTGCCCAGTTTTATCAAATTTAGAATCATATTATCTCTGTATTTATAAATACGCGATGGATTTTAAATAAAATGTAATCCTCATAGTCTGAGTAATTTTTTTCAGTATGAAGACTCCCTCTAAAATCGTTTTTTAAGGTATTTGGAGTACGTTCGTTTTTGTTCAAAATAAAAATTAATAAATGCGGGCATATTGCACACGTATTAAACTTTGCTACCGCACAAACCTTTTAATTATATTAGACGATTATTTTGTAATTTAAAGCTTGTTAAATATTTAACCGTTTTGGTTCTTACTTTGTATAATAAGAGCTTTTACAACCCTTTTATAATTTAGATAAGTGACTCTTCCCTTTTATCCACATAGATTTTATCTGTTTGGTCGATGTTTTAAAATTAGACTATATTGAAACATTTTTGAACACTTAATTGAAGTAACTTTTCATTAATTTTTTAGTAAATTATACTACCCTTACTTAATTCAAAAATATTTGTTTTATACACTTATATACATGGAAGTACTAATTATGAAAACATAACGACCCTTAAACTCGTAAAAATTTTATACCGCAATTTATTTGTTTACGGAAAGTATGCTAGATACACTTTCATTTAGAGACTAATTGAAATAAGACCATCTAAAAATGATAAACTTTTTCATTTAATAGTTTCGCCCTGCAACTTAGCATTTATTTCAATATCCTTTGATTTTTTTTGGTACCATTTACTTACAGCTTAAGAAAAACAAATAGCTTAATCCCGTTCAATATACCAACTACAAGTCCTCATAGCTCCACTGATGAACATTAAAGCATGAAATGATGAAAGTACCGGGTGGACCAATAAGCTTAGGAACTGTTTATCGTACAGCTTTGGGAAAAAAATTTCCTTAGTAAAAACGGCCAAGGGAAAGCGCTGGAAATAACTTTCAAGTTTCTAGCTTTACCGTTAGAGAGCATAATCTTTATAGAAAAATTTAAAAACAATTTTTTTTATAAAATAAGTCCAATCATAGTTGGTATGAAATAAGTAAATTAGAATCATGCATAATTTCTGCATAAATTTTCTTAAATTTGTGATAAAAAGGTTGTAACGTGCACAGGTATGTGAAATTTTAAGTAAGTTATAAAGTTAATGAAACAATAATTTAACAATTTTTACTTCCTGTGAAATGTCGAAGCATGAAGCTGCTTCTTTTTGATTTTTCCTAAATTTATGTGCAAGCGCCATCAATTTGGTGGTAAGAGATATTTTTAATAGATTTACATAAAATTAAAGCATTTGTTCTTTTAGGCGCTTTTCTTTACGTTTTCCTTACGTTTTCTGTACGTTTTCTTTACGTATTTTTTACCAATTTTTATTTTAATTGCACGTTTTATCATTTCTTCAATTTACAACGTAATTACCTTTTAAGTACGCATTTGATTTTATTGTGGCGTACATTTTTCGTTTTATGATTGCAATTTTGATTGGAAAACTTCCAAATAATGCAATAAGAAGTGGATTTAACAATTTTAAGAAGACATTTGTACGGATTTTATAAAGATAAATTCAGTTTGGGGTGTGGCTGATAACATGTTGTCAAGATTGCACCATGATGACGTAAGAATGACTTCATGCAGGTTAACCTCTTCGTAACCATATTTAGATACCAGAGGTTGTCAAAAAGAAAAGTTTGTGTACAAAAATTTCTAAGGTATTTATGTAGTGTTTTATTTACTATTTTAAGCATAATTTTAAGACCATTATTTCATCATTGCATTTATTATTCAATAAACATAGTCTGTATATTGTTATTTTTTACTTTTTTGTAAAGTCGGTTTAATTGTTCCGATATTTAAAACAATTTGGCACTCGAGATAATTTCATTAATTTTTACATTCTTTATTATTCATGGTAAGTGGTAATTAAGCAAATCATTTTTATGAACCAACCCTATTAATCTACCGACATGAGCCAAAGGCACAATTATAAATGGTGTAAGGTATGTATTTTTGGAGAATTTATTATTTCATTAACTTTATAACTTAATTATTATTATTTAAATTTTTGTATACGATGTATAGTTTCACATTATTTATTACATTAATTGTTAAATTGTTTAATTGTCGTGGATAGAGGGTACTTTCGAATAAAAAAAATTTAAATTTGTCTATGTTAAAATTTTTAAATGGAAACATTGTAAATATTGTAAATTACAACGGAAACTGATTAAATTCGTAACAAAATGGCGCAAACCGCATGTTGATATCTCTTGTCTAACTCGAAATATAAGTAAAAACGCGTAAACATACGTAACTCGTATTGGCTCACACTGTATTATAATTTAAAATAACAAAATATGTAAGTATTTTCAGAATTTGTTAAACTAAGAAGGCTGAGAAATGAAGTTGACAGGGGCTTCAAATTATTTATTTATTGACAGTAGTCAAAAATATTGCGATCTTTTTAAGAAGTGTTAGGATATAACTCGAATATAACTTTTTTTAATTAGATATTAACCCATTAACGCCTAGCGCGATCATATGAACACACAATTCCTATTTTTAAATTTTTAGGTACAACTGGCAACGTTGATCAAATTAGACGTAGTGCACATCACCTCGCGTTCTTGAGGTTCAGTGTACATTGTGCTATCGTGTCGATCGCATGCTGTTTCGGTGAATTTATATTTACAGTGTGTGTTGCAAACATGGCGTTTGATTTGTGTATGTTTTTGATGTAACGCAATATTGTGATTTATTTTTGGTATAAATAAATAATTTGATCACGCTAGGCGCTAATGTAGGCGGTGGATAATAAATGACAATATTATTATTTCTTATTCAAGTGGGATAACCATGGAGGAAGCATTGGCGATGGTAGGTGACGAAGACCAGGAAGTGTCTCAGATATTTATGGAACCCCCGGAATCTAATGTGCTTACTAATGAAGATTCGGGAGACGAAGATTGAGGGATCGTAGATAATTTATCAGCCAGACAGCTCCGTCCCGGTGCCGAAGTCGTCGTAAGAAACCAAGAAGAACGACCTGAATAAGAAACGGTGGAACCTGAACAAGACGTCAGTCAGAAAATTCAAACAAAAAAAGCTTGTGTCGTGACAGGATGGATAGAAGGAGCTCTGAATCAACAGCCGGTCGTTTTTTCAAGTTCAAGTAATGAGAGGTATAGAGAAATGAGTCCTGATATATTCTGTGAATATTTCGATAACGACGCAACTACTGGGATTCGCAAGGGATCTTCGCAACGAGTACATCTAGACTTCTATGAGAAGAGACAGATTCCTTACTATTTCAAGATTTTTATATTGTGCGGACAACTCCTTTCCATCAGACAACCACAAAATGTTAAAAATCAATTTTTGGAACTGTACCATATAACAGCATATCAGCTTTGATGAATCTATGATCGAGTACTTCGGTAGACACGGGTGCAAGCAATGTATTCCTAATAAACCAATACGGTTTGCGTATAAAGCTTGATACCTGAATACCCCCAACGGTTACATTATCAACTTTGACAAAAACCCACACGGTGTCAACGGATATGAAGGAAAATTCGGAAAACGAACGGCTCCCTCAATTCCGATGCTAGATATGTTTCCATATGAGGTAAAAAACTTCGAAATGTACATATATTTTGATAATATTTTCACAAATATGACACTACTATAAGAACTACGTAATAGGGGCTATCACGGCACGGGAACTATACGCGAAAACAGGATTCCCTGCGATATAAAAAGTAACAAGGGAATGAAGAAAGAAAATCGCGGAGAGCGTAGTTCACAATTAGATCGTAAAAACGGAATTATTGTATTGAAGTGGATGGACAATTCAGCTGTTGCGGCAGGATCTACAGCTTATGGAGTTGAACCGTTGCCATTTTCTACCCGTTATTCTTAACAGCAAAAGCAGAGAATCCATGTTGCCCATCCAGCTCTTGTTGGACAATGCAATAAATACATGGGTGGTACTGACAGGATGAACCAAAACGTCACCTATTACAGAGTTTCTATTCGTTGAAAAAAATCGCGGTGGCCTATATTTACGTGGCTATTAGACGTCTCTGTACATACATAATGCCTGATTGCTGAAGAGGAAAGCGGAAGGGAAATCTCAGAACTCAAATGCCGAAGACGAATTGTTCAAGTCATTCACAAAAATGATCCCAAGTATCCTCGCCGTACACGAGTTTGTACAACAAAGTGAATAAGGACGTTAAACTGGATAGTATTTGGCATTTCGTTGAGTGTTGCAGCCGGTGCACATGTACTGGACTAAATTGTAAAAAAACTGTTCGGGCCCAATGTGGTAAAGGTGACGTTGGATTGTGTATAGAGTGTTTCAGATTTTTTCATGTTGAGTAACTTGTTTGTTAACCTTTGTTTATGTTTTTGTTTGTTTATGTTGTTTTTACTTAAAAATGTAAATTTGTACCTCATTGGCGCCTAGCGTGTTCATATGAACACGGGGGTTAAATTTAGCATCCTCTTGAAAATATTTATTTACTCAAATTTTTTATCGTTATTACATCATATTTATCAGAAATATGCAATATGACGCAAATTCAACAAAAAAGAATAATTCAGACGTTAAAGGGTTAATATTACTAATATCAGTAAATAATCAGCATTAATTCAATGCCGAATTGTATGATATGATTGGAGTTTATTTCGAATGCCATCAAAATACCACTATATATGCCAGGAGGCATTATGGCATACTGCAATTGGATGTTAACCGCATATCATATCAAATATATTGTGGACAGACGAAGCCATCTTTAGTAGTCCGGGTGGTGTTAATCTGCATAATATGCATGTGCAAATGGATTGCAAGGGAAAATCCATGGCCAGCTAGATCTACAGACTTAACGTGTCTAGACTTTTATCTATGGGGAAGATTGAAGGAGTTAGTCTTTCAAACTCGACCAACCATGCGACAAGACATGAAACAACGCATTAGAAACGAAATAAATAGTATATCCATAGCTGAGATTGGAGCAGCTGTCCACCCGCGATAGATTACGTCTTTTTGTGGATTTTGATGGAAAACATTTTGAACATTTAGTTGGACATTAAGTTTTAATGTGTGTGATCTTCTTTTCATATATTTTGTTATTTTAAGTTATAGTAGAGAGTAAGCCAATACTAGTTACGTATGTTTATGCGTTTTTACATATATCTCAAGTTAGACAAAAGATATCGACATGCGGTTTACGTCATTTTGTTACGAATTTAATTAGTTTCCGTTGTAATTTACAATACTTAGGTGTTTCTATTTCAAAATTTTAACATAGACAAATATTGATTTTTTTTATTCGAAAGTGCCCTCTATCTACGACAATTAAAACTAAACGCAATTGTTTTATAGTAGTTGTAACTGGTTCATTTACGCCCTTTCGAATGAGAATAATTTCGTTAAAATCGGTTGATCCAAACCAAAGTTATATATTCATACACACATTCCCACTCTCCCCCACTATTTATTTGAAAAAATAGAGAAAAAAGCATTTAACAAAATTTGTGCAGAAATTATGCATCATTCTAATTTACTTATTTAATACCTACTATAATTGGACATATTTGATAGAAAAATTGAATTTAAATTTTTCTATAAAGATTATGCCCTCTAGCGGTAAAGCTAGAAACTTGAAGGTTATTTACAGCGATTTACCTTAGCCGTTTTTACTAACGAAAATGTTTTCCCAAAGCTCGGCGTGCGGGTGAGGGTCTATTGGGACAAAGCAGTCTCGTCTCCGTAGCTCACGTTTCTACCAAAGTCGAAATCGGGAAAATGTCACAATAGGTTCCGGTAGGCGCCAGGATATTCTAAAGAACACACCAGGGTGTTTTAAAATGCGAATAAAACGACGGTACGCAGTGGTCCGAATACCCAACTTACCACACTTACCACGTCGTAACGCTCGTAACTCAGGTTCCGCAATACTGCTTCATCTGAAAAGGCATCAAAAAACTGCACCTTATCTGATCAACTTAACCCCGTGCAGCATTATTCAAATTCAATACAAATCTCTAATGTTCCCCTTACGTTAAATTACTAAACTCCCTTAAACTAATCCAAATAACACATACTAAACTGACTTCAATTCGGTTACAGCTCTTTTTTAAACTTGTAATTTACGTTACGTTAATTTAATTTGCCCATCAAACAAAATAAACAAAAAACCAACACTCCAACTTTTCTCAAATAAAACGCGGCGACGCTTTACTATTCGAGCAATAAATCATCACCCTATGTCCAGGCTTAATATCAAAATAAATACCAAAATAGTAACTAAGTTAGACATCTATTAAATCAAAATAAATAAAACAATTAAAATGTAAACAGTTCAATTTGAACATCAAGGTAATCGTATCTTCTTAATTTTTACCTCATTGAATTCTGGCCAGTAGCAAAACTATCTTAAACTAAATTGTATTCAAAGAAATTCAATAAATTTGGCTTACTCCAGCACGTAAATCTTATATATATATATATATATATATACTGAATAATGAAGGTAAGATTTTATTTACCTCCTTGCATAAAATATTAATGGTATAAAAAAAAACAAAACACCTTAAATAGCTACTAAATAGACAAAGGAAACTGTCCGAAAACGTTAACAAAATGACACAATAAGTTCCAAAAAAAATAAATTAAATACTTCCAACAGGTTCCTTCGTTAACACACATTACATAAAAACACAATCAAATTTTATTCTTTTAAGTGGCAAGATCAACAAACAAAATATAAATTACATTACCTAGGTCACACAGGCAAATAGGCGATAATCCTTGCTCGGCAATAGCGTCGGATACGACTCGTGCAGTCCACGGTATTGCTGCTGGTCGACGACACGAGGCTGCCTTCCCCCAGGTCTCTACCACGCATTCAACTTGCTTTTCAACATAATGCCTCGTAACTTATTGAAGCAGCATAAACTAACTTAAATCACTTTAATAATTTCTTTTAATTCGAGGTTGTTAAAGTTCGACAAACAAAATAAAACACTCAACAAATCGTTTTGTACAGCTTACGTTGATAGGTTCAATTACGAACAGAACAATCCTAAACGGTATGTGTGTGTGGGCGATCGTTCACTGCGTACACTTAAATTTTAGGAAAGGGGTTCTTTAATTTTATCTCGTTACTAACGAAAATTCAATAGTCCTCAGGTTCGCACTACCATAAACACGAACCAAATTTCTATCATAAACGCATTCGAAGATGCCGTTCTTCTCCACTAAACTAAATAAATGCGCGAGCCCGGTTGAAATGTTACTTCACAAAAAAAATCCCAAACTTGGTTTTAATCGACTATTCTTCCAAGTCCTCAACGCTACTCCCTTAACTTTCACTAGGAGCATGAAATCCCAATTCCGATAATTCGACGACTTCCCAACACGCACCACTTTACGCTTCAAAAGCTTAAGACAGCGTCTCTCATTCAAAATTACTTTCTCGCCATCTTAAAAAAACGTTCCCCTCCATACAGATTCATTCAAACAAACCAATCAACCACTTTAATTTTAAAATATCTACCCCCTTAAATTTACGATGCTATCTCGGCTTCAGGCGAAGAAACTGCAATGTTTGCACTTTCCTTCGACACGATACAGAAATGTTATTGCAAAGGTACAACCAATCGCCCATCCATATTACTTACATGGGTGAAAACCAACATTCCGACTCTCCAGCTGTTCCTCTACACGAATGCGACAGTACGGCACCAATGCGATAACAACGCTTCTTTATACTGAAACTAGGTAACAAAACTAAACGAATTTATCTCAATAAAACTTTACATATGATTCGGGCAATAAACTGAAGATTGTACTTAAAATTCCAAAAAAAAAACTACACTGACTTTTCTTAATGAAAATTACGTAACTACACCAAAAAAAAAACGAAATTTCTTAATACACTTTACACATTCCTAAAATTCCTTTACATACTGCGTGACTCATTCAAGCGAAACATTAATTATCTACAGTAAGCTCTCAAACAAACAAAAAAAAATATACATACGGAATCTAACTAAGTGAATAAGATTACAAACAAAATTACGCAATACGTATACAGGGTGTTCAAAATACCCTGACAGTATATCCCACGCCGCCCGGTGCAATATCACCACCATTACCATGAGCTCCTGAATATTGGTGCATCAATTTTCTGAGTTCGGTAAGGGCTGCCGGTTACTATCACCTTTATTCCTTATGTACTCGCCAACACACACTAGTCAAGCGTGGCATTTTAACGGCTAAACCCCATAAAATGCCGAGTTCTAAAACACACGCTATAGCTCAGGTGAGTAGGGCGAGGCGCTCTTACTCTCATATCGATTCGTCGATCCGTCCCAAAAATTCGTCAACGCCAAAATCAAGACTAAGAAGAGTAACATCTGTCAGGAATAAAATTCTACCCCATTCCCATGCCCGAGACGGCAGGACTCAAGCGACGTCGGTCATCGAAAGTACATTCGGATTCATTACTGCAACATAGGTGGTATCAGGTCGAATCTTAGTTCTGTTCAGCTACACCTTGAGCAAGTGCAACCGGAGATTCTGCTGTCAGAAACACACTTTGGAAAACAACAAATTTGATGCGATGTGGTTCAAATATTCTGGGCCAAATTTGTAAAATTCTACTATTGTTTGTATAGGTTTTCCAATGATAATAACTTCTAAGATCTCTTTGATGCCTTAGTCTTAAAATAGACTACCTCTAATCACAGTTTCCAGCTTGCGATATTTCAATTCTGGGAGATTTTAATGTCCACAACTCCAATCGGCTTCATTTCATCTACCACTAATCCCGTAGGTCACAATGTACAAGCATTTGCTGTATCCTGTGATCTCGCACACATGATTTCCGAACCAACCAGAATCCCTGACAAGCCTAACCATACTCCACATCTCCTGAACCTATTTATCTTGATGGGTATGGAGTTATACAAAAACATAATCGTGTAGGTCATCCCCGTTCCTAACCCTGCTTTAATAGGGCTTGCACTGATGCATTATCACAAAAGCATAAATTCTATACTAAATGGAAATCAAATAAATCTGTCGAAAATCACGCCGACTATATTGCCGCAAGGAATAGCTGCAAAAGCATCATCAGCAAGACCAAAACGATATTTGAAGAACGTAAATGGAAATAATTAATCTCATGTCCTTTGGGTAGTAAATTTGGTTCATTAGCTAAAGCCATCAGTAAAAACTTTACTACATCTTCCTTTCCTGCCATGATGTTTTGCGACGGAGCTGTAGTAGCTGATTCTGCTGACAAAGTCAACCTCTTTGTCGATTACTTTTCATAAAATTCATGTCTTAATGTTTCTGGCAAAATTGTGCCGTCGCCCAAATCTACCCCACACGCTTTGAAACCAATCCACTTTCGATACAAGCTCCTAAAATCAATTATCAATAAACTTGACTCAAACAAAGCGAAGTATCGACCAATAGCTGTCACTCCCATTCCGTCGAAAATCATGGAAAAGCTATCAACCACCAACTACTTCCGTTCCTCGAGTACAAAAAATTCCTAAACGACCACCAGTATGGGTTGAGACAGAGTCGTTTAACGGGTTTGGAATAACACATTAGAGAGGTCCCGTAAAACAGTCATAGTAGCTTTAGATATTTCAAACGCTTTTGGCCAGGCTTGGATTGCCAAGCTCACCTCGTTCGGATTATCCGATACGCTCATAAATTGGATCTCCAGCTTTCTTGACAAAAGACGTATGCCCGTTGTCGTAGATGGCTTCTTTTCGAAAGAAACTATTATTAACGCGGGCGTACCCCGATGATCAGTGGTAGCTCCCACACTTTTCCTGCTGTACATAAATGACCTCATTGCCACAATAACTAGCTCGCAGACGACACTACTCTACATTGTAATTTTTCTCAGTTTTCCCACAACAATAAGTCTTGTCAGGACGTTAGAGTAAAAATGGCAGCCTCAATCAACAGCGACTTAGAACGTATCCTTGAATAGGAACGAATAATCTACTCACGTTCAACGCGGCAAAACCCAGTGTTGCCTTGTGTCCGCCAAGAAAGACCGATAATTTCCTGCTGTAAATATGAATGACTTAGATCTCAAGCTTTCAAACTATTTCTATGTTAGGGATATCCGTATCATCGAACTTTTCACGGGTTGACCACCTTTTGTCAGCCAGCAATACAGCTACCCGTAAACTGGGTTTTATACAGATGTAAACAGTACTTCACATCGCAACAACTCCTTTTACTGTATAAGGCTCAAGTTGGACCTCACATCTGGAATACAATTCCACCTCTGGGCCAGTGCTCCCCGTTTCTCACTTCTGACCTACAGTCTCTTGAGCATAGAAGAGTAGTATCGGTTCTTTCCTTGTTTTATCGCTATTACCATGGCAAATGTGCCTCCGAAATACACTCCTTAATACCTTCGCTAGGCACGTTCCATTTTGTCACAATCTGGTGCAATCTACATTTTCCCACACTGTGACCAAATTGTCGAATGCACTACCCAGTTCCCGTTTTCCTCCAAACTTTGACTTAAGCAAATTTAAGGTAGCCATTCATTTCTCGACTCCCTAACAATATCCCCAAACCCTCCCTGTGTTCCTGAGTGTTTAGCACGTTAGGCAAATTTGACCACCCTCTAACGGGCGAAGGCTGACAGTGAAAAATATCATAATCAAAGAGCAAGTTTCACAAAATTTAATCAAATTATGATGTAAGTGTAAAGTTATGTGAAACTTTAATTCAATATTGATAATAGCATTCACAAATAGAAACTTGACATCAATTAAAAATCCAGTCATGTCCACAAAGAAATAGTTTTGTTAATAATTGTAAGTGTTATTTTACTGTGAAATAACAATGTATGTTTCATATAATTTTTAATTTTAATTTCAAGTATATGTATATGTTAAATTACAGTGCTGTGGTAATTTAAAGTATAATTTGTAAAGCATATACTTCAAGGTCTAGGAAAAAACAGCAGAAAACCTATGCATACCAAAAACTAAATTTAAAATTAAGGCGTAACATTGCGCCTTTTTAAAGTATAAGATACCAAAACCTAACTAAATAGAGATTTTTTCTTGCCGATTGAAGTTATTAGGATGTTTATATATCTCAATAGCTTCACGTTGTAAACGAACATAATAATGGATTTGTCTTCCCTATTATCAAATTGAATTTCATGATTTATATTATTTAAAGCATGCTCAGCTACCGTAGATTTTTCTGGTTGACTAATCAAAATATCTCATAAATGTCCTTTACGTCTTGTATCAAAGGTACGTTTTGTGGTTCCAATGTTTACTTTTCCACGTGAATAACTTCGGAAGATGGTAATTGGTTTGAAGCATCTTTAGGTGACACCAACTTTCGGCACTGGTTTATCTTTAGGGTTATATCTAGAAGGTGTAGTAACATTATTAATATCATTAAGAAAATACCTATTACCCTGTAAGGATATTGTCAGATATTTACATTCATCTTTCAAAAATTCAGGATCACAGATTCGTTCTGCTCGATCCACTAAACATTTAATTACACCAAGTTTTTGATGTGGATGGTGGTTTGATAGTTTATGAATGTATCTACTAGTGTATGTCGTATGCCTGTAAACGTTAAAAGATAAGGAAATATTAGCATTAGACATTAGTATCTCAAGGAATGGTAAACCTCCATTAGTTTCCTTTTCCATGGTAAAATGTTGTTATCCACATATCTATACCAAATTAAAGTCTCTTTAGGTGCACTTTGCAACGCTAATATTTCAAACTTTTCCATTTAAAAATTAACTATAATACGAGTAAGTAAGTAAGGCTAGATGTTGTAGCAATGGGTGGCGCATTGCTACACCATCTAGCCTTTCATAGAATTTATTATTTCATTGAAAATAAGTCGTAGTAAGACAGTGTTGAAAAAGATGGAATAAAATGATCCTATATTCAATAGTTTTTTTAGAGGGCCTTTTTTTAAAATGTGAAACAACCAAAACTGACCATTATATCACCCTACTCAATTTTCAATATAATGGGGTGTTTGAATGAAGTTAGATATAAAACTGTTAAAATATTACGTAAAGTAAAACCTCCAAAGAGCAACTTATCTTTTCGTCAGCGCGGTGCTTTAGTTGATCTTAAACGTAATGAAAATATAATAATGTTACAATCAGGTAAAGGTAATACAACTGTTACATTAAATATGAACGACTATAGCATTAAAGCAGAACAACTGTTGGAACCACAGACTTATCGTGACCTACCAAATGTCCTGAAATTATCATCTATTCCTGAAAAAATAAAAAATAAGCTAACTCTGAAGCTCTTTCGCCAAAACTACATCGTCTACCAAAAATCAACAAACCTAATGTTCCTTTAAGTCCTATTGTTAGTGCAGTTGGTTTTACTACGTACAATCTTGTAAAACATCTTACATCTCCATTGCAGTAATACATAATTACAAAATAGAGGAGGCAGATATAATGGTCAATTTTGATGTTGTTTCACGTTCTGCAAAAGTCCATCTTAAGGAAGCTGCTGAATATATTGATTAGGTATGTTATAAAAATTCTGTTTTAGCACTATTTTACTACGACTTGTTTTCAGTGAAATAATAAATTTTATGAACAGCTTGATGGTGTAACAGTTGGTAGTCCTCTGTTATTTTTTTACATGGAAAATTTGAAACAGTAACGTTACGCAAAACGCCTTTAATGGTATACATCCTAGCATCCAGTTTACCATGAAAGTTTCTGGACGTACTAATATCCAAAACTAATAATTCACTATCTTTTAAGGTTTACAGGAAGCACACACTGATAGATACCTTAATAAATTATGAAACCACCATCCACGTCAAAACAATGGTGTAATTAAATCTTTAGTATATCGAGCAAAACGAATTTGTGATCCTGGATTTTTGAAAGATGAATATGAATATTTACCAAAATCCTTATAAGCGAAGGGATATTCACTTAGTAATATTAATAATGTTATTACATCTACTAAAATTAACCAAAACAAATCCCAATGCATAATTAGAACTGTTTTTAAACCCAAAAGAAAAATTAAAGGTAATTTAAGGTCACCTAAACATGTTTCAAACCCATTATCATCTTCCGGAGTGTATAAGTTATTTTGTTCATGTGAAAAACTATACACTGGAAACACAAAACGTAGTTTTGATACAAGACGTAAAGAACATATGAGATTTTGTAGATTAGGCCAACCAGTGAAATCTTCGGTAGCTGAGCGTGCTTTAAATAATTTCAATCATTACATTCAATTTGATAATATGGAAATATTGTCAAGGAAAACTCATTATTATGTTTGTTTACAACGTGAAGCTATTGAGATGTATGAACATCTTAATAACTTCAATAGGCAAAAAGAAAATCTTTGTTTAAATGGTTTTTGTCTTCCTATAATTAAAAAAGGGACACCGGTACGTTTTAATTGTAAGTTTACCGTTTGATACCTCTAGGTTTTTTAATGTGCATTTTTCTGGACCTTGAAGTAAATGCTTTACCAGTTATGTGTTATATTACCACAGCACTATAGTTTAACATATATAGTTCAAATTAAAATTAAAAATTATATTAAACGCAGTACATGGTGTTTTCACTGTAAAATAACACTTACAAGTATTAAAAAAGGTTTTGACTGGATTTTTAATTGGTGTTAAGTTTCTATTTGTGAATACTTTTATCAATTTCAAATTAAAGTTTTTCACAACTTTACACTTACATCATAATTTGATTAAATTTTGTTAAACTTGCTCCTTGATTATGACATTTTTCACGGTTACCCTTCGACCTTTAGAGGGTGTTCTGGTTGGTCATCTTCAAGGCAGTTTAATAATATTTAATTTATTAAGGATCTAGTTACCCTTTGTAACGAAACAAAATTTCCTTTACAAAAAATACCTTTTCCAACCGTCATCTGTCACCAAAAAAAAAGTCAACAAAAACCCAGTCCCTACATATCTCCCATATAATTTTAGGTCAGATTTATTTGAACGCATGGTATACTTAATTTTTCAAATTAAATGATTGAATAAATTTTATACGATAATATACATATAGTTTTATTAATTGAAATGTAAAATGTAATAACTCCGTTGCCAACACCACAACCAATTGAGTTCAACTCCGACTGTATACCAATCGAAACAGTACATCCTATCCTACTACAAACAAACAACCTCACCATCCGTTTAAGCTAAAAGAGTCAAGATTAGACAACCAACAACTAGGCGGTACGCAAGTCGAAAATAATAACAAAAAAGACAAAGCACATTTACCTTTTAAATTATCCATACCGCTACCTTTCATCCATGACATACCCAACCACGTACGAATCGCTCCTTACAACTTTACCTCTATACTAACTTCGTTAATCCAGGAGTCATCGCCAAATAAAATTAATATTGTGCTAGGCGAACCAACTGACCAAACAAATAAGGGATTAGAGGCATATGACCTCATCCGTCCGACGAAAATAAAAAAAATTCAATAAAATATAAAGAGCAAGTCATAATTAAAGGGAAAATACAAAGTAAATACCCTAAGAACGTTGCCACATTAAGGTTCTTAACCCAGCACCTTTCGCGATGAAGGTGTATTCTCCTGGTACCCAAACCCGAAACCTAATACTATAAAGATAGTAATCCTGTTATTTGTATCAACATATAAACATTCTCGCTGGAAATGTTCTAACGTACAAACCGATCTGATTGATGATTTTATCCCAACAAAGGATCCTACATACCGCCACTACCGTCGCCCGTGCCAGCCTCAATTTAAGTAGCGCCGAAGATAAGAATCCCTGGCTATCCTGTACTGTATACCGCCATCACCCCGAACCTGATTACCCCACTATTCCGACATCAAGCTACCTTAGAAAAAAGCTAAGCTTTTTCTTCCTAAGAACGAGGGGTGTGTAACAAAACAAAATTTCTGTTACAAAAAATACCTTTTCCAACCGTCATCTGTCACCTAATAAAAAAACCAGTTCCTACATATCTCCCATATAATTTTAGGTCAGATTTATTTGAACGCCTGGTATATTTAATTTTTCAAATTAATTGAATGAATAAATTTTATATGATAATATACATATAGTTTTATTAATCGAAATGTGAAATGTAATAATTTATTAACTGATTGTCATTATATTACATAAATTTAGATTTTTAAACATTAAATATAATAATTTGCCTTTTAACAACAAAATATTCCATGTTTCAAAGACGTGTTTCATTATCAATTTCATAAACGTGACATCATTTTATTGCAATTGACATTGATGCCGTATTAATGTAAGAGAATACAAGTTGGTTTGATAGTGACCGGAAATTTTGCTTAAATTATATTACATATAATTAATCACCGTTTTTTTTTACTTTGCCACCGGTCTCTGTCACAGGTAAGTCTTGTTATTATTACCGTACGCACCTGTTAATTATTATAATCATATTACCACTTTTAGTTTAGTTAAAATTAGGTTTGAAAATATTCCGTGGTAGGGAATTTTATCCTCAACTATTGTTTATTCTAAAAATTCAGAATATTAAGCAAATTTCTAAACGTTTACTTATCGGCATTTATTTAATTTTATTCTAAATCATTGGTTTAAAAGATTGATTTTATTAAAAACGTAATTTATGTTCGAGATTCGAAGCGTTCGGGTTAACTTAGTGATCACATTTAAGTGCATATTAAATTAAACAATTGTGTTAATTTTTTATAATTATTAAACAAATTATAAAAATAAGTTTCGTAAAACATTGAAAAGATAGCATATCGCAGTGCACCGAGCAAGCAGGCGGAACGCGTGATAAACGTTGTCCCACGGTCAATGCACGATAGTGCAGACAGTGATAAACTATCCGTTTCTAAATTATTAAATATAAATATAAATTTAAAATTAAAGAACTGTATAAAAACAGACTATAATAAGAATGTTCCCCTCGGGGAACATTATCGGTCATGTAAACAAGGTGCAACCATCAAATAACATACAGGGTGATTATTCACAAAATATGCAGCAATTCTCTCAAATACCAATACAAATCCAGCCATCAATGTACCAGTCACAGCAATACCCAGGTCAGTCAACAAATAATCTTTACATGTATACTTTTCCACCAAACCAAGAACAATATAAACAAACAATGCAGCAACCACACAGCACCGCTCAAGTCTTACGTATGGTTTCAACAAGTGATGAAGAAACGGAGAACATTACGTGTAATAAAGAAAATCCGTGGCAAGTGGTTAAAAGTGTAAAAGAAGGAAAACCTTAATCAACAAAAATGCAACAGAAGAAATCAATTTAGATAACAGATACAGCTCTTTAAACAACACCGGCGAAGATGAGACAATGGACACTAATAAAGAAAATACTACTAATGAAAAATCTCCTAAACCCCACAATATTCATATATGGAGTAATTAATTTCCCGGATATGATAAAGAAAATGAGAGATATAATGGAAGATGAACAGTACGTCACAAAATGCATGGCCAACAACACAGTTAAAATCAACGCAATCAGTTCAAACACCTATAGATCATTAGTACAATATTTAAAACACACAATATAGTATACCACACATATCAACCAAAAGAAGAAAGAGCGTACAGAGTAGTACTAAAACACATACATCATACCGTAGATATAGAAGAAATTAAGGAGGAACTAAAAAATAAAGGACATAATGTAAGAAATATTATGAATGTCAAACACAGACAAACTAATGAACCCCTAAACATGTTCTTCATAGATTTGGAACCGGCTGGAAATAATAAGACAGTTTATGAAATACAAAATTTACAAAACCATATGGTGCTAATTGAACCACCACGAAAAGATAAGAACATTCCTCAATGCACGAGATGTCAGTTGTACGGTCACACCAAAGCATACTGTAACAGACCATATGTATGTGTAAAATGTGGAGGTCCTCATAATACCACAAGCTGCAGCAAAACCAAAGACACTCCAGCAAAATGTGCCCTGTGGGGGTCACACCCGGCAAATTACAGAGGCTGTGAGTATTATCATAACCTATACAAAACTAGTAACTACCAAACAAAGCAGGCTTTCCCCCAATCATTGCCACAAAAACATTCACATGACCAATCACATTTTCCTGGTCAGAGACCGACATACGCACAAGTCACAAAAAATCAAGACGCTTTATTACCAGAAAATGAAAGTTTCAAAACCATGCTAGATAAATTCTTAGAAGAATTTAAAAGCATGTTTAGCCAATTAATACAACAGAACAGCATGGTAATGAACATGCTTACAATGCTAATTAATAAGATTAAGTAATGGCTAAATTTCTTAGAATTGCCTTGTGGAACGCCAACGGCTAGCTCAACGCAAAGAAGAGTTAGTAATATTCCTCCAACAAAATCTAATTGATGTACTGCTTATCAGTGAAATACATTTCACCAGTAGAACATATTTTAAAATACCCCCTACCATCTTTACCATACAATACATCCAGATAACGCTGCCCATGGAACGGCAATTCTAATAAAATCATCAATTAGCCACTATGAACTACAAAAATTTGAAAAACCCTACCTACAAGCAACTAGTATTAAAATACAATTACTACCATACGATCTAACACTGTCTGCAGTATACTGTCCCCCTCGCCATAACCTGAAGAAAGAACACTACCAAGAGTTTTTTGGTGCACTAGGCCACTCATTCATAGCAGGCGGAGACTTTAATAGTAAAAACACCTTATGGGGTTCCAGACTTACGACAACTAAAGGAAGGGAACTTGCAAAGGTACTGAATAACCAGAACTATTCATTTTTATCAACTGGAACCCCCACATATTGGCCTACTGATCCGGACAAAGTCCCAGATCTCCTCGATTTTTTTGTGACTAACGGCATTTCGACACTTTACACACAAGTAGTACCTAATTACGACTTGTCTTCTGACCACACCCTATTTTAGCAACGGTTAGTTCAACGGTTATAATATAAAACGTGCACCAAAATTGTGCACAACAAAAACAAACTGGGATACATACAGGAACGAGATAACAGCAACAATTAATCTAAAAACAAGTTTAAAGACACCCACTGAACTAGAAGAAGAAGTCAACAAATTAATCTCAACTTTGCAGCAAGCTGCCAAACAAGCTACACCAATCCACACTCACAAAGAAACGTCGATAATATACCGCTAGAAATTAAAAACTTATTTCTGTAAAGAGAAAAGCCAGAAAGACATGGCAACGAAGTCATGCCCCAGCAGATAAAACGCAATATAATCATTTAAGCAATAAACTCAAATTAAAACTAAGAGAACTTTGAGACAACAGTTTTGCAGATTATATCACTAATCTGAGTAGACATGACAATAGTATCTGAAACCAATTAAAACCTCAAGAAACCCAATAAAAGCAATACCACCAATACGTGATGTAGCTCCAGTTGTCGGACCATGGGCTAAATCCAACCAAGAAAAAGCAGACCTCTTCGCAGAACACTTAGAAACAGTATTTACTCCTAACAACGATATACCAGACAGAGACGTTATAAATTTCTAACTGACAACGGCCTGTATGCATCTCGCACAGTATACCCCTCTTCACTCCTAAAGAAATACAAAAAGAAATATCGTTATTAAATAATAAAAAGGCTCCAGGAATAGACCAAGTTACTCCCAGGATGCTCAAAGAACTTCCGAAGAAAGGATTAGTTATGTTAACATATATTTTTAATGCTGTACTCAGACTTCAATATTCACAAGGACTGAAATTATCAGAGATAATTTTAATACCAAAATCCGGAAAAGACCCAAACAATGTAACCTCATACAGACCGATAAGCCTGCTATCAACGATATCAAAACTACTGAGAGACTACTACTACATTGTATTACACCGCTGCAAAATGTAACTCCAGATCATCAATTTGGGTTTCGAGCAGAGCACTACTACGCAACAGTGTCATCGGATAGTTAACACCATTCAAGAATCTCTGGATAATAAAAATACTGCACAACCGCATTCCTTGATGTTAGCCAGGCCTTTGACAGGGTCTGGCATACAGGTCTGGTATACAAAATCAAACGCATCCTACCAGAGCCTTACTACATATTGATCAAATCATACCTTGAAAATAGAAAATTTAGGACAAGGGTAAATGGAGAAACCTCTATCTACCACCCAATTAAAGCAGGCGTACCCCAAGGTAGTGTCCTTGGACCTTTCCTATATTTGATATATACATTCGACCTACCCACAACCACTAGCACAATCACAGGAACATTTGCTGACGACACAGTTATTATGGCTGTAAATGAGGATCCCTTAATAGCAACTGCGCGCCTACAAGTCCACCTTAACCTACTTCAACAATGGCTAGACAAATGGAAGATTAAAATTAATGAAACAAAGTCTCTACAGGTAACTTTCACCTTACGAAAACAAGAGTGTCCACGAGTCACCATCAACAATATACAGCTTCCGGTATCAACAAGTGTAAAATACCTAGGAATTCATCTGGATTCGAAACTTACTTGGAGAGACACATACAGAAGAAAAGGAAACAAATGGACTTACGACTTAAAGAATTATATTGGCTTTTGGAAGAAGATCTAAACTGTCACTTGAGAACAAAATTCTATTATATAAAGTAGTTATCAAGCCGATATGGACATTTGGCATTGAGCTATGGGGATGTGCAAGCAAATCCAACACTGCTATAATCCAAAGATCGCAATCCAAAATCCTCAGAGCCATGGTTGATGCACCATGGTATGTAAGTAACCAAACTCTACATCAAGACTTACGAATACCTTTTATCACGGATGTCATTCAAGAGAGAAGTAATAAACACCACTGCAGACTAGAAACTCACACAAACCCTCTCATTCAACCGTTATTGCAAGATCAGTTAAACCGACGATTAAAACGACGCTGGCCAATCGACCTAAAGTAAGGTAACAGGGTCTGATTACTGAAGAAGACCTCATCATGACACTAGTGAATTCAGTTTAATAAATGAATTGTAAGTTAGCCAAATAGCTTATAGAATATGTCATTTCTGATTGCTGTTCATGTAAAAAAAAAAAAAAAAAAAAAAATTAAAAACGTTTTTTTCCTTATTTATCTGGTTGCAAACTAAAATATAGTATCATCCTTACCGCCTAATATTAAAATTGATTTGTTATCATTTACATTTAGCCTAATTAGTTTGATTATCAAATTTACTTTTGGACCTGAGCCGCTAATTTCTTTGTTATCGTTCAGCGTGTTTTCCTTTAGTAATATTTCACATTATCATTGATTTGGAGAATTACCACCGCTTAGTACATGATTCTTTAATCTTTTTGAAAAAAAAATTTTGAAACCGTGCGTGCAATTTATTTTATTTTTTTAACCAAAACTGAATTTTTTCGCTGTTTGCTTTATAAACCTTGGATTCTAAATTTTCTTAGCTGACCGTATAAACAGAAGAACTTTGTTTAAGAGTTGATTTTTGGTTTTGTTGTATTTTCTGCTACCGTATTTATTTAGTTAGAATATTTCTTTTTTTGTTAGCCATTTGGTGAACTTTGGTTTATTTTTTATTAATAAATTACATTTATTTTTATTTCGTGAGTAATTTTGTTACGCTATGTGAAGTTTTTTTTATTCATAACCGTTTACTTATAAAATTATCTTATATCACTGGTTGATCAATTATTTTTCATTTTTTTATTAATCAATAAAGTTTTTTCCCTCCGTTTTGCAATACCGAGTTGATTATTTTTTTAACCGTTTAAATGCGAACTCAGAAGAATTTTTTTTTCGTGTTTCGCAGTCGGTTTGTCGCTTTAATGCCTAAAACTAAACTGGTGAACCATATTTGTTCATATTTTTAAACTTGGTTCAAAAGTGTCTGAAGAACAAGTTTATTCAATAATTTCATATATTTTTGTATTGGGGGTTGATTTATAAGGATGTACTCAAATGAGTACATCAGGTCAATCCAATACACATTGTAATTATTTAACGTATGCAATTTTTCAAAGCAATCTTTTTCAGTACACAGCGTTTTTTCACATTTGTTGCACTGCCAACGTACTCTAGCATTACACTTAGAACAACGAAGTTGATTCGGTATCTTCTTTGGAAAATGCCCAACAGAATCGTACTGAAGTCCTTCTGTCAAGGAGCTCGATGGTCCTCTTTTTTTTGGGTTGACTTGTACTCTCGTGCAAATATGATCTGGCTATCCATCAACGGCCTAACTTTGTACATACGATCTGTTGAAGTACCGATTGCGCTGTTGTCTGCTAAATGAAGAAACCTCTTGATTTCTAGAAAGCGATCTCTAGACATACTATTTTTTACGACAGGGATGCCTAAATCTTCATCCCAAGACCAATACATTCAATCCTGAGGAACACTATGGTAGCCAGTCAACAGCAGAATTCTAATAAACGTTCGAATTTCATTAGCAGAAACTCTATAATTCTGATTATTCTTTTGAGCCACATAAATTATTGATTGGTTAACAATAAGATGTATAACATTATCTTCGAATAGCTTTTCAAATATTTGCTGAGGGCCCAATCCATTCAAGTCGCCCATCATCTATGTAGATATAAATGAAAAATTAGTAATTATAAAAAGGACGTGGAATGTAAAACTGTTACGTTTGAGTAGTTGTTGACATAAGTGGAATCATTTGTACCAAAAGTTGGATAAGTGAGTTGAACTTTTGACCATCGTGGCTCTTCAAAATTCTCATAAACAATGGTTGCTGCTGGTAAGGATGTGTTCACAGCAGAGGAGGAATTATTATTAGAAGCTCTGGTCGGCGATGGGGATCTACGACGTTTACGGATTGCATTTCTTTCGGTTGGTGTTGAAGCAGCAGCTTCAAATAATTCACGTCTGCTCCGCTCCCTGATACCACTTAACTGTTCGTCATCTTCTGAATCACTGTGATAATCGATTTCAATAAAACCGGGAACATCAGCAGGCCCATAATTGTTTCTAAGATCATCATTGAATTGTTCATCATCCGTCATTACGTCAAGATCAGGTGGTATAATGTTCAGGTAGAGCTCCTCGGCATCTTAAAATGCACGAACATCATCACCTAGCAGCGCATCAATTGCTTCCTCTAACCTTTCGAAGCGACGTCTGCCGTAAAAATAGCTTGTTGAGATTTCCATTTTGTATATCTACAGATGAAATCCAGATATTTCAGAAATTTGTACTAGGATCCAGAATCCATATTCACCCGTTGTACTCATTTGAGTACACCAGCATTTAACCTTTTCACTGCGCCTGCCACATATATGCGTCCAAAAAAAAAGTTGCCTTACCTGCGACTGACGCATATACGCGCAACGACTTATACTGTTCGCGGCGCGTTCCGCTTTTAAGCGTACTAGTATTCTACCGAGGGTGGGGGATACCCCCACACACTCTAGCTAGTTTACACCACGCGTATTTGTGGTAGTCGCACGCAGTCGTAAAGAAGGAACTGAAGAAAGAACTCGTTTCTGAAAATGTCTGATATACTAAAGGCCAAGACGCGGGACGTTCTATACATTTGCTGAACGAGAAGAAATATTGACCCGAAGTGATTCTGAAAATGAGATTGTTGAGGAAGAATCTGCCGACGAAGAGTAAGAAGCTGTCGTAAACGATGGTGCAAGAGAATGGAAGGATGCTACGTTTTCTGTTCAACAGGGTGATAGTGAAAGTGATGAAGATGTCGGAGCTGCCGCCAGTCATTGTATCAATGAAAAATTAGTTTGGGAAGCAACAAATTATAAGCCTCATACTTTTCCGTTTGATGATAGTCAATGCGGAAATAATATCCCCGAACTAAAAGTGTACAACACACCGTATGAGTGTTTTGAAGGATTCTTCGATGAAAAGATAACCGAATATATTTTCGAGGAAACCAACAAGTTCTACAGGTACGTTTTGGAACATAAAGAACATGTTGCTCGCCTCACGTTGAACGAGTGGAAAGACACAAACGAAAGAGCTGCACGTCTTTTGCATTGAATTTCCTTATGGCCCGTGTCAAAAAACTGGAGATACAAGAATATTGGTCCAGAAACCCGCTGATTTTGACACCTGCTTTTGGTAATACGATACCTCGAGACCGTTTCTTGCTTATATTGCGCATGCTGCACTTTTCTGACAACAATGTACCAAGAGACGACGATCCGTTGCACAAAGTTCGGAGAATTGTTGACTACCTGGGTAGCAGGTTCAAGGAGTCTTTTACACCATTCCGGGAGTTGTGCATCAATGAAAGCTTGATGCTGATCAAAGGTAGATTGTTTTTCAAGCAATATATACCATCCAAGCGGCATAGATTTGGAATAAAATTCTTCACCTTGTGCGATTCACATACCGGCTGTATTTTGGATTTTATAATCTACACTGGCGCCAAAACCGAAGTAGAGAAGACCGATCTTAGAAAATCTGGTGATGTGGTAATCACATTATTGGATAGACATTTTGATAAGGGACACACCCTCTACATAGACAATTGGTATAGCAGCCCCGATTTATTCTTATGGCTGTAAGAACGATGCACAAATGCCTCCGGCACTGTCCGTAAAAACAGAAAGAACATGCCAAAAATGCAAGAGAAGTTGATGAGACGGGAATTTACATTTCGTACTGCGAAAAGTAAGATTATTTCTGTAAAGTGGTGTGACAAAGAAAAGTTTATGTGCTGAGCACTACTCACGATCATCAAGTTTGTACTGTAGAAAAATTGGATCGGACAACTGGGAGAACAATTGCAAAACCAAAGTGCATCGGCGACTACAACAAATACATGGGAGCTGTTGATAAAACTGACATGCTGTTGAGCTCGGTCGAATGTGTACGAAGGAGCACATAATGGTACAAAAAGTTATTTTTTCACATGTTGGACTTTGCTTTACTCAATGCTCATACGTTATATCAAGACGTGACGAAGAAGAAACTACCTTTGGCCCGATTTCAAATGGAACTGATATCTGAAATTATTGCGAGCAGCAGTGCTGAAACGATTGTGAATACTACACGAAGTGGACATAGACCTGCTCCTTATCGCCTAAGTGTACGACATTTTCCAAGAGAAGTTACAACAAAAAATCCAAACTTACGGACGGGTCGGAAACGATGCTACGTTTCTAGACTGAAAAAGAGGAGGAAGGAAACGATTTACATGTGTCGGGAGTGCGATGTTGGTCTGTGTGCCGTGCCGTGTTTTGAGAAGTATCACACATTGAGAAGGTTGAAGTCGTTTTTTCAAACAATAATTATTCACTTTTCATTTCAATAAAGAATATATGTTTATTTAAAAAAATGTACCCACTGAAGAATGTATATTTATTTTTAGAAAAACTGTACGAACGGAAAAACAAGAATGTAAAATTATTTTTGAAAACTGTAACTGTTGTTTTGTAACCAAAAAAAAAAAAAATGGAGTAAAAGAAAATAATAAAATGTTTTATCACTTAGATAACCTATCCTACTTCTCTGATCATTTTGTGCAAATGAAAGTAGTTTCGGCATGATGCTTTGTCGACTCGCTGCGCAAAACGCATATCAGCGCCGCAAGGGAGAACCAACTCCCGGCGACATCCAGCCGCAGTGAAAAGGTTAAAACACTCAAAACCACACTGGTTTTAGAAATACTATTGTAATAATATTTACTCACCTCTAAATAGGTTTTGCTGTAACTAACGTACACAAATATTTATGAAAATATTATAAACTAACTAGCACAGATAATAAAATATACCCGCGTGCGAGGTTAGGAAAATTTCACCAGGTTTAAGAGCACATATGGTTATACATAAATATGTGGATAATGCAGAATTCTCTTGAACTGATGCACTGTCACCTATTGAGTAGTAATAAAACGTGTCAGGTTGCGTTGACGCACCCTGTATGTAGGATGTTATAATGACGTGTATTACGTGTTTTAAGTACGAGTGTATTGAGTTTGAACGAAAAAAAAAATTTTGTGTGTATGCATAATGTATGTGGGTGTATGATACGCCACTGGAAATGTAGGAGAAATATAATTCAGTATGTAGATACGTGTATTTGAATGTTATAGAGACTTTAGTGTTGGAATAATTAGATTCTGATGAATGTAAATGTGAAGAGAAATTAATCGATGGGACGATAATGCTTGCCACTGTATCGCTACTGTTTTGCTACCATAAGGAATGGAATGTTTGAGGATAAATGAGTAATTTTGGTCAGAAGATGTGAGTGTATAAGTGTAAAATGTTTTAGAAAATATGTAGAGAAAGATTAGGTATGTTTAAGTGTTAATTTCAGAAAGTTTTCGTAATGTTGTGCAATTGTTTTGAGAATATATGTATGTATATGGAATTTGAGACCTTAGACGGTACTTATTTTTGCAAATGTTGCGGAAGCAGATCGAGCGCAGGTTGGAGATAAATGTTGAAAGTTGTGTAATGGTCCAGAGTGGCTACTGAATGAATGTGGTGACGAAAAATGATTTCTTCATGAAGTAATTGGAAAATTTGTAAGTAAGAACAAATATGGCGATGTATTGTAATTACACGCGTGCTTGTATAGAGGGTAGCAGCTATCAGAACTATGAAATTTTGAGTGAATACTATTGGAGAATATAACGCGGAAGGAAGACATGTTGAAAGATGGATGACTGAAGGTATAAATAGGAAAGTCAGAGATTGACGAGTTAGTTAGGGAGTTAGCTTTTGACTTTTGGTGAGAGACGCGCACGCGAGGTAGTGTGGTTTAGAATGGGTTAAGTCGGAGTTATGTTTGTGAATAATAGTGAGGCAGTAATTGTTTAAACAACTGCGTAACCCGAACCGGGGATGAATCGTAAAAGACATTCATAAACAAAACAATAATTAAATTGAAGTTGAAGATAAAATTAGTTTGTTTTTTTCAAGAAAATAATAAGTGCGTAAGCAGATTTGAATAAGATAACAGTTGTAACGTTAGTAGCGTCAAGGTTAGCGCGTGTTCTTGTACCGAATTCAGTTAAAAGTATTTATGGGACCACCTGTTAAGTGAACGAAGTGTTCGTTGTATATTAAGCCAATGTTTAAGTAACGTTATATGACATTGAAAGTTTATTTGTATAAGGGACTAATTGGTTAAAGGTTGCTAGAAATTTTAAGAGGCAACCAAATGTTTACCGTTATTACATGTTTGTGGAGTAATAACCTCGCATAGTGAACTATTCGGAGTGCACAGAGGAATAAGTTTTGTTGAGCCTTTGTAATGTGGCTTCATGCAATTTAAGGAATTACAAATGGACTACAAATAATTGATTTACGGAAGAAAGAAGAAGAAAAGCGTAGGATTAATGGACAATTTTAAGTAAGAAATTAGATTTAAGAATTTTTAAGAACTCATTTAAGCACGATTATCTTTTGTTTAGTTATTTGCGTATTGTTTAAATTATTAATAGTTTTGAAAGGAAAAGATAATCGTTCTTGAGTCTTATTGTATGGTTTGTTTTAGTAGTAAGAATTTTGCAAAGTGGTATTTGGGTGGTTTAACTTTCAACCACGCTGATGTAATTTATGTAGATATTTGTGTTTTTGTTTTATTTTGCAGGACAATATATGTATTTATCGTTGATTTTATTCTGTTGTTTATTTAGCCAGGTATGAGACACAGTTGTAACATTTACTTAATTGGTGATCTAGTTTTGACAATTTTAAAAGTAAGCTTTGCATATTTTAATTTTCAGATTTATGAACAACCTGAAAGGTTATATTTGCCAGGTTGATTGCAAAATTTTCATGTTAGTTTCATTAGCGCAATGCACAATTAACGGATCAGCTGTTGTCTTAAAATTTCATTAAGTATAACAAAGAGTTGGAGTTTTGAAACCTTAATATTTACGAATGTCTATTACGATTCAGAGAAATTATTTGAAGTAACATTTATTAAAAGACATTGATCTTCATTTAGAATTTTAAAATTAATTCCGAATATTGATGAAGAAATATTTTATTCAGTAATAAGTAGAAATTTAACGTTGTATGTATACGAGGGATAGCAGAGAATATTCAGTTACCGTATTATAATTTTGTTTTGGATATTTTAGTTTACGAGGTGTATTCAAAAGTTTTTAATAACCTGGGTAGTACTAAATTTATTTGAGTTTGAGTTGAATTGTTTGGGACGAGTGTTTGTTTTAGAACCTTCGTATAGGAGTTTACTGAGTAAGCACAATCCTACTTTCCACAATCAAGTAGGGTTAATTAACATCCAGCTTAAGACAATTATTTTAGCAAAGTTTCGATTGTGGTGGCGCCTAGAGACATATTTTTCCCGGACTGAGCTGTTTGAATGTAGGTGTAAGGTGTTTGAGCATATTAATCATTCATTTTACTTATTATTTCGACCACGCCCATCTCCCTGTTAGCTGGCTTGGCAACCCGCTTACATTAGTAAGCATGCACGACGCCTAGTGCGGTTTGGACGTGTAACAAACGATAGACGCGCAATAAATATTATAGCACCAATTATGCCTGTACTCGGATGAGTACGCCTGACGTTAATGGGTTAATATCTGATTACAGCAGCACCGATCCGACTACCGCCAAATACCTCCGGATACCGACGTTTCCACTGAGATCCCCCGGACCAGTGACACTTTTGCCGTTATCTCCAGGAGTAATCCAGGCCTTCAAGGGAGATACCACTGCTTACCTGGATGGGCGCCCGAGGACCATTATTATTTTACAACTATTTTATATTTTCGTTTTCCTTAATAAACCTGATTATAAATTTACTAAAACTTATTTTTGATAGGGACACAGTGACCATCCTTGTGCTATCACAGCAACCTAAAAGCGTCACACCTTTACTTAAATTGTATTTCATAGTTGACTTTATACGTTTATTAAACTGTTATATTAATAGCAGGCTTATGTTTGCGTTTTCACTTTTTCATATTTCATAAATTTGCTTTAACGTCTTAAACAATTCTAATAGATTTTATTACTAACTGTAAGTGTTATCTCACATTAAGAGTTGTTAATAAAGTTTTATTTCGTATTGACGACAGCTGCAATTACTGTTCAAACGTATAAATTCTGTAAATGTATAACTAATAAAAGTCAAGTACTTTTAATTAGAAATTTAGAGTGTATGCAATTAGGGATGAGTTGTTTGTAAGTTTGAATACGCTTTTAAATAATTCGAAAGTTAATTAAATCACATATAAAAAATATGTGGTTAAATTAAACTTAACATGAAATGTATAAATAGAATTCGTAACATTAAGATTATGTGTATCTGAAACATACTAATATTTATTGAGATTTCAATTCCTATTCATTTTTAACAATCGCATCTTCCACTTTAATCCTCTTTTCATTTGATTATTATTCTACTTCAGGTTTAAATTTAACCGCTGTACAACGATTTCAACATTGAAATGATTTAAGAGAAGATTCGTGCCAAGGATAAAATTAAGAGGTTTGTTCGCTTACTTAATAGCAGATGTTTCAATCAGTTATAATACGTTTGTACAAATTGCATGTTAGAGTGTGTATTTAATTCATAATTTGGGTGTAATTCTTGTTTTCTGAGATCAACTAATTTGTCTTTAACAGTAGTTTAACCTTAAAATACTACAAGCTTCATAAGGGAAAATTGTTACCGACCGACGAGCTGATTTAGAAAAGCCAAAGTTCGAAAGGACTAAGTCACATCTGCGACCATCCCTTTTGAGTAATACCATTTTGACACATCTCGAATGTTCACTTAGTTTACATTATGTAAAATCAGTTATACCAGAAATTTGTAAGTGTTTAGACAAGGGAAACCTAATTTAGAAAGTTGTTTGCTAAATGTTAGTTGACATCATCGAAACATATTTTTTTGGGGGAATGTGCAGGAGCCTTAATCAGCATATTAATGGAAATCCGAATACGAAAAAAAGTATTGTAGTAAACTGAAAGGAATGTTATAGATAAGTCGACCTGTTGTACTTGTAAGATAATTCCAAATTTCAATATTCTTTCGTTATTATGTGCTTGTGTAAGAAATTGGAGCATGAACTTGAATAACTTAAAAGTAATTAGATCGGCTAATATCACGTATCAAAGCCGCGTATATATGCTTACCTTTACAATATAACACAGTTTTAAATTTTCAACAAGACAGAAACATAGTTAATTTAAAGGAATTCAAAGTTGAAAGCTTTTACGCTAAGGGTAGTTGGTTCCAAAACAAGAAAACAGAAGTTTTTAGATAACAAAAGGTGCATTGTTTGTATCAGTTTTTTTAATGGATAAAGTAGGGAACGAATTATGATGTTAAAATGAAAATTCTGAACAGTTTTAAGAAAAGTTTAAAAATGAAAGACGTTCCACGTAATATTGTAATTGTTTGGGTAGAATAATAAGAATGTTCTTGAATTCTTCCCACGTATCTCCAAAGGAATGTCAATAAAATACCGCTTCGAAATCAAGAAAACATTCTTGAGAATTGAAAGAAGAAAACTTGGTTTTCACAGATAACAATATAATTATTTAACGATCGTGTGCATGCAAGCAGAGGATAAGGGTTGCTCTATGCTCTAGCCTTCCTAGGTAAATCACGAACAATAAATTACTTTCAAATTTATGGTTGAATTTAAAATTTAGTTTTTAATTAATTTGCTCGAATGCAATACTTTTTAACTCGCCTTCGTGAAAATCTACAAATTATATTTTCCGTAAGCTGCTGACAAGAAGAACAACTTGTTACATACATTACTCTTCGTTTAAAAGTTTCTGCGAATGATGTTAAATGTAATTTTACCTCAGGGTATACAAAAAATACCTTATATACATAAACTTCAATCAATAAATACCAATTTATTTTGCCACAATTATTAAATTTACTCATGTTGCGGAGTCGTCACAAATTAACAAAAACAAGCGTTCATATCGAACAAAGTGTTCGCACGATTAATTGTTTCTAATTGAAATTCTAATTGCTTTTTTTTTTGTTGTTAACGAAACAATCGAGTTTAAAAACGAATACGCTTAAAAGGCAAATTTTATGTACGATTTAACGTTTATTTATCTTTCAGTACACAACAAAGTTGTGTACTTGCGTAAACAAACTTGTAAATGTTACCAATAAATAAACATTTCGATATATACAAAATAAAAAAGCTACCAAATTTATAACAATGTTAGGTATAGAGTGACCTTTATGTATACTTTCACTCTTTCCCGAACTCTTGAAATGGAGAAAAATTTATGATTCTGTTTATATAATAACGGTGTTTACACCCACTTTCTCCCTTCGCTCAACTACGATTGAGGCACCATTTGTAATAATTGTATTATTTTTCATCATTTCAGAATTTGTTTGTGTAAGATTTGAGACAAGTTGAACAAAAATAGTTTTGCATAGATCCCAGCAATCTTACAAAGAGCCTTAAATGAATTATCATCCTAAATCGCAATTGAGACAAGCCGTAACCCGTAACAGTGTCGTGAATGATACCTTGTGTTAGAAGTGAACCCTATGGCCGGATACTCAAAGTACTTATTTTTAGCTTTTGCCCATCAATACATTCCACTTTCCCGCAATCCCAATGAAATTGATGTACAAAAATATGGATTTTAAGCAACATCCAGCTCACATTTTGACAAACACTGAAGTGGCGCAAAACTCAGCTCTAGGTGATCAAGTGAATCTGTTTTGTCACAACTCTAACGAAACTGGTGTATAAACATTTATGGGCCACATAATTCAGCCTTCCATATAATGAATTTTTACGCGACCTCAACGAAATCGTTGTATAAAAACATATTTTGAACAAAATTTGGCCCAAATTTTACCAAGTTTGGCATTAATGTTTTTTTGCCAAACTCACCTCGTTTGGGTTAACTGATACGCTTGTTAACTAGGTTTGATAAAAATCGAATACGTGTTGTAGTTGATAGCTTCTTTTCAAAATAAGGTGGCATTAACGCGGGCCTGCTTCAGGGATAGGTTATAATGTCTACACTTTTCCTTATTCCTTTAACGACTAACCCGACCCATTTTTTTTTATGATTGTGGACCTGAACAGGCTAAATTAGGCCTATCGTGCTGAAGCACTCAGGAACACTTAGGAGGATGGATAGAGGGATAATGAATTGCCAATAGATGCCTATGAACAGCTATCTTAAATTTTCTCATATCATAAGTGAGAGGAAAACAGGAACTAGGGAGATCATTCCAGAGTTTAGAAGCCATGTAGAAAAATGTGGATTGCGCCCGTTTAGTACGACAAGTGGAGATTTGTACTATATACTGATGATGTGAATGAGCGAACCGAGTGTTTCTCGCAAAGATAGCCCGAGATGGTATCAAAGAATATAATTCAGCAGCACAATAGCCATTGTAATAACGATAATACAAAGAAAGAACTGAAACCATCCTTCTATGCTCAAGGGACTGTATGTGAGAAGTTAAGGAGGGGTCATTTATAAGCCTAATCGCTCTCTTTTGAATACGATCAACGATATCGAGAGCGTATTGGGGAGCACTAACAGAGGTGAGAATTATATTCCAGATGAGGCCGAATTTGGACCTTATACAGCAGAAGGAGTTGTCGAGAGGTAAAGTACTACTTGGACCTGTACAAAAAGCCTATTTTACGAGCAGCTGTTTTGGTAGCTGATAGAAGATGGTCAACCCATGAGAGATTTGAAGATACAGTCATACCCAACAGAGTAATAGAGTCTGAAAACTTAAAAACTGAGCCATTCATACTTACAACAGGAAATGATCGATCTTTTTGGCGGACATAAGTCAACACTGAGTTTTGTTAGCATTAAATTTAAGTAGATTATTGCTTCCCCATTCGAGAATACGTTGAATATCTTTGTTGATTGAAATTGTCATTTCAGCTTCAATTTCTTGATTTGACATAGAAGGTGGATTATCACTATGAGTAGACTGAGATGAACTACAGTGAAGGGTGCTATCGTCAGCAAAGCAATGGATGGGGTTAGTTGTTGAAGAAATAAGGTCATTTATGTGCAGCAGCAAAAGTGTAGGCGCTATAACGGATCCCTGTGGTACGCCCGCGTTAATGCTAACTTCTTTTGAAAAAAAGCCATCAACTACGACACGTATTCGTCTTTTATCAAGGAAACTAGAAACCCAGTTGATGAGCGTATCATTTAACCCAAACGAGGTGAGTTTGGCAAGTAAACACTTATGCCAAACTTGGTCAAATGCCTTTGAGATATCTAAAGCGACTACAACTGTTTCACCGGACATGAAAGAAGATCGCCTTTTGAACGACTTTGCCTGAACACATATTGATGGTCACTAAGGAGTTTGTTAGTTCCAAGGAACGTGAGCAGTTGCTGATTGATGGCCTTTTTCCATGATTTTAGACAAGGTGGAAGTGATGGCAATTGGTCGTAAGTTTGAGGGATCGGTCTTATCGCCCTTTTTGGGAATAGGTTGAACATTTGCTAACTTCCATGATGAAGGGAATTCCCCAGAAGACATAGAGATCGTTTAGAGCTTAGATAGGACTGGTACTAGTTCGGGGAACATTTCTTTAAGACAATAGCTGGGATACCGTCTGGGCCAGTCGTCTTATTGAGATCCAGCCTACTGATGATCGATTCCAAGAGCTTGTACCGAAAATGAATTGGTTTTATAGCGTATGAAGAAGTGTTGACTAGGGGCACATCTTTTCCAGAATCATTGAGACACGAGTTTGTTGCAAACAAATCCACAAAAACATTGGCTTTGTCTACAGAATCAGCAACTACCGATCCGTCAATAGACGTCAGGGTGGGAAATGAAGATGTTCCAAAGTTTTTACTAATGGCTTTAACTAAAGACCAAAACTTACGACTGCCTAAAGGCATTTCATTTTCATTGCATTGCATTTTCGTTGTTCGAACTACTTTTTAGTTTTAGTGATTTCACTTTTGTAGATATTTCCAGCACCAACGTATTCTACATGACTGTCGACCGATTTATTAGATTTCCATTTAATGTAATATCTATCTTTTAAAGATATTGCATCAGCACAAGCCTTATTGAACCAGGGTTGGAAACGTGAATGACCTATACGGTACTGTTTTTTGGGAATATAACTCCATTCCCATGAGGATGACTTCAGATACTGAAAGTGCAATGTCCGAAGAAGAGGACGACTTAAAACAATATTCACGTCATGGAAAGGTTGCAAAGAAATCTCGTAAATTACTCCATCGAGCTGACTTAAAACACCACAAGGTTCTATCGGTTTTGCGAACAACAGTGCAATTAGGTACAGTAGAAATGATTTCTATTAGACAAGATGGAAACTGAGACAGGAGATAGTCAACTTTCATACTAAGGTAATCGAAGAAGTCTTGAAAGTTACTGTCATTAGGAGACCTATAAATGCAACAGTAGAATTTCACAAAATTAGGACCAGAATGTTTAAACCAAATCACGTCAAAATTTTTATTTTCTAAGGAAGAAATCCTCTTGCAAGCAATTCTGTCCTTGATGTAGGCACATACGCCTCCTTTATATCGAAAGTTAGAGTGAAGGTGGTATTGAGGAAATTGCAAGTCGGGTGACTCGGAGCTTTCAGAGGAGACTTGTGTTTCAGATAGAAACAAAATATCAGGTTATAATTGTTCAAGATGATGTGAATAGCATTAAGATTAGACCTGATACCGCGGATGTTGCAGTAGTGAATCAGAAAGTTGATACTTTCGATGACCGAGGACGCTTGGGTCCTCCCGGACATCCGAATGGGACAGGATTTTACGTCCGGAATTTATTACCCTAGAAACCACAGCCATCTTATTTTTTAAATTGGGACTTTTAATCCGATAGGAAGACAGTGAGGGCGAGAAGGAAGAATAAGGATGAGAATAGATTAAGGATGATGGAAAAGGTAACCGGCAGCCCCTACCGATCTCAGAAAATCGGATATTAAGGAGCCAATGGTAAGGGTGGTGGTACCTACCCGGCTGGCATGGAGTATACATGCCTACCACCTGCGGCAGAACACTTCATTGCAGTCCACCTCAGGCTACTCGTACTAGTAATCCATCTTCCTCAAATCAAGGCATTGAAGCTGAAATGGACTTTTCAATCAACAAAGGCATTCAACGCATCCTTCAGTGGGGAAGTATTGATCTAGTTGAATTTAATTAAAACTCAGTGTTGCCTTGTTTCCGTCAAAAAAGATTGATTGGGGAAAGCAATAGACACACTGAATAATCATGGACACTAGCCACATCCTCTTAATTACCGAAACGGAAAGCACCTTTAGCAGCAGTTAGTCAAAGTGATCAGAAGAAAGTTAACTTCTAAATCACACCTTACTGGTCCTCAAAGCAACCTTACTTCTATCGAACAAGGAAATAGCGCATGTTCATCATTCACCTGCTAACCGTCTTTAAAACAAGCAATGATCCATCGTTTGACAACGCTTTCAAAGACCTCCTGGAAGTTTCCGCAACCCAAACCCTCCTGAAGTTTAATCGGACAACGGAAACTCCTCAGTTGTCCCTATCACGCATAACAACGTCACCTTATATTTCAAAAAAGGACGTAATTCAGGATCGCCTAAAACAGAAAATCTTACAGCACCTACCAGATCAAGCCATCAAATAAATAACGATTTTATAACAAACACATCACACTCTGCTACTTCCCGAGGACCTGAAAATCTGGTCCCACCTTCATGCTTCCTTAACCTCATGCGAAGGTATTGACTTCCGCTTCCAGTAGGTCTAGTTTCCCTACTAAGCTGTTGTCTGGCCATAATTTTCTAGCCAGACGACTTGCGGACTACATAGAAACCATATTGTTCCTGATAGCCAATTCGGCAAGGTCATCCGATGTTGTCATATTTCGCGGTGTTGCCAAGTTTATTGGCATGTTCAAGGGAGGGAAAGTGTTCTAGGTTCATTAACTTTTTTCTAGGTCTGAGTACAACGACCTTTAAAAGTAGAATCAGTTCATGGACATTCCATAGTTCATTGACCCGTAAAGGTAGATCAAGGATAAGAGAGAAAAGAGATACGTAATTTTTTTAATCTAAAAATAGAACCAGTTCCAAAAAATCTCCGGTTCATTGACCTTGAAAGATGGGTCAAGGATTAGTCACGTAGTGTTTCGAATAAATTGAAAGATGAATAAAACCAAAGTCCATTGAACTCTTAACATCAAAGTTTATTGGTCAGCTGTTACTCTATTCTTAGAAATCTAAAATAGAACTAGTTCCCAGAAATGAATTAACAATTAACAATGAGTCATGGTTATTAACTTCTAAAAGTCAAGTTGTAACTGGTTTTGCGGATGTTCTGCATCACACAAGGTTCTCGAATACAAAGAGCAGCATATATAAAATTTAGAAATATACCAGGTCGTTGAATTAGGCAAAAAACAAACCCCAAAGTTCCTTGGCCTTTTCAGGATCAAAGTTCATTGAACTCCATATTACAATTCTTGGAAATCTAAAAACAGAACCAGTTTGTAGAAACCTCAAATTCCATTGATTTCTAGAGGTGTTATATTACAATTATTAGAAATCTAAAAATAGAACCTGTCCCTAGAAACCTCAAGTTCATTGACCTCTTCAACGTCAAAGTTTATTGACATAGACCGGAAATGAGGGTTTATTGACTTGGATCGGAAGTGGGGGTTTATTAACCTGGGCCAATATTCCAAAAATCAATAATCTTGAAGGAGTTGCTGAGTGAAGCAAGATATCTCACCTCCAAACAGAATCTAGGAAATATAATCTGCAAAGTAAGCAAGCCTCTAATAATTAAGTTGTAGCTGGTGTTGTGCTAAAACATTTTTTCAACTTTCATTTTATAAAATAGTGGTTGAAGAGGTTTAAAAAATTTAATAAATTAATGGGTGTAAATGTTCTCATAAACAGATCGTTAAACTAACTCGAGGTACAACCCGTTCACCAAAAATAATGCCTTTGTCCCAGTCGGTAGATTAACGTAGGGTGGTTCATTTGTTTTGCTTAATTACCACAATTTATGCTGTTATTTCCACTTAACATCAATAGAAAAAACTGCAATGTAACACTAATAAAAATGATCTCGAAGTTATTTTTTAATTATGCTCGGAATATCTAAACCGAGATTTACAATAAAAATTTTATCAAAATGTAAAAAATACAAAAAATAACAAACTATGTTCATTAAAAGTTAAAATTAAAATTATATAAAATGTGTCTTAAAAACTAGTTATAGCCTTAAATTACTAAATGATGGTTATAAATACCTTTTCGAAACTTTTTGTACACAAACTTTTTAATAACGTCTGGTATCTAAACGATTACGGAAATGTAAACCAAGGGTGATGTCATCTTTGCACCAGTATTGCGCAATATCTCAAAATAACAATGCTTTACGTTGTAAACCACCAAAATGGAATTTTCCTTCTTATAAATTTATCTTCTTGAAATTCAATAATCCGTTTATTTATTGCATTTTCTTGAACGTTCAAATAAAAAATTGTGATCAAAATTTAGATCAGCATTGAATGCAAAATTGCAATCATAAAATGAAAGCGTACGTAAAAGTAAAATTAAATGCGTACTTAAAATGTAATTAAAGTAGAAAAGTAAAAGTAATAAAAGTGCCTGCAAAAAGCAAATGATTTAGATTTTAATATTACGAGTTAAATATATCTTACCATTAAATCAATGGCACTTTTCACAAAATTTAGGTGGAAACCCAAAAAAAGGCTTCCTAAACAACACAACATTCATCAGGAAGTGAAAAAATGGACGCTTTCTAAGTTGGATGATGACGCGTTGCGCGAAAATATGAGCAGAAAAAAATAATTTAAAGAAGTGGGAGTATAAACCATACCATACCATAAGTACATACACTTAAGTTACACCAAAATGCAAATTAAGTTGCCTAACACCTGCCTATAAATCACTAATAATTAAAATTTTTTCTTATATTTACAATTAAATGAACGAAGAACATAAATTACGGTATGTTTTAATACAACTCAAAATGGGTTGTTACAATTTGAACACGTTAGAACCAAGTTAATAATTACCTTCTGTCAAATTACCACGATAATTATTAACCTTTCAATTCATAACCAACTGTTACTAATCTTCCAATGCCTTATTCCCTTGTTTACCGTGTAATACTTAGCTCCTAGGGTTACCTCCACTCCACCTTTATTGTTCCTTACGTTCCTTTGTATCAATTATTGATAGATTTTTTTTCGTGACATTTCTATCTAATCTCACGTCACATCTGATATATGCATTCGCCGTTTACCAATACTCGCTTTTATTTCATTTGTTGATTTATTTCACTATAACTTCATAATTTTAATTATGCAACAAATTAATAATTGGAGCAAACATTGTAGCTCTAATTTACAATATTTCTAGTAACAAGCTAAAAAAGTTTTAATTTATTTACAGGTTCTACGGTTATTGAAAGCAAATTTTAAATGAAATGTAACTCGTGTCAGTAACGAATTAAGATTTCAGCTTGAAATTTTAAAACCATTCAACCTTCATGCCTGACTGAATCATTCTCAAGAGTTAATACTCCTACTTATACAACCTATGAATTGGTTAACTTATTAGTTATATACTAATTACGACATTTAAAAAAAATTACGGTTTTCAAATTTTCATATTTTTTTATAAAAAGTGCACTTTTCCTGTTTCCGCCTCATACATGGGGTTGAACGGGATAGGTAAAAATGTGTATCTGTGATGTTGATATTTATTGAAAGAATAATTTTATCAAAAAAGGCGAAACTTATGTATTGGGGGATGCAAAGGAATGAAATAATTCACATACATGTGTCCAATATTCATCTGCAAAATTCACATTCAAAACTAATTTCGTCGCCTTCGCTATCGACATCAGCACATGCATTGTGAGCACATTTATGACAAACACTGCACGAAATTCAACCCTCTCTTGAAGTCGAATTACCGTATTTATTGTTACAATAGAGGCAAGGTGTATCAGCGTCATCTACAGAGCTTTCTGATGACACAACTTTTGTTTCCAAATTTTTTACTTTGTTGACGTTGTTTTCTTTTCTTTTTGGCAATTTTATGTTTGAGACCCTCGATTTTTGGTTTTGTTGCATTTTTATATTGATATTTAAGAAGTTTTTGTTCGATGGCTTCCTCGAGTTCATCTTTAAATGGCGTTGACGTCAAAATCGAAGTCTTTTACTCTTTTAGGAGAAAATGCTTTGAGATATTCTTTGTCGGGTCATTTGAGGTGCCAAAACTGTAAGACAGATGCTACTGCAAATGTAGGGAAGTGGCAATTAATCTCGGAACAATTGTTTATCGATTCTTCTTATGGTGTAGATTGCAACGGGCAGTACCCTTAGATACTACTTTTGTTTATTTAACCCGCACCAAAGGATAAGATTCCAGTTCTTTTATACCTTTTTATAACATCAACGTTATTAAAGAAAATTTAGTACCTGAGATGATTATTTTTTATTACGGTTTAATAAAACGGGTTCAATTTATAAAGATATCATTTTCTAGTAAATATTTACTTTGCTTGCTAATTAATTTCGGTTTGCGTAAATGAATGTTAAGCTTTATGTTTACTAACTCCTTTCTTAATTGGTCGCACCGGCTAACTCAAGTTAAGATAAAGAAGCGATTTCTGTTATCATTTCCCAAAATTATATTCATTTCGATTTATTTATTTATCTGAATCCCCATTGAGTTGACTTCTTTCTGCATTTATATATTCAATAATTGTGTAAGCTTGTGATATTAATAATCTTTAGCAATAAAAGTAAATCAAACGTTATACTCATTTAATTAAATTCAAAATCTGAACGGACATGCGTTAATATGTTTACAAATATTTATAAAGTCAAACCTAAATCTACAATAACCTTCTTACAACTAACATATAACAAATAAAATCTATATCAGAATTAAATGTTTATCTTTATTTCTTTGTCCGCTAAAGGGGGCCTCAGATAGGTTAACAATTGCTCTTCAGATGATGTCACTTGCCGGCACCATGGAACCGCTTCTCTATTGCTTATCTTCCCTCATACTTTTGTGTAGCTAAATACGCTTCTAATTTTCTTTCATCAATCAATGACTATAGCAAATAATTGTTCGATATGTTTCCACTGTACATTTTTTACATAATTGTTCAAATTTAATCACAAACGGTTACGGTTCTAAGATATACAACACGCGTTATCTTCACTTATTACGTCACTTTTTATTATTTTAATAAGGAAGGTAATTTTTTACTTCTTCCTTATCACCGTTAAGTTATTCTTATTTGTAATTTTAACCTTTATAGGGCAGCGTGACTATATAATGTCGCTTAGACTGCGAATTCTGATCACTTATTTTTTATGCGACCCTTTCTGTTCGCTTACCTATTGCGACTCTCTGTGGTCGCTCCCTATATGCGACTGCCTGTGTTCGCTCACTGTCGGCGATTGAGTTTAAAAACTGTACATCATGATTATGACAGCGTCATCCCTTCCCAACACATTAATGCACTCGCAATGCTGCGTATTTTAAATATTTTCAAATTGAATATATAGATAACTTATTAAAACAAACTAAAGCTTTTCATCTTAATATTAATTACATTCAAATACAAATAAACAATAACCGTTTCTTTATCCAGAACATAATACATAAGTATCTAATCTGGTATAATTTAGCGCGAAATTTTTATTTTTTCTAAAGCTCCCGTTACAAGATGTTGTACTTTGGATTGTCAGTTTGACTCCAACATTGCACGACTTTGGTGTTAAGCTGTTTTATTTATTTTCATGCATTTAGTTTGTTTTAGAATATGTCTTATCAGAAAGAAGATAATTTGCTTCAATAAAAACGTCTGAAATTGAAGGGCAAATACTCGTTTTCTGGAATGTATTTATGCTATTTTCATTGTTGCTGCATTTATAAACGCTATTCCTAAGAGGGTAGATATTTGAAACAACGTAACAACTTTCCCATGATTACTGCTTGACCGAATCCTTATTTCGTGCACATAGTAAATGCTCAAAGACTTTATGAATGCTTAGTCGAGCAGTTTCATGAGAACAGTGGGTAGGAAAGTATATCCCGTTGTCTCTTGCGTAATTTTCAAATCAAGGGTCTTCGTGTGGCTTGCATGACCAGCCAAAAGTAAAAGAAGCGGTTTCTCGCGAGTTGCTCCAGAAAACGTTACAAACTCTCTAAGCCAGTCCATAATTATGTCTCCATTCATCCAGCCTGAATCACCCAGTTTCACTTCAGATTCCAATGGAAAACCAAGCTCAAATTTCTTTTGCATCCTTTTTCTCGGAAACACAAGTAGAGGAGACGTATAAGCTCCGGAAGCCGTTACTGTCTGCTCCCACTCTACAGAAATGAGTATTCCCACTTGACGTGTTCTTTTGATGACAGTATTTTAGAATGACCTTTTGGGTTAACAGTAGTTTCGGTCTTGTCACAGTTATCAATTATGTCTCCAGTTAATTTATATTTATAGACAGTTTCTTCGAGCAACTTGAAAAAGTGAGACACGGCGACTTTGTTAAAATGTAAGGTTTTAAGTTTTTATTGAAAACAAAATAAAATTAGGTATTATTATTATAATATTAATGGAGTCGTATCGGAGCCAGTAGAAACAATTAAGGATCTCGGTATCACATTTGACTCTGTGCTGATTTTTGATAATCATATTTACTATATAGTAAAGTCAGCTTGTAAATCGTTAGGGTTTATAACTAGAAAATGCAAAAAATTTACTAATGTTGAGTGCTTAATAACTTTATATATTAGTTTTGTTCGCTCTAAGCTTGAATATGGTGCGAAGATTTGGTACCCAATATAAAACAACCACATAAATAGTATTGAATCTGTTCAGTGTAGACTTTTAAAATATGTATGTTATCAATTAACTGGTATATATCCACAGCAGGGAGCAGATCTAACATCTTTGATGACAAAATTTAGCTTACACTCACTCTCCAAATGTGGTCATTATATCTGTCACTTTCTCATATAAGTTGCTGCATAACGAGGTTGTTTGTACTGCATTTCTATCACAAATTAAGTTTCTAGTGCTAAACATTACACGCCACACAATTACTTTCTTCTCTTTCTCCTGTTTATGTTATGTGCAAAAATTTTAATACTATTTCTACGCATCTGATATTAATTATTGTAATTTGAACTCCATTGTTAGCTATTTAAGCTGATTTTAATGTCAATTTGAGTGTCCAGTTGGTTGTACTGTTGGACAATAAAGAACATTATTATTATTATTATTATTACTATTATTATTATTATTATTATTATTATTATTTTTTTTTTTTTTTAATCAAAAGATACTGCTACACTGTGCTGCGTTTTTCTGAAGCCCTCAACGATGTAGTGTTCAATATACACAAGGTAATCTATTGTAGAATGTAATTTTCTAAATGCAGTCTGATGGGATGATATTAATCCATTCGATTCCAAATATGGCATAAGTCTTCTGTTTATCATCGTTTCCAATGCTTTACTCATATTACTGGTAAGAGCAATTGGCCTGTAACTATTTGGTTCGGTTATATTTTTGTTGGGCTTTAGTACTGGAATTATGATGGATTCTTGTCACTTTTTGGGGAAACATCCTTTATCAAAAATTTTGTTGTATATATGGAGTAGGGTTTTATGTGCGGGTGCAGGAAGGTTTTGGAGCATAGAGTATGTGATATTATGTGGACCTGGTGATTTATCTTTTTTAAGTTTTAGAGCATGTTCGAGTTCTTTCATTGTAAATTGTTTATTGCACTCTATTTGTTCTTCACTTTGAAAACCCAGTAGTTTTTCAGTGTCCTTTTTTATTTTTAAGAATGTTTTATCAAAGCATTTAGAGCTACTGACGTTTTCGAAATGTGTAGCCAAAGCTTCTGTTTGTTCTTTAATGTTTGTTATTTCTCTGTTTTCATTTATTATGATTACTGAGGTAATAGTAGTAGGTTTTCTCAGTGTATTTTTTGCCTTTCTTCATACCTCCGATGGAGGCGTATTGGAGTTTATAGAGGACACATATTTTTCCCAAGATGATCGTTTACTGTTTACAATAATTTTTCGCATATTAGCTATGGCTTTTTTGTAATTAATTAGGTTTTCTACTGTTGGAGATCTTTTAAACGTATTGAATAACTTTCGCTTAGCCTGGACAGAGATTTTGACCTCGTCGGTCCACCAAGGAACACACCGGTTTTTAATTTTGCCGGAAGAACGCGGTATACTTTTTTCTGCGGCGTTTATTATATTTTTGGAAAATTCTTGAACAATTGTATCAACGTCATCTAAGTCTTGTGGGGTTTGGAGGGTTTTTAAGGGCCTTCCAAGCAAGGTTTAGCGCAATACTATTGTGTGCTAAGGTTAAATCTATTGTTGAAATACTATTGGATTTCGTGTTCATGTGTGTTGATTGTCCTGTATGTAAGAGGACAAGCCCTTTAGTTTCAAGTAGTGCTTCAACAATTTTACCGCGTGGATCTCTATGGGTAGATCCCCAGAGGGTAGAATGAACGTTGATATCGCCTAAGAATAAATACGGCGGTGGAAGTTGTTCTGTTATTTTTTGTAGCTCATCTAAGTTCCAGCCAAACAGTGGAAAATTGTAATTGTTGTAGCAAACCGTATCTGTGTTGTGACAACTTGGTGTTCAGTGTCGACTGAGAACGTATTCGTTGGCGTTCCGTTTTGGATGTATACGGCGACTCCACCACTGGCTCTTTGATGTTTTGTATCATTCCTCGCACCCTCGTAATAACAACGTGTTTTCGTTTTTTAAATGCGTCTCTTAAAGGCATATAACAATTGGATTATACTTAGCTATTAACATTTTTAGTTCGCAATAATGCGCCTTTAGTCCATTGTAATTTCATTGCTCGATATATTCATTGTCGTGTAAATTAGCCATTTTAGTTATACTTACAATAAAAACAATTATTAATAGATAATATTAAAGAAAAGGAACGACGGACTATTGACTAGTATACTAACATTAAGACAAACGACTTAAAACATTTCGCTAAAAATATCACAGTTTGCTGTCACGTTCTTAAAATAGTAAAATATCACAGGTAAAATATCAATGATTAAATCACATTGACTGTTTTCGCGGACCTCTCGGTCTGCCCTTCTGCCAACCCGGCTTCTTTTTTTGAGATTTTGCCATCTCTACCACAGCTTTATCTATCGAACTGATACTCGATCTGGTAGATATCGAACTGTTCATAGCAATTTTTTTATGTTCACTTTCTCTCTAATTATATTTTAATATCCGACATGAGTAGTCCTTTCTAAGGTACTACGAACTATAGCTTCAGTAGTTGAGGTAGTAAACTTAGTTCTTCCTTAATTATTTTTATTTCTGGGATTATATTTTGAGATAAATATTACCTATTGGTTCGCCGCTACCTGTGCAAAGTAGTTTCTTTAGTAACGGCGGATCCGCCATTTGCTTGCCTGAAAGTATGATATTTTATTAATAACCATTATTTCCTGTATTTTACATTTTTGTAGGTGGCACCTTTCCAGATTGCTATATGCGTTCCTTTACAATTAAGGCAACTTTTTGGTTCCTCGCAGATACATTTTTTTGACTGCTGCAATTAGATCCTGCATGTCCAAACGTATGGCAGTTATAGCACCATAATGGTGGTGGTATATATGGGCGCACCATTAAAGAATACATTGCCACTTTTATTGCTTTCGATAGTCTCGTTCGAAGGTAAGGACGTGGTTAGGCGTATCTAGCCATGTGCCTCCTCTTTACCTAATCCTTCTCACCTCTGTGACATGCTCATGAGAAAGTTCGTCCTTTATCTCATCAAATGAACAATTTAATAGATCAGGGCAGTATACTACCCCTTTATGTCGGTTTAGTGTTGGATGAGGTGTTACCTCTATATCCATGTCTGCCATTCTCTTAGTCTCAAGTAATCGATTATATTGGGCTCTTGTCCTTGTTTCTACTAATAGGATACCTTTTACCTTTTTTATATCATTAACTTCACCAACTAATCCATATAAGGCCTTCGATATTAAAAAATGACTGATTTTAATAAAATCGACTTCTACCTTTTTCAGGAGCAAGAACCGGGACCATGGGGTCTCCTTCTCCTGCTTGCCCTTTTTTAGGAGCTTTTTGGAGGAAGCTATCGGAAACCGTAAACCATTATCTTTGTCAGAAGTCGAGCAATGGTATGTGGCACTAAGCCGACGGGATTCGCCACTAAATTCATCTTCTTTGGGTTCTGGACTTTCAGGTGGACCCACTGGCACCTCCATATTTAAAGAGTTGGCACTCTGTGTGAATTGATTTCGGATGCTCATATTGTTTCCACGAGAATAAATGTCGACTGGAGCAGAGCAGGCATACTACAAAAGGGCATTTATACTATGCGCTTTTTCATAGGCGTTTCAACGCTAGGACTAGGCTTTGGCCACGCTCAGGCATTCGCGCAATCCCTTTAGCACCTAAAACTGCCTAACGACCTTGATTAGATTTTTATAGTTTCCTTCCTCGCAGTCCAGGCAATTAAGCCAACACCGACCACCACCTGTACGACGTTCTAGCCACGCCCTGCTAGAGTCTCAAGTACAGTTCGCGGTTGCGGTATTAGGACACGGCTAGCGCTCGTCCCAGCTAGGACATCGGGCTAGCCACAGTATACGCTTTGACGGCGCATGTCCTGGGAAGAGTAGAGAGAAGGAAGTGGTCTCTCAGCTTTCTAGGAGCCTGAAAAGAACAAGTTGAAGCATACTCACAGAAAAGAATTAAAGTAATGTCACTCAAGACTAGTATAAGAAAAGTGTGCTTCCAGCTAACGCAGAGTTGCCATTCTGACCTCACTAGATACACCACGTGGACTTGTCCGTGACACCGTATTTTCTAGAGCTAACAGTGGCGGTTTACGCACGAGCTCATATTCGTGTTGGCCTTGCATCACTTAAGATCATTTGCAAGGTCATTCTATCCGCCACCTGGGGACGCTAGTAGGTAGTCCAACTAGGTATTATTATTATTATTATTATTATTATTATTATTATTTCTCTGTTTTTTCACAGGTATTTACTACATACAGCTTTTGTAACGCAGTATGTATAAGCTATATGTACAGTATTCTATACATTTACGTTTTCTTAGGTTGCCAGGTGTTCGGCATATTATTGCTGATCGAAATGGTGAGGATCTCCTAGAACCCTTCTTACAATTCGGCAGATGTTAAGCAAAACAGCTTTTTGCATCGGTATGTATAACGATTTGTGTAGTTTTAATTTTTCTAAATTGTGCTGCAATTTTTTGGGTATTTCTCCAGTACTTTCCAAAATTATTGGAATTATTTTCACATGATCCATTTTTCATATATATATATATATATATATATATATATATATATATATATATATATATATAGCAATCGATGGAAGCAGCATTCTGAAATATCTAAAAAAAATTCTAAAAGCATCCTTTTGATTCATTGCCTATCTAATTCACTAACATAATATCTGTTAATATCCGTTTATCATGCGGTTATACAGTTTCAATTCGATACGGCAGTTAAATGTATTATATTCGTACGGATCGGGCGTGTTTTGGAAGAGCTGTGTTTTGTATTTCGTAATTAGTCGAGATAGTTGATAGTGATTTTAGTTTTATACAAAAGTATGGGACAAACTGTCCTGATTATGCCGTGGCTACATTTTTTGTATTAGTACGGTGTACGACAACATGCCAGTGTGCATATGTTCAAAAAATACTAGTCTATTGTGTGTAAACGGCCTTGTGCTGCTCTATTCCATTTATAATGTGCTCATATAATCCTTGAAAAGTTCACAGAATTAAATAAAATTGGAATTGGAATGATATAACAATGCGCTGATAGAAACCAAGCATCAATATCCGACGCCATGGCAAGCGATAATTGTGGAAATATTATCTCAAGTTCTAACTGTAAAGGTGAACTAATTTCAATTTATGAAAATGATCCTATCAGTCTTTTTATCAAGAAAGCGGTCTTGAATCCACGTACATGTCTTCGTTTTTAGCTTTTTCTTGATGTTGTTCTAGGTGATACGTCAAAAAGCACTCTTAGCCTTGTTCTATAGCTGAATTCTTTGTCTACTGGTTGATGGAGTACAATAACGTTTTTGTTGTTTCCCTTTGGTAGGAACTGTTTTCGTATGCCCTGAGATAATCTTGCAAGAATTTCTTATATTAATTTTAGGATAGCTATAAATACCAGAACCGTGAATGCTAGGAGGATCGCTATATTTTTTTAATCCTATTTCAACGAGGTTTTGACTGTGTAATCTCCTTTTGAGCTTCCTCTTGTAGTGTGCTTAGTGTTTAATCGTCGACTCTGTGATAAATAACACTTGTTATTCATGGTCAATTAACACTCTTAATAACTGAATCATCAGAAAATGGACAGCATTGTCAAAGGCAGCAAATGCATAAAATTTGGTACAAGTAAAGTGCAGTATTGTTCCGTTTTCCACAACCCACGTGCAAATTTATTGTATTGGTATACACGCAAACAAAATTGCAGGAATTAAGTAATTACTATCTAACAGTCTGTTTTTATCTGAGGCTTACCTGTAAAGTAGGTTGCATTGCAATCAGGTGGGAAAGTATTTGTAAATCTTATTTAAAGGTAATAAGATAGAGAAAGCGGAAAAATACAAACCATGTTGCTAAATGTCAACATAATCGCGAAAATCAGTCTAAACGCTTTCTGAAAATAGCTACTTTATTGATTTAAATAAGATTCAGTAAGACATTTTTCGGAAATACAGCTTTTTACCGTTAACAATCGCTTAGTTAAAGACCATAATATATCTTAGTAAAAATGTATTGTTCTGTAACGGTTGCGTGGCATTTTTTTTTTGATATTTTCAGAATCTTTCTACTTGCCTTATTTTTAAAAATATTAGATAAAGACCTCTGCTTTAACCAAGTTTTATTATCTACTGGATGGATATTTGAGTGTTGGGAGTGAGTTAAGGTATAAAGTACGCCTGCAAATAAACACTTAAATTATGAATTAGGTATCTATGTGCAACATATATGAATGATGCAGCAAATCAATCGCTGCACACGTAAACATGGCTGTTCATAAATAAATCTATTTCGTATTTACTTTTCTAATAGTTAATTAACCGAAACGCAAATTGTAATTTGTACTTATTACAATTACTACCGCATAAATCAGTAGAAAAGGTTCTATTTGCATTTAATTTAACTAATGTAACCACGTACACGTTATCCATACTTTTATATAATATTAAACAATTGATGCATATTTACCAGCATTATGCAATAATTAATGTAAAACAGTATATGTAGTTGTTGTACGTCAATAACGTTTCTGGTTTTAAGTAATGCACATACGGATCTTTACTAGACCAGACATAGATTTTAAACGCAATGAGAAATAATTTCCTGACCTACGCAAACTAGTGGTACTAATTTATATACGTAACGTTTTGCTTTTAATTAATTTTTTTTCAATTTTTTTAAAAATAATTAAACAGTTTCTACGTGAATAAATGAAAAATAACAAGCTCGTCATTCTATTATACCTACTCTTAAGCTACCCACAACATCACGCTAATAAATTAATTCAATGCAACCTACAATGATCATTAAAAATGTAAACTTTCACCATTATCACACATAATAAAATACTTATCTTTTTGGGGTTTTTAATAATGGTGTATTTTAAATTATACAATCTAAACGTTTCGATAACACTTACAGTTATCTTCGTCAGTAGTAATATCTGTTAAAAATTGTTAAAGATGTAAACAATTTTGTCAAAGTTGAAAAATTAAATCATAAACGTCAGCCTGCTATTAATATAACAGTTTGAGAAATATATAAAGCCAACTATAAAATTAAATTTTAGTAAAGAATAACTGGGTCATTAAAAATTAAATATTGTTAAACTGCCTTAAGATGATATATCAGAACACTCTCTACGGCGAAAGCTAACAATAAAAAATGTCAGCCAATAAACACATTTAACAAAATTTAATCAAGTTATGATGTAAGTGTAAAGTTATGAAAAACTTCAATTTGAAAATGATAGAAGCATTCACAAATTTAAACATTCAAATAAAATAATCCGGTTAAATCTAACAAAGAGATATCTTTATCAATAAGTGCAAGCGTTATTAACAATGAAAAGCATAATGCAGAACGATTTTTGTAATTTTTTAATTTTAATCTTAATTTCAACTACTTTAACATACAATTGGTAAAGCATTTGCTTCAAGGTCTAGGAAAAACACAGCAAAAAACCTAGACATACCAAAAGTTAAAATTAAAATCAAGATTAAGACGTATCATTATGCTTTTTTTTAAATTATAAAATGCCAAAACCTATTTAAACGGAGATTTTCTTCTTGTCTATTAAAATTATTAGGGTATTTATATATTTCAATAGCGTCAGGTTGTAAACGAACATAATAATGAGTTTGTCTTGACAATATTTCGATACTGTCAAATTGAATGTCATGATTTAGATTATTCAGGGCATGGTCAGCCACAGCAGACCTCTCTGGTTGACCTAATCTACAAAATCTCATATGTTCTTTACGTCTTGTATCAAAGCTACGTTTTATGGTCCCGATGTATACCTTTCCACATGAACAGGATAACTTATACACTCCGGAAGATGATAAAGTGTTTGACACATCTTTAGGTGATCTTAAATGTTCTTTAATTTTTCTTGTAGGTTTAAAAATAGTCCTAATGCCATATTTAATTAGGATTTTTTCAATTCTGTTTGTAACATTAGCTATAAAAGGAAGAAAAGCAGTACCAACATTAAGAACTGGTTTTTCTTTAAGGTTACGCCTAGAAGGTGTAATAACATTATTAATATCTGTAAGTGAATATCCATTATCTTGTAAGGATTTTCTTAAATATTTATATTCATCATTCACAAATTCAGGGTCACAAATTCGTTTTGCTCGATCTACTAAAGATTTAATTACACTAATTTTTTGACGTGGATGATGGTTGGATAATTTATGAAGGTATCTATCAGTGTGTGTCGGCTTTCTGTAAACCTTAAAAGGTAGTGAATTATTATTTTTAGATATTAATATGTCAAGAAATGGTAAACTTCCATTAGTTTGTTTTTCCATGGTAAATTGAATACTAGGATGTATACCATTTACAAAAACCAAAAACTCATGCAGTGCTTCTTCTCCATGTCTCCAAATAACAAATGTGTCATCTACATATCTAAACCAAACAGAAGGTTTTTTAGGTGTGTTTTGTAACGCTAATGTTTCAAATTTTTCCATGTAAAAATTAGCTATAACAGGACTACACCTTCAATCTGTTCATAAAATTTACTATTCCACTGAAAATAAGTTGTTGTAAGATAGTGCTGAAAAAGAATGGTTAAGTCCTTTGGAAAAAGATGATCAATGTATTCAATAGCTTCTTTTAGAGGCACTTTTGTAAAAAGTGAAACAACATCAGAGCTAACCATTATATCACCCTCTTCAATTTTGAAACTATGCATTTCTTTCAACAAAGTCGGCAGAATTTTTAATGTAATGGGGTGTTTCTCCTATATGAAGTTGTAATAAAATGTAAAATGATTTGCAAGGTATATGTAGGAGAACCAATTGCACTAACAATAGGCCTTAAAGGAATATTAGGTTTATGAATTTTTGGTAAACCATGTAGTTTTGGTGAAATAGCTTCTAGTTTCTTTTTTATTTCTTCAGGAATAGATGATAATTTAATCAGTTCTTTAGTTTTTAAAAAAGAAACTCTTTTGTTAGATCTTTTGGTATTTCACAATAAGTTTCTGGTCCCAACAATTGTTTTATCTTAATGTTATAATCGTTCATATTTAATATAACGGTTGCATTACCTTTATCCGATTTTAATATCATTATACTTTCATTGCGTTTAAGATCAAGTAAAGCATGTCGTTGACGAAAGGATAAGTTGCTCTTTGGAGGTTTTGTTTTACGTAATATGTTAACGGTGTTATATCTAACTTCATTAGCAGCATCAAAAGGTAATAATTTAATGGATTTTTCGATATTGGAAATTATAGCTTCAAAAGGTATTACTCTTGATTGTATCGCAAAATTTCCTCCTTTAGAAAGCGCTTCAATAGCATAATCTGAAACAACATTATCAGAAAGGTTAATAACTGTTTTTTTTTTATAATCAATAGATGGTCTATTATTTTGTTGTTTGTATAATTTATTAAATTTTTTTTGACGTTGACATGAGGTATCAAAATTTATTTTCATAGATTTAAACGTTATAGAATCAATTGTTAACAGATATTACTACTGACGAAGATAACTGTCAATGTTATCGAAACGTTTAGATTGCATAATTTAAAATACACCATTAAAAAAAAAACAAAAAACGTATTTTACAATGATTATTGTTCAGAATGGCCGGCAACGCGCGGTTTTACGGTGAAGCGAGGTAAAAGGGGTACCGCTTTTAATAGTAATATTACTTATGTTAGCGCTATACCAGAATGAATACTCGAAAGTTACAGCCTTGCCCCACTCCATCCATGGGCCTTGGTCAACATTCAGACTTTACAGACATGTTAGACTGACTTTATCCTTGATGTTGAGCGTGCGTACGTGTTCGGTGCAAATACTTTTTGTTTTCAAAGCACGGTAAGTATTTTGCTCTGTATGTTATGATGCAAAGTGTTTTACGCTGAAAATTATTACTTTTAGCTAAATTAGTGTTCAATAGGATTGTTACTAATGGTTCTTTTAAACATATATTTTCACAATTTAAAGAATGGCGGTTGGGTCAGAATGAATTATCAGTATAAGAGGCGGAATCGGGTACCCCGTTCCGCCCCAAGTTCTAGTCTTGTTCTGAAAAAATCTACTCACGGCATAATCAGGACAGTTTGTCCCATACTTTTGTTTAAAACTAAAATTACTATCAACTATCTCAACTAATTACGAAATACAAAACACAGCTCTTCCAAAACACGCCCGATCCGTACGAATATAATACAATTAACTGCTGTATCGAACTGAGACTGTATAACCGCATGATAAAAGGTTACAGATATTATGTTAATGAATTAGATAGGCAATGAATCAAAAGGATGTTTTTAGAATTTTTTAGATATTTCAGTTATTGATTCCATCGATTACCATTATATATATATATATATATATATATATATATATATATATATATATATATATATATATATATATATATATATATATATATATATATATATATATATATATATATATATATATATATATATATATATATATATATCACGGGTACCTGAAATTTTCAAATTTTGCGCTATGTTAAATGATATTTTACAGTTATACGGTAATTTATAGAATGAGAAATGATTAATTGTTGTTTATATATAAGTTAATATTTAAAAACATTCGCGAATGTATAAATGAGTTGTAGAAGGAGGGGAAATAAGTTCTTGAAATGACTTGCAGTTTTAGTAAATAGTGAGCCCTTGAGACTTGGTTGAAGTTAGCTAAAAAAGAGAGCAACGGGTGACAATGTAATAGTCACGTTACCCTATAAAATTAGGAAACAAAATAAACATTAGTTAGTACTGTAATAACGAAGTAAAAAGAACATCGTCCTTATAACGTGGTTGTGCATATTGGACGTCATCCACGATTGTGCTTAAAAATTGAACGAAAAATATAAAATACGATAATCGATCCAGTGTCATAAATCAGTAGATAAAGAACAATAGCCAGAAAGCATTAATGGTTAATTTACGCGATTCCGCACTGTCGTTTGTTATTTGCAGTTGGCTTGTAGTGAAAACGTGACAATTTGAAGTGATAATTAAAACTGAAGAAATAATTCATCCAGAGGATATTAACCGTATCAAGAGGTTGCGGGGGACTGGAATTGTGCAGAATCAGCGAAAAACTTCCGAAGCAGATATTTGGTAAACAAAGAAATACGGCTACCGAACCAACGGCATAGCAACGACGTCATCCAATCTTCGACCACCATACACAACAAGTAAGACTGATAAATTTTCGCAATAAAATAAACGTTGTTGTTATCATAGGATTGTTTTTTATGTTATTGTAAACAGAGCATTCGTGCATTTTTGAGTTTAGTTAAATTAAATGAGCGTAACGTTTGATTTATTTTATTATTAACCATTACGAGCTGAAGAAAATAATTTCAAGTCAAGTTAGAATCTCCATATACATTTAAGAGAATCAATTTGAAGATATTTTTGCTAAATGATAACAATAATAATTTCTTTTAATAAATAAGCTAGCCGGCGCAACAAGATAAGAAGGGAATTCGTTGAGCAAACCTTTCATTTCATTTACTCAGATAAGAACCTGATAGCAAGTAAGTTTAAATGAATGAATGTTATTTTTGCGAGTTGAAACGACCCGAATTAAATCAAAAGGTAAATTTTGACGAAAACAACACGACTTTTTATAAAAGGATTTTGAAATTGCTGAAAAAGAACACTAATATTTCTTTTCTGTGAGTTAAACAAGCAAAGGAATTGGTCCATGTTTGTTATTACACAAAACACAAACACACACACACACACACACACACACACACACACACATATATATATATATATATATATATATATATATATATATATATATATATTGCAGTTAACTTTCATTACACAAATTAAGACTCACTTGGAAATTGTTTTATTATATTTAAATATTTTTGTATGTATCACTTATATTTATTTCCAATATTCGGTATCTCAACTCTTGGACGGAATGCAGACGACGGTCTATCGGTTCCAGGGGTTGATACGGATTAATAGTGCCTCGAGCGCCACCCACTTTGGGGCAATAATAAACCCTTACGCGGTTTCCAAACGAATGCTCCAGGTCCCTTAGTGAAAGATAATTTCACGGGTTGAGGGACGGTTGAAGATGTTACTAAAAATAGTTAGAAAAGTCGGTTTGGGAGGTAGACAAAAATTACAGTTTACCTCTTTACGAACACGGGACCTTCACCAATGATTGATGATGACTAATGAATTTTAATAAATACAAGCTCTCTTAATTTCAACTGAATCTGAAATGGACGGTTTTTCAGTGGCAATCAATTTTCACTGCAAGCATTAATTGAAATTGCTTTAAAAATGAATTTTTGAGCAAGCATCTACTAAAGTAAATTTGACTAGGCAATTAAAACCATTTTACGTCATAATGTATACACAAAAGCAGTAAGTTCAGACGCAATGTATAAACGCGAAAGATGGCGGAATGTTTGTGCAGTCTACTAGAATAACTTCGGCCACAATAGTGGTGGGATAATTGAAACTCCAACTTACTCTGCGTTCAGATGCAGCGTTGTAATTTTTTTTTATCAAAATTAAATTATTCATTAAAATTTGGTTATACCAATACGTTAGAATCATTTCTCATTTCACAACGGAGGGATTGGCATTCAAAAATAATTACTTACATAACAGATTAAGTACTACTTACGGATAATTCTATCAATTCAGAATTTAAAATTACAAAAGCCAAAAGCCAAAAGCCTACGCTTTGGTATATTAGCGAATAACAGAAAAATTTTACTTGTACTGTATTTGAGTTGTAATACGTTTTAGAAGTTATTCAACATTTAAATTAGATTATCTAATATTGAAAGTCATTTTGTTTGTATGGATAATGTACGTCGACTACAACGATTACCAAAATTTTCATACGTACCGTGGATGGCTAGAAAATATGTTAATATTATCTTTGTGATTGACCTGTGTTCTCTTTTACATAAAATGTATTCACAAAGGCGTACTTTATGGTTAAATCTGTATTATATAGAGTATACATTTTATAATATACATTAAAGAACTCGCACGTACGGTGCAAATTAGAATTATTTTGCTAATTGTGCGTTGACTAACTATATTCGTCGAAAATTAATATATATATATATATATATATATATATATATATATATATATATATATATATCGGTTGTCTCTCAAAAGTAGAACGTAGAAAAAGACTGTTTTAATTCTTAGGCTTTTGGCAATTATTTCTATAATACAGTAATACATAAATATAAAATAATAAAGGCTTCAAATAATTCTTATTAAAAATGCAGAAAAAACTCCAGTAAGGAAAAACAAGTTATAGTAAATATTCAAATAACCCCAGGCTTTGAGTTAAGCAACACCTTAGTCTGTTGTAAAAACTATTTCGTACATTAGCTGTCTGTCAGTACTTAACGCGCCTCTCTCAACGAATTAATATTTGAGTGGCGTCTTTTGTAAATTTTGTTGTTAAGGTCTTGCAACTTCTTCCAATGCAGGTCATACCTAAAAGATATACGCAGGTTTCTACGTTTAAGTATCCTTCAATTTGAAATAGATGGATAGTATTATGATTAAAAATCCCAGTCCAGATGTTAATTCTTTGATACTGAGTTCTGGTTGAAATATTAAGCCTAGGATTTGTCTGTGCCCAATACCGTATGTTTTGAACATTAGGTTCATTATTTAGGGTCAAATTACAATCGTCTGTGAATCATATGAACCCTAACAAGCGGCGATTTTGTGTAACAAAATGCACTCCTGCTTTCTTCGTCAACACCGTATATCTCTTGATAACATGGCGGTTTATAGGAATGATATTTATATTTCTTTAATACCTTCCATACCCGCGACTTAAATAAGAGAAATTTGTCTCAACCTGTATGTTGGGTCTGCATTTATCATCGCCAAAACACGCTCCTCTATGCGGACAACTGTTTGTCAATTTCCTATGATATTATACTTAGTTTAGAATAAAATTGTCCAATTCTAGAGAAATATTTGCATGCTTTTCACATTTTTGTCTAGTATTAAACTTAATGGCCAACAAATCTCGAACTTTTCTTAAACTAGACCGCCATAACAGGGTTTTACCACAAAAACTCCTTCTTTGTTGGTATTATTATTCATCTTTTTAGAAATAAATCTTGACATAAGGCTAAACTTCCTAAATTTTTACTGATAAAGAAGCAAATAGTAAAACAGAAATTTGCTGTCTGAAGCCTACTAAGTACAAAATGATATGACAGATGCTGTTGCGTTTTAAAATCAAGGCAACTCATATTTAAAAACTATCAAATATTAGATTAGTATTTTAAACTGAAAATTCACTTATTAATCTTGTTAATGTGGTTGGACGCGCAGTAATTTTTTTCTTTCTATTGATACCATTAGCTTTTCTGTAAAATAAGGTGGCGAGCAGGAATCAGCAATATGTATATATATATATATATATATATATATATATATACATATACCACCTGTTCGTTCTCAAATGCGAACAAAGGGATTTAACATGGTTTTGAATGTTTTGGTTGCTCGCCGCCTTATTTTACAGAAACAGCAACAGCATATCATTTTGTGCTTAATAGGCTTAAGACAGCAAATTTCTGTTTTATTATTTATCAGTAGGATTATATTAAGGTTTATTTATGAAAAAATGAATAATAATACTAACAAGGAAGGAATTTTTATGTTAAAAACCTTTTATGGTGGTGCTAGTTTAAGAAAAGTTCGAGATTTGTTTGCCATTATGTTTAATCCGAGACAAAAATTTGAAAACCATGCAAATATTTCTTTAGAATTGCAAAATTTTATTCTAAACTGACAGTCATATCATAGGAAATTGACAAACAGTTGTCCACACAGAAGATCCTGTTTTAGAGATGATAAATGCAGACCCAACATACAGCTTGAGACAAATTGGATTATTTAAGTCGGGAGTATGAAGTTATTAAAGAAATATAAATATCATCCCTATAAACCGCCATGTTATGAAGAGATATTTGATTTTGACGAAGAAAGCAGTAGTGCATTTTGTTATTCACGATTGTCGCTTTTTATGGTCCATATGATTCACAGACGATTGTCATTTTGTCATAAATAATGAGCCCAATGTTCAAAACGTACGGTATTGGGCATACGAAAACTTAATATTTAGGCTTAATATTTCAACCAGAACTCAGTATCCTCAAAAAATTAACATCTGGGCTGGGATTTTTAATCATAATATTATCGATCCATTTCAAATTGAAAGAAACTTAAATGTAAAAACCTGTTTAGATTTTTTAGGTAGGGCTCACATTGGAAGAAGTTACAAGAGAAAATCAGAAGACCTTGACAGCAAAGTTTAGTAAAGACGCCACGCAGATATTAATTCCTTCAGAGAATCGCGTTAATTACCGACAGACAGCTAATGTACGAGATCGTTTTTACAACAAAGCGGGTGGTTATTTGAATATTTACTATAATTTGTTTTTCTTTAATGGAGTTTTTTTCTGCATTTTTAATAAAAATTATTTGAAACCTTTATTATTTTATAGAAATATTTGCCAATAGCTAACGAATTAAAACACGTGTTAATTTCCTACGTTTGACTTTCAGAGTCACTGACCCACCGTATATATCATATTTACACACATATTCACATTTGTGAATAGGTAATGGCAATTATAACTCTAAGGGCAGTTTTTGAGGGGTACAGAAATATTAATTATAAAAAACTACTATGTTCACTAAGAGTGGCCAGACCCGCTATGCTTAAGCCGGGTTGACACAGGTAGAACTCGTGGTATGCTTTCGTGGACCCGCGTAATGTAAACAGCAGAGTAGTGAAGAAGAATGGAAAGAATTGATACGAAAGTACGATTGTGAGCAAGAAAATCAAACCTGTTTGATATTTCACGAACCAAATCCGTCGTGAAAAAGCAGTCTGCCGTTGAAAGTGTAACAAAGTGGCGGGTGGAAATCTACGAATGAGCGACGCAGAAACGTTGAAATTCTTGGAATACTACAGAAATGAACCTTCACTATGGGACCCTACAGACGATGGATATAAAAAAAGAGAAACGGCGCTGCAGCAGCCCAACGTATTGCAGAAGCTTTACATTTCCCGGATTTTACATCCTCCCACGTAATTACTAAATTTAAGAATTTAAAGTTCGTACGCTCAAGAACTAAAAAATTACCCACAAGTACAAACGTGGTATTTCTACTACCAAAAGTAGTATGGTTTAAAAAAATAGGCGCATTTCTAAGGCACATGTAAAGTCTGTCAGGGTATTTTGAACACCCTGTATACGTAGTGGTAATTTTGTTTGTAGTTTGTATTAGTTAGATTCCGTATATAAATATTTTTTGTTGTCAAATTATGTTTTATAGTAAATTTGTGTTTAACGTGTGGTGAGCTTTAGATTCTTTGTTTGTGAATTATTTTTTGTAATTTAGGTTGTTTTTCTTATTATTCCTCGTTTATAGAAGTTTGATTAACGCTTATTTGTAAATAGTTGTATTAAGTGCAAATAACGTTCATTTCGTTTGATTTCCGTAAAATATAATAGAAAATTAAGTAATTTAAATAAATAGTGAGGATTTATCTGTATGATGTCATGGTAGCGCCATACAGACGCTTAAGTATAGTTGTCCAGTTTATTATTAGGTATTTTGGTTTTAATTCATAGAGATTGCATGTGGGCCTTATTGTTCGTACTTTAAGATAAACATACAGAGGCTGTACAGGATACTTGCTGACGTGTAGTTTTGAAAATTTACCGAGTCCTTACGGACGGAAACGAATTTGTTTATCGGGGTATCTTATTTTCCCCTTCCGTTTTTTTAATTGGTTGAATTATATTAGATAAGATTTTTTATGAGTAGTGGGATGCAAATTCAAAGATGGATTTTTGTGAATAATTTTTGGGATTCTGAAACTGATCGTGCTTTCGAGCAGTATACGTTGCCGTTTTATGGTTACGCTTTAAGGGGTGGTTTAGAACGTTGAAATTTTGGACCTTGTGGTGTTTAACGAACGTATTTGTTTTGTAGTAAGGGTAGTTTAACTACTTCTGAAGAAGAACCTGTAAAGGGATTTATTAAAATTGTTCATCACCAAAGGATTATACCTAGTGCCGATTTCGGTTTTACGTAAAGTTACCTAGAGGACATCGTCGTGTTGTATAGTGCTTCAGTGACCTCTTGGGTTTAGATCGCTTTTGCGGATTTTAAAAATCATCGTTCTTGCAGTGCCACCTATTTCCACCTATTTATCGTACAAAGCGTGTGTAAAGATAAAGAAACTTTCGCAATATATTAAAATTTAACGTTATTCAAATCAAGTTATTAACATTTTGGATTATTAGTGGAAATTAAACCAATCAAAAGCTAAAAGTTATCAAGTAATTTGAACGCTCACTTTATTATCATTTAAAAGAAGTTAGTAATTAATCAGTAACATTTTAACGAGTTTAGTCAAGAAATTGTTTGTGTATCATAGAACAATAGTCAACATTTATTCATCATTTGCCAGACCAGGAAGATTCATTCCATTTCCGTCATAGCGTAACCGACCACCTGGTTATCTTCATATATTGTAACACAGGAGGTGTAATTCTAGACCTTTAAGGTAAATAATATTGTTTTTTTATTGAATATTTCAAGATTTATTATTTTGTGTGTTTCGAATTATTTTTTTTTGTGTCAATGAAGGTCTGAAAGCGGTGTCGTAATCTTTTTTTTTTTTGTTATTAAAGTAAGTTGTTTTAAATTTATTTAGCGTAATTAATTATAGTTTTGACGCTCCGCCTTCACCCTTTGTTATTTACTTTGGTATTAAAGGGCAATTGACCCTATTGTAGTGTGGGTATATTATCCACGAATTATATATTTATAGGTTAAACGATTTAGACTGGCGTGAAAGCAGTATTCTGATCAGACATCCTGTCGCCTTTTAAGTATTTGTTTTTTTGTGATACGCATTATCGTCTGTTTATATTTTTTTTTATATTTATCCTTTTTTATTATTTTATTATAGTTTGTTAGGTTTTATAAATGTGTTTTATTCTATGGAAACCCTTTTGTGTTACATAAAGTTTTTTGTTGCAAGTTACCGGTAATTTAGTTTTAACGTAACGAAAGTTAGTTTTTTGTTTTATTGAGTAATAGCGTTATTAATATTTAGTATTTTATTTGATTTTTAGTTGAGTATTAATTCATTTAGAGTTCATTTATAGATTTTTGTTTTGTTTTGATTATTATTTAATGCATTATTTACACGGAGGTGTATTAACGTAACGTTATTGAGTGTTTATCACGCTTTTATTTGACAAGCGTGTAGTGTTTTTTTTTGAAGCCCGATTTCAGGTAATTTGCTGAGTTGCTGTCCAGCACCCCTGGGATCGATTACGGATAGGTAAGCGTATGTTTTTTGTATGTTTAGACACGCTATGTACTCGTAATTTTGGCACGACAACCCTTATTTCGACTACCAAACATTCTGGCGCCCAAACCCTCGATTTTGTCTTCAACCCCTATTTTGACTTACGTACGATTTACTATTCTGGATGTGAAATTTTTTTTTTAACATCTGACTTACACCCATACGCTGGCTAGTCGGGGCAAAAAGGCCAATTTATCTGTAATCCCGTTCTACCACCCGTTTATACCGTTACAAGTTGCGAGCTACACAGTCCAATTTGGTAAGTAACAAATAATTAATAAAATATATATTTTATTGGTACAGGTTGTTTCCTAACCATTTCTTAAGTTTTTGTAAGAAACAAGATCATATAATTGTATAAGTATATTCAAGAAACAACCTGTATTGTGTGATAATATGTACATAGCCTATTATTCTGTCATTCGCCATTGAGATAGGAACAAAATTGGTCACGTTTCTGAGATGCCACTCTTGTCGGATTTCTATTGTGTCATCTTTCCTGCATGGGCAAAAGGCCACCATAGTTGTTTATGTAAGGAGCAACAAGACATAACAATCTTGTCAACCTTGTCTGGCTTGAGGTCGATAGGTTTCATAAATATTTGAAATTTGCTGACTAAAATACCGAATGCACTTTCCGAAATTCGTCTCACCCTCGATAAACGATAATTAAAGATATTTTCTTCTCGCGTTAAATTCCGTTTACTATATGGTTTTAAAGGGAAGGCATCGTCGCCAACTATGACCGCATCTTGCGGTATATTCAATAAATTGTGTTCTAGCGCTTCGAATAACGAACTGTTGGCAAAAACGCCACCGTCTGAAGCTCTCCCTTTCGCTCCTACATCGACGTATGTGAAACAATAGTCGTGGTCCACCAAGGCGAGCAAAATAATGCTGTTATCCTCTTTGTAGTTGAAATAATCCGAGCCACATCTATTATATGGGGCTTTTATCACTATGTGTTTCCCGTCAATGGCTCCGATGCAAGACGGAAAATTCCATTTATTTTTAAATCCAGCCTGTATGTAATTCCACTCTACATCACTAGCCGGAACCTGAAAAGTAATATAACCCTTACTGCAATATTTATTTACCTACTATTTATTTATTTCAATTACTTTTGAATGGCAGGGTTGTGGTCAAATGTTATTTTTCAAAAAACAAAGTTATTGCTTCATATACTTGCCTTCGGAAACGTAGTACTTCTTTCGTAAGGACTACAATATGCAAACGATAAAAAATGTTACGAAAAAAGTTCAAATTTACTTTCACTTACATGAACTTAACATTCAACCTGTAGACAAAGGTAATAAATTATACAGACTAAGACTAAAAAAACATAAGAAATATTTAATAGTTTTATATTGTAATACTTCACGAAAGGCAAACATTTTCGGCAGCTTTTATATTTAGCACAGAAGACTTTTTCTTTACAATATCATTTCATTATACAACCCTGCGATTCCAAATTAATTTTAAAAAGCAGAAGCCTCGAAGTATTTAAGATTAATTATTTATTGCTTTAATTACAGTCCAGGGTATCTCAGGAGTCCATAGAAACAAACGTAGATGACGGTGAAGACCCGCAAAGTGAGATTCAATTTCAACAGGCGGATGTAGTTACAGATTCTTCTCCGCAACCGGGACCTTCAACAGAGCAACCTAGATCTTCTGGCCAGCAAGCTAAACATTTTACCGAGTTTCAGTCTCCAAAGGCTGCACGCGTCATTTCTGAAGCCAAGTCCAAATCCTCTTTATTCCGAAACTCAGAAACGTCAATAAATAGACCACGGCCATTAACGGAACACATAGTATAAGAGAAGCAACGTGTAGAAAATGAAAGACCTGAGATACGTATGTCCCCAATGGACAAATTAGACAAAATTTCGGAGAGAGCCACAGCTAACAAAGATGATAATTTTGATCTTATTGAACAAGCTTTAAGGCTGCAGCAAGAAATGATTACCCGTGCACTAAATGCCCACATGTCGAGTTCCATTTCATCACCATCGCCATCCAACGATCAGAGTCAGGGTGATCACGATTTTTCTCCTCAAAGTGAGGATGCATGGATTAGCGAGCTGTCTGCTGCGATGGACTGTTACACACAAAACAACTAAATCATCATTAAGATATACTTACTAAATTTTTGTCATAACAAACAGTTCTCGAAGAGGTTTTTTATGTTTCTCATTTATTTCTTATTAAATATTATTACCGCAATGTGTTTCCTTAACATTTATTAGTACTTACCTTGTTCCATGTCTCCAACGCAGCTATTATAGCGTCCAGAAATTCAACTAAGAATTTGCTTATTGTTGATTTCGGAATTTTAAAAAAGAATTCCCAGCTATCGCCTGTGGCTAAGTAACGCAGGGTTATCATAAGTTTTGTTTTGGATGATATTGCTTCTCTCATATTTGTATCTTTTTTTTGTATCGATGTTGATACCTATTCCAATAGAAAGACAATGTAGTATTCAGACACCCTTAGTAAATTTTTAAAATCCTCTGAGTAACTGTATTCAACAAAATGCGTTGCTCCGGACTGGTTTCTGTTTTTAATCCATTCTCTCACCGACCATATGCGCCGTCTCTTTTTTTTCGTCACTACAGTGCGATTGATATTGAAAACTGACACTTTTGCCGTGTAAACAGGATACGATCGTGGGATGATTTTCGTTTTTCACGAATGTTGTGGTCCACGTAAGCGTGAGCCATTAGCGTGATTCAGTAGCCGTGTCAACTCGGATTTATGTTGAACCGTGTCACTAGGCCAATTTGTGTTAAAGTTAATGATTCTCTATACCTTGCCGGAGCCTGCCATGTTGTCAAATCAACAGATCTGAGGAAGTAGGTGCTATCGTACCATGGATTAATTTTAAGTGAATGTTGACTTTCCGCAGCGGTAAACGGCTAGTGGCATTAGTACTTGTAGAAGGTAAACTTTTTTGTAACACTTACAAAAGTACAGTTTTCATAAGAAAAATTTGCCTTTCCTGGCGACACAAAACATTTTGTACCTATAAAGTTTTCGAAAATAGTTTGTGTTTGTAATGGAATGATTAATGGTGATGGTAAATCTGTCGCTCATACTATACTTTTAAATAACCGTGCTACAAACGTAGAATGCCGACATTAAAATAAATATGTTATTGATTATTGTGTATATAGCATTTTCATGCTTATCTAAGAAATATTACAGTTATGGTGTTACTAATTCAATGGTGTGTAACGGAAAGGCAGATTTTTTATCATATTGTTTTGCTGATGCCATACTTCCGTTAACCTTGCTGTTAAACAGCCAGACATTAACATTTGTATTTCCTTTAGTACTGTAGATAGAAAAATGGTTCACGTAGACGTAATTGTTGAGACGTTATTTTTAAACATATTAGCTCATGACGTTAAACTAGATTTCAAATGCAGAGTCATTGAAATAACTGTTCCATACATGGGAAGTGACTTCGAGTTTTATCCTTTTCTGGTTATTTTACTCATAATTACACATGACATAATGAATATACGATAGACAATGAATTGCCAAAGTAATCAAATTAAAAAGAAATGACATGAAATTGTAGTAATAAAATCATAATTAGGTTAAGAATTTCAATAATAAGTGAAAAGAAAAGTTGGAAAAAAGGATGAGACGTACAGTTATTTTAGTTAACGTACCAACCAATCATTCTACAGTTTTCGAAAACTGTTATCACAAATACGTTTGTCTGCATTAATATTAGGTTACATTTTTGAACCTGATATTTCTGTTGTTTAGCTTTGATTATTTAGGAATTGCTAAGATAAAATTTTCTGCACATACAGTAAGGTTTTTTCGTCCAAAATAAGAAATACATGTGTAGCTATTTTGATGAAACGGCCGTGCCTGGTATATGTTAACGATTAATGATTACGATAATGATAATTAGGCAGGGCTTGCTCAACAAAATGAATGATCCTATGTTCAATTTTTAAAAAGTCCATGTCAATCTACGGCAAAATAGTTGCAGTGACCAGGGCCCCCGCAAGGCTGAGCGGTGCTCGCGCGCGGGACATTATTTTGGCGTCCTTTATTAATGTACGGAATCCAGTTATAAAAAAAAATATTTTTTTTTATTTCATAATAAAACAACAGAAATTTTTTTTTAATTTAATTTTTATTGGAAATAATAATTAATAAATTATTAATTAATACCAAAAAAAAAACATCTTTAATCCGTCACTTAAAACTACAACTTTTATTAGGTTAAATAGGTATTTTTTTTTTAAAGAATTTTCCGGGGAGTTTTGCACTCTACTAAGATGTTCTCTCATCACAGGATCAAATGAGGAAATCATCTCGACAGCCTTAAGAAAATATCCGTTATCATGTTGAAAAAGTATTTTAGAGGAACCCTGAAATGCTAGATCTTGTCGGGACAAAAAATTTACGACTGCAACAGTTCTTTCCAGAACATCATGTCAATATTTTTTTTCGGTTTCTAAAACCCGTAAATGATGATCGTTTACAGTAGTAGATAATTTTAACATTTTTTTCAAACTCATGCATGTATTCATATGAACATTATGTACAATTGATGTTTCATGTCTTTTTATTACCAACGATAAGTGTTGCCAATCAGAAAAACCATTTGAATCAGAAAAAGTATTGATAGTTTTACCGAAAACCTCACAACAAAAGCAAAATATAGAGTGTTTTGAAACTGAATAAATAAGCCAAATTCTCTCTGTTGTTTCACCATTCTCCAGCTCTCTTACAAAGTACGTACTTGAAAATTGGTAGGAAATTGATAATTGCGTCCTATCAAAGGAGGTCCTCGCTCAACCAACCTTCTAACTTCCTCGTTGTTAATGGTTCTAGGCCACAGACCAGGACCCTCTGATAGAAGAATGGTACTTGTCATCTCAGGGCCCATTTCAGTCAAGGCTTCGGTTTCAGCAGGAACAGGTGAAGCAGCGACCGCTTCAGAACATTGACTCTCTAAAGCTTCTGTTTCTGCATTGGAAACTGGAGTTTTCGCCAATAAATCTTTCATTTTGCCAGCCATCTTCTGCTTGGGCTTTAACTTTTTTTTGCTCCCGAAATTTTGCGCCAGAAGGTCGTTTTCTCTTCTGTTGTTCCTAGAATTAAGCAAGTGAAGCTAATATAAGCTAATATGCTAGATCAATATAAAATGTATTAAGATGTACTAGGCTTAGAAAACGTTTAAAAAAGAAACGTGGTGAGATCGTTGGATGATAGACGAATAAAATATTTTGACAGTTTTGGCACTACCGGCTATACCGGAAAGAGATGTCAACTTCGGTAATTTGAACGAAACACCCTGTATATTATTACCTATTAAGGTAACACGTAAAATTCTAATTACCTATATTTTTGTATATTTAATATCCTATACCTATTTTAAATGGTTTTTAAGAAATTTAAATTTTTATTTCAGAAATTACATTGCATTTTTTCCTATAAACAAGACATTTATTATTTAATTTGAATTTTTATAGGCAATGACTTGGCATAACAAAATTTGTATAATATTTGATTTAAATTTTAATAGTTAAAAGCTATATTATTTGAAATAATGAAAATTAAAATATCTCAAAAGCCATTAAATCTTAAGAGATTATCCTCGAGTTTTACGTAGAATCTAACTATGTAACTATTGTATAATAATATAAAGGATGACTATTTATTTACATTGACAAATTTTTTAAAATAAACTTTGATATGCCTTAAAAAACTAATTTTGAATTTTATTACTTTATTAGAATATGTCCAATTATTTATATTATTTTTTGTATGATATAATATAATACTTACCATTTCACCCTTAATTTAATTTCCACACCAAACACAATAACAAAAAATATAAAACACTTGCTCGAATCGAATATTTTCTTTCTACCATTTCAAAACACGTATAATTTATAATTTATCTTCCGTTTTCTTGTGTAAATATCAAGAACTGATTAGCTAACGCCTTTCGTTGTTTTAATTTGTATCCCGTAAACCTTTCCAGTCCGAACTGGAAAAATGCAAGTCTGGACAAGTTTTCACGTTTATAGATAAGCTTGGCGTTTTACGAATACTGCATAATATTCGGATTTGGTTTAAAAAATGCAATTCTTTATTTACAAAAAAAAATGTTAAATATTAACAAAAATTTAAAATAAGGGTTTAATTGTTAATAAATGATTTTATTTAATATCGCTCGACCTGTATAGTTGTTTATTGTTTGTTTTTAATCTTGCAATAGCTTTTTGAACTACTTCTACTCAACCGATTCTTACAAAACTTTCCACACATTTTAGGTTTCCGTGGTAATATTATATTATCATATTTTATGTTTAACTCACAGTATCAACCCCTGAGCGAGGGTGAGCTGCCCTTAAAATTTTAAATTAGAGAGATCAAGTGATACTTTGTTTTAAGGTCTTTTATCCTGAATTTAATATTGCAGTCGTAGAGTAGAGGTAATTCTAGTCAAGTGAAAACTAAGAACCAAAAATAGAAAGTATAGGTAAAAATATTTCTGAGATATCCTGACCTCTGGAACATTTAAAATTAAAAATAAAAACGTGGGCGCAAGTTCGCTAAAAAGATATTTTAACCTACATCCCACATTTTAAATTAATTGTTAATTTTTAAGAGGTTAGAATCTTTAGAAGTCTCATAATGTGTCCTAATAATTATTTTCCGTTTTAATGCACCAGATTTTATTTAAGTAGTAGTTTAACTTAAAATATTATTTATGTATATTATATACAAATATTGATAAAATTATTAATTTCATATCTAAGTGTTCAATAAAACCTTAAGTTAAAGCTGTATGAAAATTTAATATGTCGTAGCACCAAAATAAATATTTCTTACATTGGGTCGGGTGAATAAAAACAAGTGAACGCTTTTACCCGTCAATCCGAAAGTTAATACTTGTTAATCTTTAACAAACTAAATGTGGCCACTAAGTATTTGCTTGAAACAAGTAAAGGCACTTACTTATTTCTATTCCACAGTTCGACGACAACCATAGCGAAGCGAATACGAGCAGCAGTAGAACGGTCACTGGAAACACACAGACCTCAAAGCGTAAAGTCAAGCGACCTAAGTTTCCGAGAACTAAAACCCGAGCGAGCAGTTGAGAACCGAAAGGCGAAAACAGCAAACTAGTTAAATACTTGAATTTTTTAATTCTCTCTCTATTTTTATTCACCCTGCGCATTATTATTAAAAAAAAATTTTTTTTAATATTTTTTTTCTGTATTTTTAAAATTTTGTTTTGCCAAACCTTCAGCTTGGCGCCCCTTTGGGTTGGCGCCCGCGTGCGTTGAACACGTTGCGTGCCCGGTTACGGGGGGTCTGGCAGTGACCATTTATCTCTATGGATTGCAAGGTTGAAATTAATAAATTTCAAAGATTGTGATTGAGAATGGTAGATTTCAACGAACACAGAATGAGAGACTCGCGAGCTGCATGCCGTCGTTTTTAAATTAAATTAAAAAGATTAATAGAGTGTAAGAAAAAATTTCCCTTAACCCCTGAATCTTCTGTTTAGAAGTTTTATGTCCCATACCAAGCTCGAGACCTTGATGCTACACTTGTGTAGTAGCATCTAAACGCTGCCTCATACACATAATGAAAAATTAAAAACTGAACATTTTTAGATATTGGAACATGTTCACCATTCTCACTTTCTGAGACATCGAATTGTCGTACACTTATTGACGAAAGCTTTGCTGCCGAGCATTCCTACTTCAGCAATACCAAGGTAAAACTAATCTGGAACTTATCACTTTTTGTTCTTGTACTACAATTTGGCACGTTTTTACTCCATACGTTTGAAACACGATTTAATCTTTTAATTTTTTAACAGAATCTTGCTCAGGAATTGAGTAAAAATGAATCTCAACAAAAAACTTATTACAATATAGAAAATTTGGAAATTGAGGACACCCTGGTAACTAATCCAGTCAAGTGCTTATGAAGACATAAAGTAATTGATCGCGTGAAAAAAATAGATCACCGAAGAGTAAGGTAAAGCCTAATTTAAATGAAAAACACGTTATATTCTGTGATATAAATATTCTTTCTCTGCGATTAAATAACATAACTGTAAGTGCGACCCAAAAAGTAGTTTATTTAAAAAGTTTGACCGTTGACTCTAATATAAATAAAATTTGTAATTGAATGTTCTGATAATGTGAATGTTGGCATAGCTCAAACGTCTTGCTCTATTATTGGACTGACAAGCACTTGACAACATATATATATATATATATATATATATATATATATATATATATATATATTGAAATTGGATACAGTACACCTCAACCTTGCACCAGTAGTGGTATATGTGTAATTAAAATTACCTTTCATGTAGTAAAATTTCGCGATACAGACTTTCAAATGTTTGACTACTTCGAAAGATAATATCCGTACATTGCAGTGCTTACACATTTCTCCGCTGTAATTTGTTATAATTTAAATAAAACAAGCGCAGGTGTCTACATGTTGTCGGCATTGGGTCTTTAGCATTGCAATGTGCGGATAGATCTTATCTTAAGTCATTCGAAATTGTATCAAAAATTACCTATATAAATTTTTAATTTTCACTGGTAGAACAATTATTCTTTTGGACATTAAAGTTTAATAAACAACAACATTACATCGGTTGAAGAGGTAGGTTGTCGTATCTAATAAATGTACAGAGCAGGCGTTTTGTGGCACTCGGTTCATAAACATTCGATGCCTAAATGCTAACTTACAGTACTATTAGCTAATACATAGTCTAATTTTTGAAAGCCGTCATTAGATTATGTCTCAACTATTAATCTTGGAGTCAGTGTAACATCTTTGACTGAATTAATTATAAATAATTCATAGTATTATAGAGCTCAACCATTTTTCCCATTTCCATATGCATATTAAGAAAGATGATGATGATGTGTCGTGGACCACATTAAACGAAAATCAGTTGAAGGAAATTGAATGTGAGAAACAAATAATAAATAAATTAGATATGATCCAACACAGGTATTACAAAATGTTAAGTGACAGTACATCAAAATTCCAGTAATATATGCATATTGACTCAAATCGATTTTTTATTTGTATATAGATGAATATTGTGGTTAATAAATTACAAGTTCTATAAAAAAATATTTAAAATATTTTATTTATTTTATTTCTCAGAACTGAGTTTGAAATGGTGGGGGTAGCTAGATAACAATCTATTTTTAGAAATTATGACCCTAACTCGGCCAGAACAATGGATCGCCTTTGTTATTTTCTCATAGGTGTGACCTTGAAACGGCGTGAAACGGCTACCTGTCTTGCGAAACATATCCCCTGTTTTGGTAAACGTCTACCTGTCTTTGGGAAGCGTCTATCTGTATTTGGGAAACGGAGCCACTTGAGGTCAATGCACTTTGCTGGGGGCGTGACCTTACAAAGTAAACTTCCAAGAATTGCTTGATGACCTTGAAACATGCTTAGCATCGACAACAATCTGTATAATACCCCTTGAGAATTGTAATAACACCTCAGGGCTTCAGACAGAGGTGAATGAACTTCCCAGAATTGATGGGGGCGTGACCATGAGAAGATTAATGAACATTGAAATTTTCTATCAAAATTTGATTTATAATCGACCTTGATTTCTTGGTGGAAGAGCATCTTCCTATATACCCTCAATTGAACCCTGAACGTGTGACCTTGACAAAACGAGAAGGTTGATCACGTAACCTTGAAATCCTAAGAAGACCTTGAAGCGGGGTGTGTACGTTAAGAACCTTGACAATGAGAGTGACGTTAACCACATGACCTTGAAGTGGTACGGGAGCGTCAATGACCTTGAGAACCAATCTAGTAACTTTATAGTGCCCTTTTCAAATCTAGTTACTTCAATGACTCGAGGAATATACTATGATACAAGCAGAATATACGCAGGCAGCGTGGGCCCTTTGAAAACCTTGACAGGTAATGTGCTTGGATGCAGGTAATGTGTACGATGACCTTGAAAAATAGGTAGGCAATGTGAGCGATCTTGAAAACCATGTACTTAGACGTAGACATTTTAATGACCTTGAGGAATATATACTTCGGCGTATGCAATGTGTACGATGACCCTGACCTTGAGCAAAAGCACCCGTAGAAAAACTATAGTAGAAGAGTGGGACCGAACCCCCATAGCATATCTCGTGACTTTCTCAAACCTAGTTACTTTTCTAGTGACAAAAGCGCGTTATAAGTGGAGTGTGAGCAACCCTGACCTTGAAAACAAATCTAGTGACTTTTCTAGTGACTTTTTTAAAATCTAGTTACTTTTCTGGTTATAAAAGTGAGTTAGAGTCACCCTAGTATATCTACTAATTTCCAATATCTAGGAATTGACACAAGCTGTCGCAACCTTACTAAAGAAATACTGGCACAAAATGCAATAGCTCTGCAATGGCAGCATGCTTAAGAGAAATAATATTATAAGAGACCATGATACGATTAATTTTAACTTACGTCTCCGAAACATGAGCAGAAACTAAAAAGACAAAGCAAAAAATGAACAACGGAAATGAAAGACCTAAGATTAATACTGAACGTGTGAATTAGAGATAGACAGACGAGTATCTCCATTAGAAACCGATGTAATGTAGCAGACGTGGTCAAATGAACAAAAGAAGGGAAAAAGAACTGGAAAATACACGTTGAAAGAATGAATGGAGAGACTAGCCAAAATTTGTATGTATGGACGACCAAGAGGAAAATGACCACCAAAGAGATGGGCTCAGAGCTGATGTTCTTCATCAACAGAATACGACGGATATACACAAAACGACGAACAAAGATATCTCTAGTTAACGCAGAAGACTACGATTTGATTATACAGGAGTTATATTTATAATTTAATAAATCAATAAGTATTTCATATTTTACCCTTTATTTACTCGTTTTTTATTGAATCGACTAAAATTATCGAAGGAGGGAAATTTTGTCGGGCCGGATGACTTAATAAAATTACTTTTTAATCGAGTGTGCATTAGCCAGTATATTCTACTAACACTCAGTCAGCTACCCAACCTTCGAACCTGTATATGCATTTTTTAAGTTTGCTTAAACAATCTTAAATACTACGGGATTGTTCGCTGGCTATTGAACAAAATGTTTATTTAACAGTTCCACTAGCCTACACGATATTTTTTCAATTTACATTATTCTTTGCAACACAAAAACTTTAATAATTTTAACGAAATGTACTTACCTTCTAATGTAGAAAGTGAACAAATAAACTTGACGTGTGTTGCAATAATAGCGTACACCCCATTAAATGATAAAGAGGGTAAGACACGTATTATTTGGTTTTAGGTTTAAACGCCACCTGATAGTAGGGTTCTTGAACTAACGATTCAAGAACTTATAAAGTAAGTTTTATTTTAAAAAACTGTTAATTCTTGAACAATTCGTGTACGGCAATAATATAAGCGAAGTGTTATAGCTTAGTTAATTTAGTTATTTTCATGGAAACCACCTGCCATTAGCACTAAAAACGTAGAGTTATTAAAAGTGTACACAATTCTTAGAATGCTCCGTTTGAATTGTACCGGGTGGCCAACTAAGAACGGCCGTCGGTCATATTTCAGGAATGGATTACAGCACAGGTTCTGGAAAAAAATGTTTATAACGAAAGTGGCATCGAGAAACGCCTGGAAATTATTTTCAGAATTGTAGGTCCACCGCTAGAGGGCGTATTTGATAGTTAAAATTTTATAAAGCAAAATTTTGGTACGAAAAGATAAAGAAAGTCTATTAAATGCAACACGATGAATAATTTTTTACATATGCGTGAAAATCATAGCTTGCTTGTTTTCAACAGGGAATTTATTATATATCTTACATGTCCCTCTTTACTAATTTTGTTATCAGTAAATCGTAATTCATATTTTAAACTGTATTTGTTGTTGCTGGGCAAATATCGGTTTTTATTGATATTTTATGCTTTTGATTTACTAACACATCGCTTGAAAACAAATATAACATTCTTATATAATTAAAAAAATGTTAGATTTATCACATTATTATTTTATAATTTGTTCTCATTGTTAGTAGCGACAGCATTACATTTAGGTAATCTAGCGGCAACCATAACATTAGTATGATAACAGTTTAAATTACTGCAGACCAATGTAAGATCTTTTCATCCAGGCTAAATTTAATAATTTCCGTTAACGCGAACTAGCCTACTAGACGTTGGAAGAACAATTCCCGCCATTTACCTGTTTCTTACGATATCTCAGGATAGAAAAAGATATCGACTTGCAGTTTTCACTGTTTTATTACTAATTTAGTCTACTTTTTAAAGACCTACTTAAATTTTTATGCTTCCATTTAAAATTGTAAAGAGAAAACACAATATTAAAAAATATTAAACAGCGCCCTCTAGCATTTATGTTATTAATCAGATTGCTTCAAATTTACTAATTTTCTATTGTTTAACAAAAGCTCTTTCAAACAACATCAAGTTCATTAAAATCGGTCAAGCAGAACCTGAATTAAAGGCGTTTTTTGTAACAAGGTTCCCTCTCCCCACCCTTATTTGAAGAGATAGACTAAAACTTGTCAAATAAAAATATGCAGAATTTGTCGAGGAATCTGATTATAATATTTAATATGCCCCTTAATCGAGTAAATTTTGAAAAATTTTGCTTTTTAAGATTTTAACTGTCAAATACGCCCTCTAGCGGTGGACCTACAATTCTGAAAATAATTTCCAGGCGTTTGTCGAGGCCACTTTTGTTAAAAAAATTTTTGTCCCGAACCTGTGCTGTATTCCATTCCTGAGATAAGGCCGACGGCCGTTCTTAGTTGGCCACCCGGTACATATCTTCATTACACAGAAGTTATAATTAAATAATAAGGCTATTAAAGTATTTTGATTTTACTCTTCATCTACTCGTTTTTTATAGAAAAAAAAAGTTTTTCTGGTCGGTTGACTCAAAATATTATGAACAAAATTTCTTTGTGTTCATCAGGCAGTATATTCCCACGACACTCAGTTAGTCAGCTACCTTAACCGTACAAACGGTGTATGATTTCTAAGTTTATTTAAACAATCTTAAATACCACGAGATTGTTCGCTTACCCTTGAACAAAATGTTCATTTAACAGTTCCAGTAGCTTAAATGACGTTTTTCCAATTTACACTATTCATTGCAACACAAAAACTTTAATAATAATAACAAAATGTTCCCCTTTTAATGTAGCAACGGAACAAAATAACTTTGACGTCTGTTGCATCTTGTGTTAAAAGGCTACTTCTCATTATATGATATAGAAGGTAAGAAGCTCATTATTCGGTTTTAGGTGTGTACGCCACCCTATAGTACTATTCATTAACTAAGAACTAAGAACGAACTTCCAAAGCAAGTTTTATAGCTCAGGTAATCCAATATATGTCCCATTCTCCTTTTAATCGAAAACCACCTGCTTTTATCACTTAAAGTAGCGTTATTAGAGTTGTAGTCTATTCTTAGAATGCTACGTTTTAATTGCACATACTAAGATTTGATTGTACAGAAGTTATAACTAAAATTTAATTAAGCTATGGAAGTATTTCATATGTTACTCTTCATTTACTCGTTTTTTTTTATAGAATCTACTAAAATTATCGAAGGTGGAAAAGTTTTCTGCGTCGGATGACTTCTGAAGAAAGTTACTTCTAATCGAGCGTTCATCAGTCAGTATATTCTAATAATATTCATTAGTCAGCTTTCCCAATCTTAGAATCTATGTATGCTTTCTCTAAGTTTACTTAAACAACGAGATTGTTCACTTGCTAGTGAACAAAATGTTTATTTAATAGATTTACTACCCTATACGATATTTTTTTAATATACATTATTCTTGCCAATACAAAAAAAACTTTAATAACCTTAACGAAACGTGCGTACTTTGGAAGAAAATTTGGACGTTTATAAAATAAACCGCCCTTTACGAACCAAGAAGGAAATTTTCTAGGAAATTTAGAGACACGAGAAATCGTCTTTAGATACCATTTATCATGGATAGATAAAGTAACTAGAGAAGTCGAAGAAGTGGGAACGGATATAGAAAGAATATCAGGAACAATGTGTTCTTTTCCTTTACGGTGGATGATAGAGTAATTATGTTGCTGTAGACGAATTGCCCATCGACAGAAACGTCTAGTCGGATTTTGTAATTTATTAGGCCAAATCAGCGAATGGTGGCCAGTAATAACAGTAAAATGAGAACCCTCAATACAGGGACTAAATTCTTCTATGGCCCATATTACAGCCATTCTTTTTCGGTGGTGGAATAGTGACGTTCAGCCTTACATGATGATTGAACCGATCCCAAAGTCAGACGCATCCGCTTTAATGACAAACGATTGTGAGAAATCAGGACAAGAAAGGATAGGGGCTGACACTAAACATTCTTTTAAAGAAGTGAATGTCGTTTCGTATTCAGAAGACCACACGAACGGTTAAAGGTTTGATAACAGAAGAGAAATTTAGGTTGAAACGACGATACCATCCCGCCATACTGACTAAGCGACGTATGTCCGAAACATTTGCCGGAACAGGTATAGAGAACTTTATCTGGATCTACTAAGAGTCCATCCTTATTTACTACATAACCTAAATATTTTAGTTCAGAACGGCAGAAATGACATTTGTCTCAAAGTGAGACTTGCAGAAGACAGACGTTGAAATATTTTTTCTAAAACTTCTCGGTGTTTTTCGAAAGTTGGTGTAGCCAAAACAATGTCGTCAAGATATGCGAAACAGTAAGGTTCTAAGTCTCCCCCCAAAACACGATCAATTAATCTTTGAAGAGTAGCCGGTGAATTTTGTGGGCCAAAAGGCATCCTAGTAAATTGAAAAAGCCCACGCTCGGGAACGATGTAAGCAGTAATACTCGGACAGAGGAATCTGCCAGTAAGCTGACCGAATATCCAAACTAGAAAGGTAAGGCGCATCGCGTAAACGGTCCAGAATAGAAGAGCTGTAGGGCAAAGGATAAGCATCGTTTTCCGTTACAGCATTTACCTTGCGAAAATCCACACAAAAGCGATAAGCGTCGTCTTTCTTTGACAATTTCTTCTTTAAGACAATTGGGCTGGACCACGGACTATTAGAAGGTTCCACTACACCCGTTTGAAGTATAGTGTCTAATTCGGCATTAGCTACTTGTTATAAAGCAGGAGAAAGTGAATAATATCGCTGTTTAATTGGTTCAGCTGTAGTTCGAATTTCGTGGTGTACTAGAGTAGTACATCCTAAAGTAGAAGAATTTTAAAAAGATTGATCCAGAAAGGTTTTTAGAGATGATTGTTGAGACGGAGGTAAGCCAGAAAAAGAACTTAGGTGTTCAGAAGGAATAGTTGCTACACAGGTATCATTACCAAATGCCCACAGTTCATTACGAAGATCAGGGACGCAGTTTATCGATTTCTAGAAATCTATACCAAAAAATAAATTTATGAGGTACTTCATGCACCACGAGTACATGTAACATAATTGTTTTAGACTCTACAATTATTGGTAAAGAGTACATGCAAAAAAAAATGAACCCACGGATAAAGGTAGACCTAACGTTGTAATATTTGCCAACCCGAATTTTCTAAAATAGTGCGAGAAGCCCCAGAGTCCAAAAGACCCTGAAAAGTGTAATAAAAAATTTTGACGTTAAGATATGGTTGTTCATCATTACGGACAATAGCGAAGATATAGTCAAGAAGAATACGGCGAGAATCAGGTACACCCGAAAAAGTAGTTTCCGAGATAAAAAATAAGATAGAATCCTCTCTTCGGTTAGAAGATTCATCAGTTAGTTTAAAGGTCTAGATAAACATACTGGACAAGTAGTTTTTATAAAACCAGGCTTACCACAGCCATAGAAATGCTTGTTTTGTGGATGTGGACAACGTGGGGAAGTACGTTCACACCCAGAGCAATTCCAGCAGCGAAGAGTAACAGTATTTGAATGTAAGTTAGCAGATTAAGAAGGTTGAGAGACAGTAGTAGTAGTTGGTTTTCTCGATGGTGGTTGAGAAGAAGTAGAAGGATTAGAAAAGTCAGACAACGAATGGACGTCAGCTGAACTAGGTTCGAAAGGTTGAGAAGTTTTCTTCGAAGGTGGAGGATTAAAAGATTCCATAAAGTATTTCTTTTTGTTTAATCCTTTTCCCTAAAACTACTAGTTGCGAAAGCGTACACACATCAGCTAAAGCTAAACCATTTTGATAAAGTAGTGTTAGGTTACGGCGTACATAATATAACTTTTTATGGTCAGGAAATGGAACAGACAGTCGTTGAAAAAGACTCTGCATGACAGCTACACAAACGCTTATGGTTTCTAAAGAATCCATAGTTCTAGACTTCATTACATCCAGTAATCTTTCATCATAATCTAACGGTAGAAATTCAGTTTTAAGTAAAGTGACTACATCTCCACGAAGATAATTCGTGTTTACGAGCACGATATAGTAATAAAGCTTTTCCCTTTAATAATTCAGGGACAACCGAGAACAAAAATGGGTTAGTTAAACCGCGAGAAGCACTTAACTCTTCAACACGTGTCAGAAAGTAAAATAAAGAAGAAGTACTGTCGCCAGAGAATGATAGACCCAAATTAGTAATAGAAAAGTGACTTAGGGAAGGTGTAAATGTAGAAGGTGAAGTACCCTGAGGCACATTATCAGACGAAAGTAAAGGTGGTTCTACATCCATTGGTTCCGATTCGTCATGAGCCGTTGAATTAGCACTCGGGCAGTTATTGGTGAAGAAACCAAATCAAAAAAGGTGATACGTTTACCCTTTTTCACTTTCACCTGAATATATCTTTTGAACGAATCAACTGCGGCAGCAAATAAAACAAGTAATTTGTATTCAGTAGTAGCCAGAATTCCTATAAATTGATTAATATTCGTATTTAATTATTATGTTTAAAGAATGAAAAGAACGTACCTGATCAATATCACGATAACAACTGAGGTACAGCCATATGGTATAGCGCCCTATATAATATATATATATATATATATATATATATATATATATATATATATTATAACTAATGATATTTTTAACAAAAGCCATGTATTCAGACATAGGTTTTTAGAAGTACGAACTGTAAAAATTTTGAAAAAATTGTAGATTTATAATTTACTATTTAAAACATTATAAAAACGATAAATGTTCTGATGTCAATAAGGTTGAAATTCCATTAGAATATATAGCAACATGTTCTGCTCATTACATTTTGTTATTTGCGGATGATATTAAAATATTTAAAGCCATAAAATCTGAACAGGATTGTGTAAACTCCAGACCGATATGAATACGTTATGATCTTGGTGTTCAATGAATGGACTGGAACTAAACCTATCTAAGGGTTTTAGAATTACATTCTACCATATTAAACAACTAATCCGATTTAATTATACCATTAACCAGATTCTTACTGACTTGGGAGTTATTTTTTCGCTTGACCTCTCTTTTAGTGAGCATATACATTGGGTATGTAATAAAGCATTAAAAAAACTGGGATTTGTATTTCGCTGCACAAAACATTTTCGAAATCATCTGGTTTTAAAAATATATACTAGTCATTCATTCGTTCCACTCTATAATACTGCTGTCAAGTATGGTCACTTCATTACTCTACACGTATTGTAAGAATCGAAAAAGTTCAGATTTTATTGGTATAAGTCTGGTCCTCATGCAAGTAATATTTCCTATACAAGCGCTCTTACCGCTACAGAAAGCAATATTTATTTGTCAGACGAAAATTCATTGACCTTACATTTCTGTATAAACTCCTGAATGGCCAACTAGAGTGTTCCTTCCTTCTCCAATTAATTACCTGGAAAAAAAGTAAGGCATACTCATCCCTTTTGTGTAAAGCGTAACAAAACGAACTACTTTTATAACATGGTTTATGCGTTTTGCAAACTTCTATCCAACCCTCGATTTATTTGCACTATCTTTCAATGCGTTTAAACATAAAGCAAAATATTTGATTTCCAATGAAGATGGCTTTTCTATACACAATACTATAGTTCAGCGTAATGTAGTTAAGTTTAATACTTGTGTTCTTTTTTATTCTTCTGTAATTGTTTTAATTTAATTTTTAAATTGCTACCTGAATTATTATATTATTTTCAAATCTCTCTATCTTGTACACTTTCATAATTGTGTTTGTTGTTTTTGGGGTTTTCCTGTAAATAAACACATATTATTATTATTATTACATATCCACGCCTCAGTGGTCGAGTGGTAACATTATGTGTTTACCATACCGTACAGTAGTTCGACTCTCACAAGGAGCAAACAATTTCTTTCAGGGTTTGTACTTCTAACGCGCATAAACGTCTGCGACGGTGAAGACAAAGACTTCTACAGCCACAGCTCTTTAGCGGCAGCGAAGAACCTACCCGCATGGCCCCGCAGCATGCAACATCCCCATAGGTAGAGGTCGAGGATCCATGCCGAAGAAGACATCGAGGACCCCTGCCGAAGAAGCTACCAGAGGTTGACGTATACGTCCAATATGGCCTCCATGTCTCTCATTGATCAACAGATGGTCAGCCCCCTTGATAATCTTTCCTACATGGCCTCCACGCCTCTCATTGGTCAGCAGATGGGCCAACTCCCTTGATAATATTATTAGGAGGGGGGGCCATATTTGCACCCCTTGGCCCGACGTCACTCAGGCGTGTCCCATTGGTCCGCCACCGCCATATTGTGGGGGGGTTAAGTGCTCGCTCGCGTCGCTGATTGGTGTGACGTCACTTCCCTGTTCAGGACTATTGTCGAAATGGGCCCATGGGAATCCTATGTACACTAGCTGTTTTGCGAAGATGCTGTTTCTCATGAACTGCCACTTGGATAAGGATAAATCATTATTAAATCTAAATATAAAAACGAATGTATGTCTGTTCTTTGTGCAGTACTACACCATTCATCCCATCGGCATGAAATTTTGGAAGGTTTCTGTATAAACATTTTTAAATATCAGGTCTCTAGGGTCCTCATAATCTTTCGAATACCAAATTTTTCCGTATATATATATATATATATATATATATATATATATATATATATATATATATATATATATTTATGATTGTGGACCTGGCTAAAATTGGCTTGTCGTGCTAAAGCAGTCAGGAACACTTAGGAGGATGGGTAGAGGGATAATGAATTGCCAATAGATGCCTATGAATAGCTACCTTAAATTTTCTTATATCATAAGTGAGAGGAAATCAGGAACTAGGGAGATCATTCCAGAGTTTAGAAGCCGTGTAGAAAAATGTGGATTGCGCCCGTTTGGTACGACAAGTGAAGATTTGTACTGTATACTGATGATGTAACGCTCATTTACAGTGCGAGTGTTTCTCGCTAAGATAGCCCGAGGTGGTATCAAAGAATATAATTCAGCAGCACAATAGCCGTTGTAATAACGATAATACAAAAAAAAAACTGAAACCATCCTTCTATGCTCAAGAGACTGTATGTGAGAAGTTAAGGACGGGTCATTTATAAGCCTAATCGCTCTCTTTTGAATACAATCAACGATATCGAGAACGTGTTGGGGAGCACTAACCCAGAAGTGAGAATTATATTCCAGATAAGGCCGAATTTGGGCCTTATACAGCAGAAGGAGTTGTCGAGATTTAAAGTACTGCTTAGATCTGTACAAAAGGCCTATTTTACGGGCAGCCATGAGAGATTTGAAGATACAGTCATGCCCAACAGAGTAATAGAGTCTGAAAACTTAAGAACTGAGCCATTCATACTTACAACAGGAAATGATCGATCTTTTTTAAAACGTCGAGGAGAAGGAGGAAGAAAAACGTGGGATAATACCCGGAAGAACGGAATATCAATATATATATATATATATATATATATATATATATATATATGATATTCCGTTTCATTCCATTTTATTCGACTAAATCGCACTGGCCATTCTCAAGTCTTCTTTTCGTTGCTCGTGTTACTCGAATAAAACTGTTGTTCTCCGTCAGGTAAAAAGGTTTTAATACTGTTTCACTTTCTCTTGCTTTCCTTCGGTTTCGTGTGACTGGTCCTTGTTAGATTTCTATTTTTGGTTTTATTTTTCTCTCCTTGTTGTAATTATGCTTGACGTATTCGGATTTTTTGTGTTTGTTTTTGTACGTTAATTTAATGCTGTTTTCCATGTTGGAGGAAGTCTTTGTTTGTCGTCTCTGGTGTTGAGGTTGTCTTGGATTTCTATTGCTTCCGTTATAATTCGTCTTCTTGTATGTTTTACGTTGGCAATCAGTCTAGTCTTTTTCAAGTGAATAGTGTGATGCATTTTTGACATGATGTGCCAAGGATGACGTCTTCTGGTCTTTCTTCACCGCATTTAGGTATTCCTCCATTCTTACTTGAATTCTCCTATTTGTTTGTCCAATGTAAGAACTTTCGCACTCTTCACAAGGGACCTCGTATACTCCTTGGTTTTTCAATGAATTTTGGTTTTTGATAAGTAGATTGCTGATTTTGTTCTCTGTGTTGTATATTGTTTTCATGTTATGTTTGTTCTGAATTCTACTTATTTTACCTCGCGTACCTCTCACATACGGTAAAAAAGCATCCGCTATCTACTCTTTGGTTTCGTCTTTGTCCGCTGATTTTTTGGGTTTGTATGCTTTCTGAATGTTGTATTCCGAAAAATTATTTTGCTTTAAAGCCTGGTGAAGTTTTTTCTTTTCTTCCAGTCGATTGTCGTCGTAGGCCAGTTTCTGGGATCTGGTTACCAGTGTTTTTACAAATGGCTGCAGTTGTGTAGGATGGTTATGAGAACTGGCGTTTAGGTATCGATTTGTATGTGTCTTCTTTCGATAGTGTGTTCCATCTTTTTGCTAGTCACAAGTACATTAAGGAAAGGTAACATTTCGTTTTCCTCTAACTCCATCGTGAATTTTATTTTGTTGTCTCCGTGGTTTAGAAATCCTTCTAGTTTCTGTCTTCCATGTCTCCAGATAACAAATGTGTCATCGACGTATCGCAGCCATAAGTGTGGTGTGTGTGTAGCTGTTTCGATGATTTTTGTTTCTATTTCTTCCATGAATAAATTTGCGATAACAGGTGACAATGGTATACTCATAGGTGCTCCTTCTATTTGCCTAAATCTCTTGTCTTTGTACATAAAGTACTGTTTTGCATACAGTGCGTGATTAAATCCATGATGTCTTCTTGTGGTCTGCATTTCTCTTTTAATACTTGTAGCCCCTCATCGATCGGTATGTTGGTGAAGATACAACGTCAAAACTGACCATTATGTCTCCAGCTTGTAGTTTTCCCATTTTTATGAACTAGGAAAAGTGATTTGAGTTTTTGACTTACGATTTAATATTTGTTGTGTATGTCTGAAGTTCTTTTGCCAGGTGCGTTGCTAGTAATTGCGAGGGTTCTTATAGAATTGGTGGCAACGGTACACCTTCTTTATGTATTTTGGAAGTCCGTAGAATTTTGGACATCCGGATTATTTTTCTCGTGGTATTGATTTTAGTCGCGTTTTTTCGTCAATTTTGCTCTTTTTTATATTCGTTTTTGTTGTGTTTTTTAGGTACGTGGTTGAATCTGTTGTTATTTGTCCATATGTTTGATCCATTAATAATGTCTCAATTTTGGCGTCATAATCTTCTGGATTCATTACCAAAGTTGAGTTGCCTTTGTCCGCAGGTAGAATTATAATCTCCTTGTTTTCGCGAAGAGATTTTAACATTTGTTGTTCTGCTCTTGTTAAATTGTGTTTTGGTGGACGTGAAATTCTTAGAATTTTTGATACGTCTTGGCGTTGTCTATTGTTGATATTGACGCATCTACTCCACAGAACATGTTTTCAACTGGAATACTTGATGGTGCGATTGCAAAGTTAAATCCTTTAGCAAGAACATTGATAAAATAGAACATATAAGACGACGAATTATAAGGGAAGCAATAGAAATTGGAAAGTCTCCAGACAACCTCAACACCAGAGACGACACACAAAGAGTTCCCCCGACATGGAAAACAGCATTAAATCAACATACAAGGAAAAACAAAAAAAGCAAAATACGTCATGTACAAGTACAACAAGAAAAGAAAAAGAAAATAGAAAACCAGAAATAGAAATCCAACAAGTCATTTGTGAGAATCGTTGACAGTTCCGCTCCACAAACGGAAATCGATTGGTCGATCTACATCTGAAGCACGAAGGAAAAATGTATTACGAGCTTCAGAAACGTTGGTATAAGGCAACACAAGCCAGTTGAAACATTTCTTGACAAACATACAAGTACAATTCATGTTTCCAAATGACCTCAAATCACCCGTGACAGGTGGCAGGATACTTAAGAAATGTAATATTTTGAAACAAATACATAAGAATAGACGGAAAAACGAAAATACACAAAACCATGATACGACCAATTTTAATTTATGCCATCGAAACAAGAGCAAAAATTAAAAAGACAAAGCAAAAAATGAGAAAGAGTAATGTACTAGACGTGGTCATATGGACAAAAGAAAGAAAAAATAACTGGGAAGAATACGTTGAAAAATGAATAAAGAGTAGCCAAAATTTGTGTATATGGACGACCAAAAGGAAGAAGACTGTCACGAGCCGATAAACTTGATTTTTTTGAATATTAGTATATTTGGATACCATATGTTGGATTTTAAATTGTACCGATTTTTATTTTTAAGTTTGTTACCGCAGTTTCGTTTGAAGGAATTAAATTTCATTATGGTTGTGGAGAGTTTTAAGAAACACAATATGTCCGCCTACAAATATTTTTGTTATCGTGTCTGATAGCCAAAAGGTGCAGTCACGAGTAAATATTTATGTGTAATTTTGAGCTTACCAGTTCATTTATGCATTAGGTTGTTAATGGGGAAATTATAGAAGATTTATTTGGTATAATAGGGTTTCTTATTGAAAAACAGGATGTTTATATCTCAATTCTAGGAATCAGGTTTGTTTTTTCCAATGTGCAGCATTAGTGTGGCAGTTAAAAGATGACGTGATTTTAGCGTGGAAAGGGGGTTTTTGTTTTTCGATTCGTTAATGTGCATAGATAACAGGTCGGAATCTTGGGGCGTGTGATGTAGTTATCGGGCGCACAAAGTTTACTTACATTTTACTTGGTATTACCTGAAGATATCGTGAGGGAGTTAACCCTTTTCACTGCATTGTTGTTTGTCGATTAGTGGTAACATTTTAGTTTCTATTAGGTGGTATAGTGTTTATTTCAGTGCTTTCCTGGTTTTTGGAGTAAATCTTACACTTTAAGTGGAATGAAATAAGTTTTGCTGTGTAGGACATTTTTCTGTATCATTCACCCTATTCTACCCCTGTTCGAAGATAGACAAACATTACTGTAAGTAAAGTTGCCAATATATCTTGTGGATATAAATGACAAAGACTTTTGTGTAAATAAGTTAATGGTTGTGTTAATAACCCCATGTGAAGCAATTAGTTAAAAAAGACGACTGGATTAGATTTAATCATTTCGCTGTTATGTACGATTGTAAAATTAAAAGTTAGTTTACTGGATGGAACATTTTGTTCACTGCCGGATTCCTTTATTATCAAAAATTAATTGAGAATGCTAGTGGTATTTTTTCGATCGATTAACGAAGTGTCAATCGTACGCTGTGAGATGGAAAGAAAAAGTTAGACTGAAACTGTGCAAGTTTAAAGTAATCCCTTCTTTGTGTTTTTGTAATTTCATTAAAAGTTGTAGAACTGTATTGGAAAACGCAGTTGAACACGCTTTCTTTTGCTTTTTAGTACTGTGTAAATTCCCTTCAGGGTAACGTATCAATGATCAAAATGCGTTCATCCTACCTAGTCATCTTACGCTATAGTGTATTAGTATTGTTTTTTGCATTTTACACTGATATTTACATTGTAGGATTTGCCAAATTTGTGTGTTCAATAAGACGATAAAAGGGATAATTAAAGTTAAGATCTAAGAATATTGATTTTCGGAATTTTTACCTTGCAAGGTTCAACCCATTAATTACGTTTATTATTGAAATTTTAAGTAAGAAGGATTGTGCATTACTTAACTTCGGAAGCGAATTTATTTGGTTGTTTTTTTTTAATTGTACAGTTTACTGAGTGATTAATATATACGTTTTTTGTATTACTATAGAGTTAACGAACTTTAAGCGTATTCTTTTATTGATGTATGTAACATTATATATGATTCTCGCTCTATTTAACAATTGTATCATTATTTACGGTTTATATAAATTAGTAGATAATAAGAGCTATGATTACGTTCTTATTGAAAATTATTTTAATGGTAACTCTTCTCACTAGACGGCCTTACAAAGACGACTTTTTTATTGCTATTTATGATATTGACGAAAGCTTTTAACGTTGATCAATTAATGCGAGATTTCATTGTTTATTTTGCTATGTTTTGTGAAGGATTAAGGTTTTTAGAAATAGAATTTCATTGATAAAACTAACGTAAGGAAAAATTTGAGTAAATAAGTTTGGTGACCTTTGCAATTGGTCTACCCTCACGCTATTTTGTTTTTATTGCGTGCGAATATTTTGAAGTTTTTATAAAAGCACAGGTCCAGTAGCTCTTATGCTGATTTACCTGGATGATGCTACGAAAGGTAAGCAAGTTTTTATTAGCTTTGTATATTTCTGTGGCGTACTAGTCAATTAATCCCCTATCTTGATTTTAAACAAACTGACGCCCATTGATTTATGACTTTTCCTATTATGACGTATGTTATTCTATACACCCTACACGCCAACTGCGTCACACCGCACCTCCAACCGCTGCGCTCTCTAACAAGACCACCAGGATGACCACGAAAGAGATGGACCCAGAGCTGGTTTTCTTTATTAACAGAATATGACGGGTATACATAAAACGAGGAGCAGGGATATCTCTGGCCAAGGCAGATGGAGAATGCGATTTGATTGTATTGAGTTATAATTTAATAAATCTATAAAGGTATTTTATATTTTACGCTTTATTTACTTATTTTTTAATGAATTGACTAAAATTATCGAAGGTGGGAAAGTTTTTTAGGTCAGATGACTTAAAATTACTTTTTAATCGAGTGTTCATCAGTCAGTATATTCTAATAACGCTTAGAATCTGTGTATGCATTTTCTAAGTTGATTAAAACAATCTTAAATACCATGAGATTGTTCATTTGCTATTGTTATAAATATTCATTTACCAATTCCATTACCCTACACGTCAGTAGAAGTAGGACATCTTGGCCGCCATCTTAGATTTTCTGGGGAAAACCCACCTTTCACTTTTTTATACGCCCTCGTGGGGATCGTATTTTTTCACCCCTATGGTTTCTTTTCGGAGGCCTTTTTCAACCTTGATGGAATTTTCATCCCTAATTACGGCCTTTTCGTTTTTACTCGCCCACGTGTGAGACCGTGTTTTTTACCCCTATTATTGGCGCGGTTTCTTTTCGGAGGCCTTTTTCAACCCTTGATGGAATTTTCATCCCTAATTATGACCTTTTTGTACTTGCTCACGTGAGAAGTGTATTTAGATCTTGAGCTTGGTGTTGGGCCTGGGGTTGGTCTTGGACTTGGGGTTGGGGCTGGGTGCCGGCTTCTTTTCGGATGACCTTTTTTAACCCTAATTAAGATCCTATTGGTCATATTAAGAGAAGTACAAGCCCTGGAGGTTAGGCAATTGCACGTGTTCTGATAGGAAAAGATTTTTATTTAAGCTGTGTTTATTAATGTGTATTAGGACCCATTTTTATTTTATCAAATGAGATTGCATAATTGTATTTCTTTTAATTCCTATCTACAGATTGTAACCTTACAATTTATATATATATATATATATATATATATATATATATATACATTGGGTTGTATTCTAATAATTATATTTCACTGTCATTTTAAATTAATCTCAACACGCAATTCAAAAAAATATTTAAAGTTAATTACGCGACACAGTAATCAGAATATTGTTTTTCTAAACGAATACTAAAACTGGTTTCTTACCTTTGAGATATCTTTAATCACCATCCTCTCGTTAAAATTGTTGTATATACACAGGTCCTCGGCACCCAGACACCTAATATTTTAAAAAAAAGATGTTGTTTGCACTAGCTGTAATTAAATTTGTGCAACTAAATAAATAAATTAAGGTTATAATAACCGTTCTGGTGGCTGCACGTATAAGCACACTAATAACACTTTCTACATTTTTACTTATGCATAGTTGATATATAACTAGCTATTGATTCGCCCATAATTAATTTTAAGAGTGTAAGTATACAAACAACCTAATTATCTTTATCACACTTACTGTAACTCGTATTTACCTTTCCCTTAACGTAATTAATAACAAAGCGGTTTGAACAAAATGCTATACATACACAGGCAAATTGTTTTTATAAAAAACCTCATTAAATGTTCGGAAAGTAATAATTACATGTTTTAAATTCCTCAACAATATGTAGTAAGAAATCACTGTTCATGTTTACTTTAGCTAATTAATGTGTCATTAACATTATATAATCCTGTCAAGTTTAATAGGCTAAAAAATTGATTACCAGTATCGAATGGGTAATAATTTCTTTTAAAAAACACTAAATCATAAACTTTATAACACGATTTTTAAAAACACACATGCTGAATTAAAAAGAAAGAAAAAACAGTAGGTATTACGCAACCCTTAATTAAAAAAATATTCTTTATTTATCAGAATAGAATGGCTGGATATAAACCGGCTATTTCATTCCGATCATTAACTAATTTAGAAAGTAATACACAAAACCTGATTACTGATACTCGTATTTAGCAATTATATTGTACGTATAAATTTACATTCAAAAATACCTCAAATTACTTCAAATAATTTGAATCTTGAGATTACATAAACTATTGTTATGGAATGTATTAATATCATGCAACCATAATTTATCTGTATACTCAATTACGCGCGCGCGTACACACACACACACACACACGCACGCACGCACGCACGCACGCACTCACACACACACACACACACACACACACACACACACACACACACACACACACACACACACACACACACACACACACACACACACACACACACACACACACAAGCTGCCGTCTTAGGAGAAAATACCTCATCCATAAAAGAGGAGTTTAGATTTATAAACATGTCCCTAGGGAAAATATTAGAGTGTGATTAGGTCAATACTTAAACTTCCCCGAAGTTAACCGATTATATCCGAACATTGATGAACGCGCCAGCGCACAAAGACCCTAGGCTAGCAGCGTTCTCGTTTCTCGTGTGTTTCGCTATTTAAATTGTAACTATCATCGAGTGAGCATTATTATGGTGTATCCTCCTACTTATGAGCTAACATCAGTAGACATTAGAGATTTTACTGACTTGTTAATAAACTATTACAACATAACCGTTCAAGATAATGATGAAACGGTGACGTGGATAATCTGAATGTATCTCACATGCAAGGTGATGGTGATGATTCACAGGAGAGGAAGAAGAGCGATGAGGTAGAGGGGAAGGACTAATATCGAAACCATGATGATGATGGCGGCGAATCACGGTTCAAGAAGAAGAAGAAGACCGATAAAGGTTGTTATTAAATAAAAATGATGTATTGTTGTTTACAATAACAATAATATATTTTCAAACGCTAAGCTTTCCTTCAATTTTGTTAATAAACTTGTTTTTCCTAACGGTGCTCCCCGTCTTGATTCATGTTTGCAGTTTTACGAGTTTTCGTGTTAGCGTGTTTTTCGCTGTCGTGTTTTCGTTTGTGTGTTTTCGTATTTGCGTGTTTTCGTTTTACGTGTTTTCGCGTTTGTGTCTTCGCGTTTGCGTATTTTGATGTTAGCGTGTTTTCGTGTTCGCGTGTTTTCGTGTTAACGTGTTTTCGTTTGTGTGTTTTCGTGTTAGCGTGTTTTTGCGTTAGCTTGTTTTCGTATTTGCGTGTTTTCGCGTTAGCGTGTTTTCGTGTTTGCGTGTTTTTTGTGTTGGTGTGTTTTCGTGTTTGTATGTTTTTGCGTTCGCGCGCGCGCGCGTGTGTGTGTCTGTGTGCGTGGTGTGTGTGTGTGTGTGGGTACGTGCGTGCGTGCGTGTGCGTGCGCGCGTGCGCGCGTAATTGAGTATACAGATAAATCATGGTAGCATGATATTAATACATTCCATAACAATAGTTTATGTAATCTCAAGTAATTTTAAAATATTTGTAGGTATTTTTGAATGTAAATTTATACGTACAATATAATTGCTAAATACGAGTAGCAGTAATCAAGTTTTGCGTATTACTTTCTAAATTAGTTAATGATCGGAATGCAATAGCCGGTTTATATCCAGCCATTCTATTCTGATAAATAAAGAGATTTTTTTTTAGTACCTTACTTTTTTAATTAAGGGTTGCGTAATACTTACTGTTTTTTCTTTCTTTTTAATTCTGCATGTGTGTTTTTAAAAACCGTGTCATAAAATTTATGATTTAGTGTATTTTAAAAGAAATTATTTTATCCATTCGATATTGGTAATCAATTTTTTAGCCTATTAAATTTAACAGGATTATATAATGTTAAAGACACAGTAATTAGCTAAAGTAAACTTCTTACTACGTATTGTTGTGGAATTTAAAACATGTAATTATTACTTTTCAAACATTTAATGAGGTTTTTTATAAAAACAATTTGCCTGTGTATGTACAGCATTTTGTTCAAACCGCTTTGTTATTAATTACGTTAAGGGAAAGGTAAATACGAGTTGCAGTAAGTGTGATAAAGATAATTAGGTTGTTTGTATATTTACACTCTAAAAATTAATTATGGGTAAATCAATAGCTAGTTATATATCAACTATGCATAAGTAAAAATGTAGAAAGTGTTATTAGTGTGCTTATGCGTATAGCCAGCAAAACGGTTATTATAACCTTAATTTATTTATTTAGTTGCACAAATTTAATTACAGCTAGTGCAAACAACATATCTTTTTTTAAAAATATTAGGTGTCTGGATGCCGAGGACCTGTGTATATACAACAATTTTAACGAGAGGATATCTCAAAGGTAAGAAACCAGTTTTAATATTGGTTTAGAAAAACAATATTCTGATTTCTGTGTCGTGTAATTAACTTTAAATAATTTTTTTGAATTGCGTGTTGAGATTAATTTAAAATGACAGTGAAATATATTATTAGAATACAACCAATGTATATATATATATATATATATATATATATATATATATATATAAATTCGTAAGGTTACAATCTGTAGATAGGAATTAAAAGAAATACAATTATGCAATCTCATTTGATAAAATAAAAATGGTCCTAATACATATTAATAAACACAGCTTAAATAAAAATCTTTTCCAATCAGAACACGTGCAATTGCCTAACCTTCATGGCCTGTACTGCTCTTAATATGACCAAAAGGATCTTAATTAGGGTTAAAAAAGGCTAAGCGAAAAGAAGCCGGCATCCCGCCCCAACCCCAAGTCCAAGACCAACCCTAAGTCCAACACCAAGCTCAAGATCTAAACCGCCAATAATAGTGGTAAAAAACACGGTGTCACATGTGGGCGAGTAAAAACAAAAAGGCCGTAATTAGGGATGAAAATTCCATCAAGGGTTGAAAAAGGCCTCCGAAAAGAAACCATAGGGGTGAAAAAATACGATCCCCACGTGGGCGTATAAAAATGTGAAAGGTGGGTTTTCTCCAGAATATCCAAGATGGCGGCAGAGGTGTCCTACTTCTACTCACGTCATTTTTCCCATTGCATTATTATTTGCAACACAAAAGCTTTAATAATTTTAACGAGGTTGCTTACCTTCTAATGTAGTTACCGAACAAAATAAATTTGACGTCTGTTGCGATATCTTGTTGTAATAAAAGATTACGTCGAATTACATGATATAGGAATGTAAGAAGCTTATTATTCGGTTTTGGGTGTTTAAGGCAACCGGCAGCACTATTCTTTATCTAACGACTAAGAATTGCTAAAGTACCGTTTTCTTTTCAAAAACTGTTAATTCTTGAATAATGAAGTCCTAATTTTGTTAATAAATTATACGTACAAAAAATATTTAATTTCTTTCACTTGACTTCTGTAATGCATTCCATTAAGTTGCTATTTCAATATTTGCGTTCAAAGTCAAACTTTTGCTCACTTTATAAGACTTGGTTAATTGAAAGATAATTTACACAAAATTTTACAGTTTTTGTGTCTAGGATAAGAATATTAAATTATTTAAAGTTGAACGTTACAGTATAACTTAAAGATTTGTAAAAATACCATATAATCCTTAAAGTATTAACTTGCAAAGTTCTACGATTAGGAGTCGTTTATTAATGTATAAATGGATTCTGTAAGTTAGATGGCCGTAGGTAACAATGATTATCAGGAACTTATACCTAATATACATCTATTTAACATTTTGTTTTAATTATTGGTTTGGAGTTTAAAGCTTGTTTCGAGTACAGGTTAATTTTGTCATTTACGGTGACTGCACTAAATTTTAAAGTATTCTAACAAATTTTTAGTTTCACTGAATTTCTTAATTTTATCATCATCTGTATTCTGCGGTCGGATGTTGTACTATCTATTTAATGTCATACGCCATGAAATATGATTATCCTTCACTGTATTACACAATGCTAAAACGTGCTGTGCGAGTCGACTAAATGAATATGTTTAAAGGTTTCCAAGTTTTGGAAAAGTTAATTTCCTATAAAATAAACGTTAAAATCTATTACAGTCGACTGAAATTACAATTACACAATGTACTTTTGTTAAAAGATAATTGAGGTAATTTGGTTAACTTGCGTTTACGAACGTGTGTATGTGGTTTAATAGAAGGTGAAGTTTAGATTGGCTATTGACTTTCGAGTACTGCAGTTAGTTCGTTAAGGTAACTTTCTGAATGTTGGTCTGATTTGTAAGCCAGCCACGGGATCACCACACGAGAGAGACATGGCTCATTTAGCAGTTGGCCATTGGTTCCTTCGTTTCGAGAATAAAACTAAGCAGGAAAAGTTTAGAAACTTTTCTTATTGCAACATTTCAGCGTCGACTGAATTTTGGAAGGCGAGTGCTCAGTTCAGACATACCTGCTGATTGAACCCGGAAACAGAAATGCTCCATTTACATCCGTGTATTCCAATGAAAATAGGGTATAAGTGAGCAATTGATAGATATGTGCATTACCTGCAATGAATATGAACTAAAATTATTTAATTCAAAAGTCAGCTATTCAAGGGACTGTCGTTCGTTTAGTATGCCGATAGAAAGACATCGACTGTAGGTCAGAACAAACAGTTGAGATAACGTGCTCGTGCAGTTCTGTAATTACCCTTCACTCAATGGTGAATACCATATTGATTAGTTACCGTATGTAACCTCCAGTTGCATATCGCCAGTTGATACGCTTTAAAGAATAAATCGTAAATCTTCGACGCCAAGGAAAAAGTTAATTATAATTTAAACCGTTTTGCCAGGGGTCTGTCCCAATTTTCCGATAATATTCTCTTAATTCTATGATTAATTCTCATCGCCTTTAATAACGACGCAACCCTGATGTATCTGTCTACTGTGTGACATTAACGGCATTAAGGCTAGCGACAATATTATTCATTTAATTTAATCTTATACCTTTTTTATTAATCCAATGAAATTTAAAATTCAGAAAAATTTGCAGCACATAATTAACTGTTCTGGTTTCTATTGAAACACTTAATAATTTCTAACTCTAAAATTAGAGTTTAACTATAAATTAAAATATATTCTACACAATCGCAGTTTATCAAGTTTGCTTTCAATACGGTTTTTTATGATAACACTACTTTTTAGGATATTTCCTTTGCGATTATCAAATAAATCACGAATTCAAATTAATACTGTGTATAGGGGATGGTTAGCAGGTACTTTTGAAAAAATTACATAGTTCTAGTGTTAATCAATAATTTTCATAACTATTGGGGTGAAACAAATTTTTAAAGTTGCATTATTTAGCCTTATTTGTATTGAGCACTATTTTATTTTTATTAAGTATTATCATTATTCAAGTAAGAACATAAATTTCATAACAAAAATTTATAGATCTAAAAATGAAGCTATGCCACTGACAAGAGGTTGATAATACATTGTAAATGTATTAAAACATTCTTGCGTAAATATAACATAAACCATATGTGTAAGTTCAAAATAAGTCTGCGAATTAACGTCTAAAACTTAAAAATTAAATTTTTTTTTTTTTATGATTGTGGACCTGAACAGGCTAAATTTGGCCTATCGTGCTAAAGCACTCAGGAACACTTAGGAGGATGGATAGAGGGATAATGAATTGCCAATAGATGCCTATGAACAGCTATCTTAAATTTTCTCATATCATAAGTGAGAGGAAAACAGGAACTAGGGAGATCATTCCAGTGCTTAGAAGCCGTGTAGAAAAATGTGGATTGCGCCCGTTTGGTACGACAAGTGGAGATTTGTACTGCATACTGAGGATGTGAATGAACGAACCGAGTGTTTCTCGCAAAGATAGCCCAAGATGGTATCAAAGAATATAATTCAGCAGCACAATAGCCGTTGTAATAACGATAATACAAAGAAAGAACTCAAACCATCCTTCTATGCTCAAGGGACTGTATGTGAGAAGTTAAGGACGGGTCATTTATAAGCCTAATCGCTCTCTTTTGAATACGATCAACGATATCGAGAGCGTATTGGGGAGCACTAACAGAGGTGAGAATTATATTCAGATGAGGCCGAATTTGAGCCTTATGCAGCAGAAGGAGTTGTCGAGAGGTAAAGTACTGCTTAGATCTGTACAAAAAGCCTATTTTACGAGCAGCTGTTTTGGTAGCTGACAGAAGATGGTCAACCCATGAGAGATTTGAAGATACAGTCATCCCCAACAGAGTAATAGAGTCTGAAAACTTAAGAACTGAGCCATTCATACTTACAATAGGAAATGATCGATCTTTTTTGGCGGACATAAGGCAACACTGTGTTTTGTTAGCATTAAATTTAAATAGATTATTGCTTCCCCATTCCAGAATACGTTGAATGTCTTTGTTGATTGAATTTGCCATTTCAGCTTTAATTTCTTGATTTGACATAGAAGGTGGATTATCACTATGAGTAAACTGAGATGAACTACAGTGAAGAGTGCTATCGTCAGCAAAGCAATGGATGGGGTTAGTTGTTGAAGAAATAAGGTCATTTATGTACAGCAGAGAAAGTGTAGGCGCTATAACGGATCCCTGTGGTACGCCCGCGTTAATATCAAGGAAACTAGAAACCCAGTTGATGAGCGTATCATTTAACCCAAACGAGGAGAGCTTGGCAAGTAAACACTTATGCCAAACTTGGTCAAATGGTTTTGAGATATATAAAGCGACTACAACTGTTTCACCGGACTGCTCTATCTGTATTGTTCCAAACTTGGATCACATATGAAAGAAGATCGCCTGTTGAACGACTTTGCCTAAACCCATACTGGTGGTCACTAAGGAGTTTGTTAGTTTCAAGGAACGTGAGCAGTTGCTGATTAATGGCTTTTTCCATGATTTTAGACAAAATGGAGGTGATGGTAATTGGTCGGTGGTTTGAGGGATCGGTCTTATCGCCTTTTTTGGGAATAGGTTGAACATTTGCTCACTTAAATGATGAAGGGAGTTCCCCAGAAGACTTAGAGATCATATAGAGCTTAGATAGGACTGGTACTAGATCGGGGGAACATTTCTTTAAGACAATAGCTGGGATACCGTCTGGACCAGTCGCGTTATTGAGATCAAACCTACTGATGATCGATTCCAAGAGCTTTTACCGTAAATGAATTGGTTTCATAGCGTATGAAGAAGAGTTGACTAGGGGCACATATTTTCTAGAATCTTTGAGACACGAGTTTGATGCAAATAAATCCACAAAAACATTGGCTTTGTCAACAGAATCAGCAACTACCGATCCGTCAATAGACGTCAGGGGGGGAAATGAAGATGTTCCAGAGTTTTTACTAATGGCTTTAGCTAAAGACCAAAATTGACGAGTGCCTAACGGAGATGTAGCTAGTTCATTGCATTTTCGTTGTTCGAACAACTTTTTAGTTTTTGTGATTTCACTTTTGCAGATGTTTCTAGCACCAACGTATTCTACATGACTGTCGACCGATTTATTAGATTTCCATTTAATCTAATGTTTATTTTTTAAAGATCAAGCACAAGCCTTATTGAACCAGGGTTGGGAACGTGAATGACCTATACGGTACCGTTTTTTGGGAATTTATAACTCCATTCCCATGAGGAGGACTTCAGATACTGAAAGAGCCATGTCCGAAGAAGAGGACGACTTAAAACAATATTCACGCCATGGAAAGGTTGCAAAGAAATCCCTTAAATCACTCTATCGAGCTGACTTAAAACACCACAAGGTTCTATCGGTTTTGTGAACAACAGTAGAATTAGGTACAGTAGAAATGATTTCTATTAAACAATGGTCGGAAGGACCTAAAGGCGAAAGAATGGAAGTTTTATAAACAAGAGGGTTTGATGTAAGAAAGAGATCTAGAAGGTGTGGAGTATGGTTAGGGTTATCAGGGATTCTTGTGGGTTCAGAAATCATTTGTGTGAGATCACAGGAAATAGCAAATGTTTCTACACTATGACCAGCGGGATTTAGCCAATTAGTGTTATGAAGAATGAAATATAAATTAGTATTTACATCAATAACAAATTTAAAACCCAATTCGGAAATTGTAAAAAGTAACGAATTTCGCCTACTTGAACCATGATCTAAGAAGATTGAAGGTTTAAAAAAGGGAGCACTCAATAAAATTAATATTGAAGTTAAAGAAATTGTTACGGAATCGAAGAATTTGAACCGCGTTTGATAGGTCGTTATATATTGATTTTATGCATAAATTTTGCGAACCAATTTATTATTGATTTTGATTAATGGAGGGAACTTTTTTTTCATAATCATGGACCTGAACAGGCTAAGTTTCGCCTACCGTACTAAAGCACTCAGAATGGATAGGGGGATACTAAATTGCCAAGAGATTCTTATGAAAGGCTAACTTAAATTCATATCATAAGTGAGATGATAACAGGAAGTAGGGAGATCATTCCAGAGTTTAGAAGCCGTGTAGAAGAATGTGGTTTGCGCGCGTTTAGTATAAGTGGAGATTAGCATTAGTATTAGCATTAGTACTGCATACTGACGATGCGAACGAGCGAACCGAGCATTCCGAGCAAAGGTGGCCCGCGATGGTATTAAAAAATGTAATTCGGCAGCGCAATAGCCATTGTAATACCAATAATACAAAGAAAAAACTGAAACGATTCTCCTATGCTCAGATATGTCAGAAGTTAAGGACGGGTCTTTTATAAGCCTAATCGTTCTTTTTTGAATGATTAACAATATCAAGAGCGTATTGGAGAGCACCAACCCAGAGGCGAGAATTACATTCTACATCAGGTCGAATTTGGGCCTTACACAACAGAAACAGTTTCTGGGAGGTAAAGTACTGCCTAGATCTGTACAAAAAACCTATTGCACGAGTAGCTACTTCGGTAGCTGACAGAAGATAACCAACCCATGATATATCTGAATATAGTCATACAGAACACTTTTAACATCTGACTCATACTTAAAACAGGAAATGATCGATCTTTTTTAGCGTACACAAGGCAAAACTGAGTTTTGTAAGCATTAAATTTAACTAGATTATTACTTCCCCATTCGATACGTTGAAGGTCTTTGTAATAATAATAATAATGATACTGTCTTTATTTGGATACAAGTAATATACAAAACAAGTTGACAAAGTGTGTATAAGGACTTCGGTGTCCAAAGGGCGGTGTTCACTGAAAGGATGCAGCATCCTCCAGTGCCCTTCCACTTAGCCTACAAAATCATGATTTACACTTGACGGATGGGCTGATTATGAGCAAAAGATGAAATGAAAAAGTTGTAAATAAATGTGTATATAGTAAGTTAAAGGTATCTAACTGCATAGCAGGTTTTTAAGTGTTTTTTTTAATGGTGGGCGATGTTAATATTCGGCGGAAGTGAATTATACAAACTACATATGTTGTATGAAAACGATTTTTTAAAAAGCTCTAATTTTGTTTAGGAACAGTAATTAAATCCTTCCGCCGTATTTGATATGGTGTACAACACTACGAAAGCAAGTCTTATTGTACAGCTATGGAGGCGATTTATACATTATAGTTTTGTGATATAATGTAGCTGCGTGAAGAAGTCGACCTTGTTCCAGAGTAAGCCAAGGCATAGCTTTTAATTTATGTGAAATTAGATCGTACCGTTTGAGACCATAAATTAAACGTACACACGAATCCTGTACTCTCCTAACTAGTTAGGAGAGATAACCAATGACCAAACACAGCACTACAAAAGAAAAATGAGACAACACAAAAGATTTTCACAGTAAATTTTTTGAAGATTTGGATAGTAAATGCTTAATTACGTAAATGTACCGAATGTTTGCGAATGCTTGAATCCAAAGTTACACCTAGGTTTTTTTAGACGAAAGCGTGAGCCTAGCTGCGAAATGAGCAATCGATAGTAGCGTGTTTGTCCCGTCAGTACGGTATGGAAGTGAGACATGGATGTGTCAGAAAACACAAGAAAGAAAAATAAATGCCATGGGTATGAGATTCCCGAGAAGCGCATGTGATACAACGAGAAGGGATAAGACAAAGAATGATTGTATAATGGCGGAGTGTGGAGAGGAAAAGTAGTACATAACGTTGTTTGGTTCACCGAACTGGTAGCGTAGTGGTGACACGACCTGCTTAGCATTTAGGAGGTAATGGGCTCGATTCCCGTTACTGTCTACCTTGTATGAGTTTTTTTGTGGGGGTTTTCCTCATACACATGTAGCGGCATGATCACTGCGTATATGCACACCATGTGCGGCTACTTAGGCGAATGCTGGGGTAGTATTTTCCCCCTCAGAACCCTAACTCCGTTCCTTCCGATCCTATCCTGACGACTCCCATCCTTAATCCCACCATGCATATGTATATATATATATATATATATATATATATATATATATATATATATATATATATATATATATATATAGTGTTCAGTTTTTGTAGCAGGACTTTAATAGTCGATAGAGCTTTCAAAATTAAGACCAAAAAGTTCATATAAACATAGGTTGCCAATCACTTAGTTTTGGAGATACAATACAGGGTTTCAAAGTTTTAATTTTTTTTCAGTTCTTTTAATTTATCTTCAAAACTATTTAAAATAATAAATCCAAATTTAGTACACATATTACACTCCTTAAACTCAATATTAAGAGTAGTTTAACGTTTATCAATATCTACAGGGTAGTACATTTTCTGGGGTGGTACACCCTTTATACCTCCCGAACTTTTTCATGCGACGCCTCTAACTCTTAAAAACTTAGAAAAAATTTAGATTGCCCATTTGATTTAGGAACTTTTTTGTCTTCTGCATTTTTTTCGAAAAATGCATAGTTTTTGAGATAAATTAGCTGTAATCCATGAACAGTTTCCAAATGGTAAGTAAAGAACGTCTGATGCTCCCGCAAAAAATGGTGTGCCATGAAAATAACAATAAAAAAAAAAGAATCAAATTATGTCAAATCTCACGTTTTATTGTAAATACGACTTGTGCATAAGAAAGAATGTAATTTATTTACATATTTTATTGTGTTAATTTTTATTGCAAAAGTGATCTTTTAAAATGACATTTTTGTTTTTTAATCAAAATAGCGGATTTCCATTTTATTTATGGCTTTGTAAACGGAAGTTCAGCAGCAGCAGCCCGTGAATATAGGCGAAGATTTCCTTTTAGAAGAGCTCCGCATCCTTCAGTATTTGTAAGAGTTCACCAACAAATTATAAGTCAGGCGTTAAATAATGTGCGTGGTCGTCAAAATAATAATCATAGGCAGCAAAGAAATATTGCACGACGAATTTTGCGTGAATTCGACAGAGATCCCACAACTAGCATTAGAAGAGTATCCGTAGCTTTAGGTGGAGTCTCAAATACTACTATTCACCGAACACTAAGACGGGATCACCGATATCCTTACCATCTACAACCTGTTCAAGGACTACAACCAGGGGATGCAGAACGTAGAGTTGCGTATTGTCGATGGATTCTTGCTGAAAATAATAACAACCCAGGTTTTTTAAATAATGTTTTATGGACCAATGAATCCTGCTTCACTCACCGTGGTGTGGTAAATTTTCACATCCAGCACGTGTGGGAACATGAAAATCCACATATAGTTCGCCCGAGACATTTCCAACAAGAATTTAGTGTGAACGTCTGGATAGGTATTTACAATAATCACCTTTTTGGGCCCTACTTTTTACCACCTGGGATGAATGCTGCGGATTTCTTGGAATCCTTAGAGAATGAACATGGGAATATGTGGGAACATATTCCCTTAAATTTACGAAGAACGTCTTGATTTCAGATTGATGGTTGTCCAGCTCATTATAGCAGAATCGTTAGAAACTGGCTGGACAACCATTATCCAGGAAGATGGATCGGTCGTGCAGGCCCAGTTCCTTGGCCGCCAAGGTCTCCAGACCTAAATCCCTTAGATTTTTTGGTGTGGGGGTATTTAAAAGAAAGGGTGTATGCAACTCCTGTGATAACAAGAGATGGACTCATTAATAGGATTAGGGATGCGTCTAATGAAATAAGACAATTTTTAGTTAATATTCGTCGGTGTGAATTATGTATTCAACAAAATGGTTCACATTTTGAACAGTTTCTTTAAATTTATTTATTATTGCGATAGCGTTTTGTTTTGTTGTTATAGGTTAAGTTTATTTGTTTAATTTATTTATTTCGTTCGTTTCGTTCTTGTTAAAGTTTTAAATAGAAATTCTTTCCATTTTTTCCAATAAATACGTATTTTTGTAATATTTATTTTGTTTTACTTTTATTTTCCTTTATTTAATTCAACTGAAAAGTTAGGATAAAATCAGTGGAGTACTACTTTTTATTAAGAGACAAAAAACGTGAGAATTGACATAATTTGATTCTTTTTTTTATTGTTCTTTTCATGGCACACTATTTTTTGCGGGAGCATCAGACGTTATTTACTTACCATTTGGAGCTGTTCAAGGATTACAGCTAATTTATCCCAAAAACTATGCATTTTTTGAAAACAAAGCAAAAGATAAAAAAGTTCCTAAATCAAATGGGCAATCTAAATTTTTGGTTTTTAAGGCGTCGCATGAAAAAGTTCGGGAGGGATAAAAGATGTATCACCCCAGAAAATGTACTACCCTGTAGATATTAATAAACGTTAAACTACTCTTAATATTGAGTTTAGGAAGTGTAATATGTGTACTAAATTTGGATTTATTATTTTAAATAGTTTTGAAGATAAATTAAAAGAATTGAAAAAAAATTAAAACTTTGAAACCCTGTATCTCCAAAACTAAGCGTTTGGCAACCTATGTTTATATGAACTTTTTGTCTTAAGCGTTCCCGCACAGCAACGCTAAAATGAAGTTGTCCATTCAATCGCGCCGGCAATACAAATGATCATATCAAAAAATTGCCAATGATTTCTGCCCAGATATTAATTGATTGAAACTGATGTTGATGATGCGAAACAATAGTTGCATGAGGATTTTCATCAGGCCATACGTGTGAGTTGTGTAAATTCGTGATACAATTTTTGGTAAAAGCTGCTTCATCTGTAAAAAGAATAGTGCTAACGAAGTTTTCATTATTTCGTTGCTGATCCAATAGCCAGTTTTCGAACTGTATCCTACGAGGAAAACCTTCAGGAATCAATTCATGCACTTTTTGCAAATGATATGGGTATAACAGCTGTTATTGAAGAACTTCATGAATTATTGTTTTCGGCTTATTAAATTGTGCGGCTAATCTGAGAGTGCTCGTTGAAGGAGTGTCATCTACAGCATTCAAAATATTTTTCTCTAATTCCACCGTACGCACTGCTCTTGTCACACCAGCGTCAATACTTTTTTTCTTAAACACTCCTAAAGTTATAAAGTAAGTCAATATTATTATCTTAGTAACCGAAATCACTCACCATTCTCTCTTAGACGTTGTTCAACTCGTTGAATTGTCTTCTGATTTAGAATAGTACGATTAGGAAATCTCTCGTGATATAATCTTTTTGGTTCCAAAGCATTACAAGAGGCATATCCAATAAAAATGAATTCCATATTTCGAATAAGTTTACAATTCAAATCACCACGAAATCCACAAATTAGTAAATTTAAAGTAAATTAATGTCGATCAATGTATCAGTGATGTGACAAATGTCAAGCTTTAAAATGCAGGTTATTTATTTATTTCGTATCATAGGAATATTTGACATGTTTTTTTGAGTGAAGATAAATGAAATGAACAAGAAATAAAATTATACCTCGTGGGTCAATAAACTCACTTAAGTTTGCAAAATTTTTTAAACAATTAATATGTTTTACTTGGTTTTCCTTATCACTGGCTTAATTTTTTTTAAATAATTTATTAAATATGAAACATAAATTCGTTTATTATTTTTTATCTCGAAAATAGTTCATTTTATCGCTATTAAACAAGTACACCTTTTTTTAGATAAAGGTTCAGGCTACCCAAAAATATTTTTTTAGATCCTTTTTTTAGATCTTTAGAGATAAGGTCGGGCCTGGTGGGCTGCGTAAACTTGGCTGAATGTAGAAGATTGTGTGATAAAATAAAAAAAGGGAAGACGTTTTAAAAATAAAAGGGCATGTCAGAGACAATGCATGATCTTGCGGAAGCTAGGGAGGTATGCAGAGATAGGAAAGCATGGAGAAAGAATGTAAATGAAAAATAAATAAGAGGTAGGGATTGCTTTACCTACTCTGCAACTGCAAAGAAATGGCGTTAAGGTAATGTTATGTTATGTATGTTATGTATGTTATGTATGTTATGTATGTTATATAGTATTTTATGTATGTTATGTATTTATATATTATTATGTTATGTATATTATGTATGTTATGTTATGTATGTATATGTATTTATGTATGTAATGTTATATTTATGTATGTTATATATGTTATGTATGTTATATGTTATTATATATTTATGTATGTTATATATTATTATGTTAATATGTATATTTATTATATGTATATTATATATATGTTATATTTATATGTTATTATGTATATTATGTTATATTATTTATATATTTATGTATGTTATGTTATATTTATGTATATATTATGTTATTATGTATATATGTTATGTATATTATTATTTATGTATATTTATTTATGTATGTTATATATATGTATGTTATATATGTTATGTATATATATGTTATGTATGTATGTATGTATATATATTATATTATATTATATTATATATGTTATATATTATGATATATTATGTATATATTATAGTATAGATATTGTATGTATATGTATGTTATATTATGTATATATATTATATATGTATATGTTATATATGTTATATATATTATGTTATAGTTATATGTTATATATTTATGTATGTTATGTATATTATATGTTATGTTATTATGTTATGTATGTTATGTATGTTTATGTATGTTATGTATGTTATGTATGTTATGTATGTTATGTATGTTATGTATGTTATGTATGTTATGTATGTTATGTATGTTATGTATGTTATGTATGTTATGTATGTTATGTATGTTATGTATGTTATGTATGTTATGTATGTTATGTATGTTATGTATGTATATGTATGTATATGTATGTATTTATGTATTATGTATGTATGTTATATATATTATGTATTTATGTATTATGTATGTTATTATTTATGTATGTTATATGATATGTATATATATGTATGTTATGTATATGTTATGATTATGTATGTTATGTATGTTATGTATATGTATTATGTATGTATATGTATGTATTATGATGTTATGATGTTATATATGTTATGTATGTTATGTATGATTATGTATGTTATGTATGTTATATTATTATGTATATGTATGTTATGTATATGTTATATATGTTATGTATGTTATGTATGTTATGTATGTTATGATTTATGTATGTTATGTATGTTATGTATGTTACGTATGTTATGTATGTTATGTATGTTATGTATGTTATGTATGTTATGTATGTTATGTATGTTATGTATGTTATGTATGTTATGTATGTATGTATGTATGTATGTTATGTATGTTATGTATGTTATGTATGTTATGTATGTTATGTATGTTATGTATGTTATGTATGTTATGTATGTTATGTATGTTATGTATGTTATGTATGTTATGTATGTTATGTATGTTATGTATGTTATGTATGTTATGTATGTATGTATGTTATGTATGTTATGTATGTATGTATATAGTATGTTATGTATGTATGTATGTTATGTATGTTATGTATGTTATGTATTATATGTATATTATGTTATGTATATTATGTATGTTATGTATGTTATGTATATTATGTATGTTATATTATTATGTATATTATTATTATATTATGTATGTTTATGTATATATGTTATGTATGTTATGTATGTTATGTATATTATATATTATTTATGTATGTTATGTATGTTATGTATATTTATATATATGTATATTATGTATTATATTATGTATGTATTATGTATGTATATTATGTATGTATATATGTTATGTATGTTATTATATGTTATGTATGTTATGTATGTATATTATGTTATTATGTATGTATATATATGTTATGTATATTATGTATATTATTATATTATGTATATTATATATATTATGTATTATGTATGTTATGTATGTTATATATGTTATGTATATATATTATGTATGATTATATATATGTATATTATGTATGTTATGTATGATTATGTATATTATGTATGTTATGTATTATATGTTATGTATGTATATATGTATTATATTATGTATGTTATTAGTATATTTATGTATGTTATATGTTATGTATGTTATATGTATGTATGTATGTATGTATTATGTTATGTATTTATGTATGTTATATGTTATTATGTTATGTATTATATGTATGTTATTATGTATGTATATGTATGTTATGTATGTTATGTATGTTATGTATATATATGTATGTATATGTATGTATGTATGTTATATGTATTATGTATGTTATGTATGTTATGTTATTATGTATGTTATGTATGTTATGTATGTTATGTATGTTATGTATGTTATGTATGTTATGTATATATGTTATGTATGTTATGTATTATGATTATGTATGTATATGTATTATGTATGTTATGTATGTTATGTATGTTATATATTATTATGTATGTATATGTATGTTATGTATGTATATGTATTATGTATGTTATGTATGTTATATGTTATGTATATTATGTTTATGTATTTATTTTATTTTATTTATTATTTATATTTATTATTATATTTGTTATTATTATTTATTTTATGTATGTTATTATTTATATTTATGTTGTTATATTTATATTTATTATGTTATTATTTATTATATTATTATTTATTATTATTATTTATGTATTTATTTTATATATATTATGTATATTATATATATTTATTATTATTATATTATTATTTATTATTTATATTATTATTATTTATATTATATATATTATTATATTATATTATTATTATTTATGTATTTATTATATTGTTATTATTTATTATGTTTATATTTATTATTTATTATTTATTATTTTATTATTTATTATTTATGTTTTATTATATATTTATTATTTATATTTATTATTTATTATTTATTATTTATTATTTATGTATATTATTTATGTTATGTATTTATGTATATGTTATTATATTATTATATTATGTATATTTATGTTATTATGTATTATATATTATATTATATTATATTATTTATTATGTTATTATGTTATGTATGTTATTATGTATATATATTATTATGTTATGTATGTTATATATGTTATGTATGTTATGTATGTATGTATGTTATATATGTTATATATATGTATATTATGTTATGTATTTATGTATGTTATGTATTTATATATGTTATGTATATTATGTATGTATGATTATATATATTATATATGTTATGTATGTTATGTATATTATGTATATTATGTATATTATGTATGTTATATATGTTATATATATTATATATTATGTATGTATATTATGTATATTATATGTATATATATGTTATGTATATTATATATGTTATATTATGTATATTATGTTATATATGTTATGTATGTATATGTAGTTATGTAGTTATGTATTATGATTTATGTTATGTTTATGTATGTTATATTATGTATTATGTATTATGTTATGTATGTATGTATGTATATTATTATATTATGTATGTTATGTATTTATGTATGTTATATTATGTATGTATGTTATATGTATGTATGTATGTATGTATTAGTTATGTATGTATATATGTATGTATATTATGTATGTTATGTATTATGTATTTATGTATATGTATGTATATGTATGTTATGTATATTATATGTTATGTATGTTATGTATGTTTATGTTATGTATGTTATGTATGTTATGTATGTTATGTGTGTATATTATGTTATGTTATGTATGTATATGTATGTTATGTATATGTTATGTATGTATATGTATGTTATGTATGTATGTATTATAGTATGTTATGTATATTATGTATGTTATTATATTTATGTATTATATATGTTATTATATTATTATGTTATGTATGTATGTATATTATGTATGTTATGTATTATATATGTATGTTATATTGTATGTATGTATGTTATGTATGTTATGTATATTTATGTATATTATGTATTATGTATGTTATGTATGTATATTATTTATGTATGTATATGTATTTATTATGTTATGTATGTTATGTATTTATGTATTATGTTATGTTATGTATGTATTATGTTATGTATATTATATGTTTATGTTATGTATGTATTAGTATGTATATGTATATTATGTATTATGTATGTTATGTATGTTATATGTTATATGATATGTTATGTATTTATGTATGTTATGTATTATGTATTTATGTATGTTATGTATGTTATTATGTTATTATGTTATGTATTATGTATGTTATGTGTTATGTAGTTATGTATGTTATGTATGTTATGTATGTTATGTATGTTATGTATGTTATTATTTATGTATGTTATGTATATTATTATGTTATGTATGTTATGTATGTTATGTATGTTATGTATATTATGTATATTATGTATGTTTATATATATGTATGTTATATATTTATGTATGTATATGTATTATGTATGTTATGTATATTATTATGTTATGTATGTTATATTTATGTATTTATGTATGTTATGTATTATGTATGTTATGTATGTATGTATTTATTATGTTATGTATGTTATGTATGTTATATGTATGTTTTATTATTATGTTATTATTTATGTATTATTATGTTGTTATGTATTGTTATTTGTGTGTTTTATGTGTTATGTGTTTATTGTTATGTAGGTTATTGTATTATGTATATTGTATGTTGTGTATGTTTATGTTGTTATGTTTGTATGTTGTGTATGTTATGTATGTTATTGTATGTTATGATGTTATGTATTTATGTATGTTATATGTATTATGTTATGTATGTTTATGTATTTATGTATGTTATGTATTTATGTATGTTATGTGTTGTTATGTTGTTATATGTTATGTTGTTATTATGTATTATGTATGTTATGTATGTTATTATTATGTTATGTATTTTATGTATGTTATGTATGTTATGTATGTTATGTATTATGTATTATGTAATTATGTATTATGTAGTTTATGTAATTATGTATTATGTAGTTATGTAGTTATGTAAGTTATGTAAGTTATGTAAGTTATGTAAGTTATGTAAGTTATGTAAGTTATGTAAGTTATGTAAGTTATGTAAGTTATGTAAGTTATGTAAGTTATGTACGTATGTTGTATTAGTATGTAGTTATGTACGTTATGTTAGTATTATGTTACGTTATGTTAGTAGTTAATTACGTTATGTTACGTATATGTTAGTATTTAGTATGTTATATATATTAGTATGTTACGTATATTACGTATGTTACGTATGTTACGTATGTGTTACGTATGTATATGTTACGTATGTTACATATGTATATATTACGTATGTTACGTATGTATATATGTATACGTATATTACGTATGTTACTATGTTATATATTACGTATATTACGTATGATTACGTATGTTAGTATATTACGTATGTTACGTATGTTACTGTTATATGTTATATGTTATATGTTACGTATGTTATATGTTACTATATTACTATGTTACGTATGTTACGTATGTTACGTATGTTACGTATGTTACGTATGTTACGTATGTTACGTATGTTACGTATGTTACGTATGTTACGTATGTTACGTATGTTACGTATGTTACGTATGTTACGTTATGTATATGTATGTTATATGATTTATATTTATATGTATGTTACGTATATTACGTATGTTACGTATGTTACGTATGTTATGTATGTTATGTATGTTATTTATGTTATTTATGTTACGTATGTTACGTATGTTACGTATGTTACGTATGTTACGTATGTTACGTATGTTACGTATGTTACGTATGTTACGTATGTTACGTATGTTACGTATGTTATGTATGTTATGTATGTTATGTATGTTATGTATGTATGTATAGTTATGTATATTTATGTATATGTTATGTATGTTATGTATGTTATGTGTTATGTATGTTATGTATGTTATGTATGTTATGTATGTTATGTATGTTATGTATGTTATGTATGTTATGTATGTTATGTATGTTATGTATGTTATGTATGTTATGTATGTTATGTATGTTATGTATGTTATGTATGTTATGTGTTATGTTATGTTATGTTATGTCACTACACCTCATTAATAAATAAACAAAAGCAGTATCAGTCTCATTTGAATAAAGTAAGAAAGTAACATAAGTTTAAGAAAATGTAAACTTTTACCATTATTACACATAATAAAATACTTCTTTAATTTTTTTAAATTGTGTATTCTTATATTGTACAATCTAAACGTTTGGATATCGCAGTGTTCTTCATAAGTAGTAATATCTATTAAAATTGTTAAAAATGTTTAAACATTTTTGTGAAATTAGAAAAATTGAAACATAAACACCAGCCTGCTATTAATATAACAGTTTGAGAAACGTGTAAATTCAACTACAGAATTAAATTTTAGTAAAGAATAACCAGATTATTAAAAATTAAATATCGTTAAACTGCCTTAAAGGTGACAATTCAGAAGACCCTCTAACGGCCGAAGGCTAAAAATGAAAAATGTCAGCAAGAAAAACACGTTTAACAAAATTTAATCAAGTTATGATGTAAGTGTAAAGTTCAATTTGAAAATGGTAGAAGCATTCACAAATATAAACATGACATTAATTAAAATGACCCACTTAAATCTAACAAAGAAATAGCTTTGTCAATAACTGCAAGTATTATTAACAATGAAATGCATAATGCTGAACGTTTTATGTAATTTTTTTAATTTACTTTCAACTACTTATGATAAATTATAATGCTGTGACAGTTTAACATATAATTGGTAAAGCATTTGCTTCAAGGTCTAGGAAAAAGCCTGCAAAAAACCTAGACATACCAAAAGTCAAAATTAAAATCAAAATCAAGACGTATCATTATGGTTTTTTTAATTATAAGGTGCCGAAATCTATTTAAACGGAGATTTTCTTAACTTGATTAAATTTTGTTAAATGTGTTTTTCGGCTGACATTTTTCATTTTTATCCTTCGACCGTTAGAGGGTGTTCTGATTTGTCATCTTTAGGACAGTTTAACAATATTCAATTTTTAATGATCTATTTATTGTTTACTTAAAATTTAATTCTATAGCTATTTTATACGTTTCTCAAACTGTTATATTAAGAGCAGACTGATGTTTACGTTTTAATTTTTCTACTTTCACAAAGTTGTTTCAACATCTTTAACAATTTCAATAGATATTACTACTGATGAAGGTAACTGTAAGTGTTATCGAAACGTTTAGATTGTATAATATAAAAATACATCATTAAAAAACCCCAAAAAAGATAAATACTTCATTAACATAAGTTTAGGTTGTACATAAAGTTAATACACTCAATTTTAACGAAAAATAATGAATCAAAGTATAAATCAGTTTTTTTTCAAATTAAAATAAGTTTTCCATCATATAGATAACATCTTCAAGGTTTTATTTTTCGAGCGTGCGTTAGGACTTTCCTTCTTGTATTGAATCGGTTTATCGCTTTTGCTGGAAATAAAATCATTCAGACTATCTATTTCCTACCTTGAAGCTAATTTTCTTTTTTCCTTATTAGGCAGAAGAACAATAATTTTACCATGCAACGTCCATGCATTAGTTACACCAAATTTTTCTCTTGCCGTCTCCAACAAACCATATCTGTCGTTAGTTAATGACACAGGGATAAAAATCTTGGTACCCTTTAACATTTTTTTTCTTAATCAAATGTTCTGGCGGGATTTATGTGAAGTAAACTTTACTATTATAGGCCGAGGTTTACCAATCTCTTTGCCAATATGATATCGGTCTATATGTGAGAAGATTCGCATAAGTTTAACTTTTTGATGCAGATGTGAATGTCTTCGGCATTTTCACCTCTAATTTCCGGGACTCCAATAAACAAGAGGCAATTTCACTTAGAATAATTTTCTAGATCTTCTATCATCATCTCCTAATTGTTTCAATAAACCTTGAATTTGATGTTTAAACGCCAAGAAAGTTTCTATTAATTGACTCATTGCATCGAGCTCATCGTTAGTGCGTGTGTCACATATAGATTGCAATTTTTGTTGAAAACTTTGCATTTGATACATAAACATTGTAGATAACTCATGATTGTCGCTAATTTTCATTCTTATTTTTAAGATAAACTTATTGTCACTTCTTATCACCCTCGTTATTACACTCACTGATAATGTACAACTTAACAATTTTGGTTTAATACACTTTCTAGTTATAAAAATAATAATAAACTTGAGAGATTGAAATTATCATTTCAGCTTTAATGTTTTGATTTGAGATAGAAGGTGGATTACCATTGTAAGTAGACTGAGATGAACTAAGATGCAGAGCGCTGTCGTCAGCAAAGCAATGGATCGGACTAGTCGTTGAAAAAATAAGATCATTTATGCACAAAAAGTGTAGGCGCCATAACTGATCCCTGTGGCACCTCGCGTTAATGCCAACTTCTCTTGAAAAAAGGCCACCAATTACGACACGTATTCATCTTTTATCACGGAAACCGGAAACCCAGTCGATGAGCGTGTATTTTAACCCAAACGAGGTGAGTTTGGCTAGTATACACTTACTCAAACTTGGTCAAATGCCTTCGAGATATCTAAAGCGACCACAACTGTTTCACAGGATTGTTCTAATGTATTGTTCCAAGCTTGTGTCACTTATGAATGAAGATTACCCGTTGAACGGTTCCGCTTAAACCCATATTGGTGGCCACTGAGGAGTTTGTTAGTTTCAAGAAAAGAGAGCAGTTGCTGAATGCATGACAAAGGAAATTCCCTAGAAGACCTAGAGATCCAATAGAGCTTAGATAGAGCTGGTACTAGTTCTTTACGATAACAGCTGGAATACCGTTTGGGCAAGTCGCCTTAGTGACATCAAGCCTACTGATAATGGATTCTAGGAGCTTGGTGTCATAGCGTATGAAGAAGAGTTGACTAGGGGCGCATCTTTTGCAAACGCATTGGGACACGAGTTTGATGCATATAAATCCACATAGATATTGGCTCTGTTTACAGGATCGGCAACCACAGATCCGTCCAAAGATGTCATGGGGGAAATGAAGGTGTAGCAAAGTTTTTACTGATGGCTTTATCCAAAGACCAAAATTTACGACTGTCCAAAGAAGATATAGTTAGTTCATTACATTTTTGTTGTTCAAACAGCTTTTTAGCTTTCGTAATATTACCTTTGCTGGTATTTGTAGCATCAACGTATTCTACATGACTCTCCACCGTTTTATTAGATTTCTATTTAATGTAAGATCTGTTTTTCAAAGATACTGCATCAGCACAAGTCTCAATGGGCCAAGGTTGGGAGCGAAAATGACCTATATGATTTTGGTTTTTGGGAATGTATAACTCCATGCCGACGAGGATGACTTCAGATACCGAAAGAGCAATGTTCGAAGAAGAGGATCACTTAAAACAATATTCACGTCATGGAAAAATTGCAAAGAAGTCCCTTAAATCATTCTATTTGGCTACTTAAAACACAGGTTCTATCAGTGCCAGCAACAGAGAAATTAGGGACAGAGAGATCTAGAAGATAAGGAGTATGGTTAGGGTTATCAGGGATTCTTGTGGGTTCAGAAAACGTTTGTGTAAGATCTCATGAAATAGCAAATGTTTCTGCACTATAACCAGCAGGATTAGTAGTAGATGGAAATTGAACCCAGTTAGAGTTATGACCATTGAAATCTCCCAGAATTGATATATCGCAAGATGGAAACTGAGACAGAAGCTAGTGAACTTTCAAACTAAAGGAATTGAATAAGCCTTGGTTACTGTCATTAGAAGACTTATAAATGCGACAGTAGAATTTCACAAATTTAGGACCAGAATGTTTAAACCAAATCACGTACGAATTTTTTATTCTCCAAAGATGAAATTCTTTTGCAATCGGTGTTGTCCTTGAGATAGGCACATACATCTCTTTGTATGAAAGAAAAGTGAAGATTGTATTGGGGAAATTGCAAGTCGGGCGAATCGGGGCTTTCATAGGAGACTTGTGTTTCAGATACATACAGAATGTCAAATAGTAACTGTTCAAGATGTTGGTGAACGCAATCGTTAAAATTGTAATTTTTTTCGCTGTTAATTAGTAAATATAAGATCATTTATATCTATTAGTGATCGTGCATAAAATTTAAAGGGGCCTAACTGTTACATAAAGAGGTCTGACTAAAATGATAAATACCGAGTGATATATTCAATTTAATTACTACAGTGTTATTTCAACATTGTCGATATAATTATAGAAAGGATTTCTTAATTAATAGAAGTCTGTGAATTAATGTCATTGCGAAGAAATGTTATGTCGATACTCATCCCAAGAATACAAAATCTTATTCTATCGTAAATCAGTATGAAATTTATGTGTCAAATCATTTTGAGACATTTACTATTAAATAATTTAACATAAATAAATAGTGTGGAAGAGTGGAAAACTTGTATTGAAGTATCGTTGATGGTCGTTTCAGTACTGACATAAGTGATCGGCTAATTGAAGAGAACAATCTAATTTAAAAAGATATTGGATCATCGAATATACTTGCTGCTTGTCCTGAAGCACAATTAGTGATGTGTGAATAGTGACCAGAAGGATTATATGATATGGTATAATGGTTGAGCACTAATATGAATTTTGAATTTTTTGGTATAAGTATGTAATATTTATATTTAATATATAAATACAATTTATGTATAATAAATTTTTTAATGTTTTACAGATAGTTGTAACATAAATAGCCAGCGTTAGGTAGGTTAAGTTTTTTCTGTATTTCTAAAATTTATTAGTATATATGCTCTATATACTTTAATGATCTTTAAGATTTTATTTATTATTGGTGACTTTAAAATGTCAGTTATATTCAACTATGAATCTTGTCTGACACTTGATAAATTATATACAGGTTCATTTAATTAATTAATGCCCCAAAGTTTGTTTATAGACGTTAATTCCACATTGACTTCAGTCAAAATTTCTTAAGCAAAAAAGGTGTTTATCACATTATTTGTGTATTAATCCTTGATTACAAACGATTGCAGCTACATAAACACACCAGAATTGAATTGATCTTACCTGGAGTGGATAAAGTTTAATTTCTATGTACATTTGCATTTAATTATATCAATACTTGGCCCTGGACACTTGTCAAAATTGAAACAATTTAAAGTAAATGTATATTATCATTACATTTCAATTACAGATTAAAAAGATAGCCTAGGTGAAACAATTTTAAAATATGATAATTATAAAATTGTTGCAAATGTTACATTACAATTTGGCACAGAATGTGCAGCTTGAGTCATAACAATCGGCATAGAATTGCTAAAGTTACATTACACTATGATAAACCAAAACGCTAATGCTAACAAATAATAACGCATGCACGGAAAAAAAAAATATAAGATATAAAACAGAACTTCACTTTTTACATTCAAACTATGAAGGGTGGTGTCTGACGGATACTATATTGTACAAAAAAAGTATCTAACTTACCCAACAGAATTGAATTTTTTATCATACCATAGACACACATAATAGACAAATTAGATTTGTAAAACAATGCTACTCCATCACGATTGGCCATTACAAGATTCACCTTGTATCTAATCCTTTTTTACAAATGTTTGGAAAGTTCCCAACGGAGGTGTCTTTCGTTTTGCTAGGAATGATAGTCGGCAGCTTCTTCTTCTATAGTATTAACTCCTAACAGTGTTTTAGATGTTTTTATTTATTTAGCTGAAAGAGAAAAGGTAGAAAGGTTTACTTTACGTAATTACACACGATTAAAAACTAGATAATGTAAGGTGGTAGGGGCGAATTTTAATTGGCTAATGGAAAAGATTTTTACAATTTCTTATCTTCGTTCCACTCCTTTCCCCTACTTATTCTATTAACTAACTTGCCTAGTTGATATGGCAAGCTTAAATTATTTATGAGTACGATATACTTTTGTAAATTTAAAAAAATTGTATTTAATTACTAAAATCTTTTGTTCCTAAAAAAAGATTGGATACTATTTATTTTTCCAACTGTCCTAATTCATTTCCTTTTACAGTTTTTATACAGTTCTTTACAGTTTCAGAGAGAACATGTTTTTTTCGATAACGTCCTTCTTGTTTCGCGCACTGTACTCACTCGTACATATTTGTCTTTTTGTTTCACTTGTTGAGTTGAACGTTAACGTTGAATAATTGATGGTTGATGTTGAATGATGTTGATGAATATAGTTGAAAGTGTTGGTGAATCACGCTTTGTTGATAATGACTGGTTTTCGTTTGTATTTGAGGCGAGATAGGCATTGATATTTCTTCTGAGAGTTTTTTTTTTGGTGTTGAGTGGGATAATTCTTAAACTTTATTTATCTTGATGTGTATTAATATATGTTGTATAGGGTAGCATTAGAGTACGGGAACAGCAGGATAACTTAAAATATACGAAACCTAGAAAACAACTATAAATACAAAAGTTCCCTGGCTAGCTGACGGTGATCTTCGATGTAACCTTGACCATGACTTTCAAGAGCAAACCAATTTTTTCAAATGGCACCTTCTACGATTAACCCCAGAAATGAAACTGGCGGAAAATATTGCGTTCGGATATGACTTTCGTGGCGTAAAAGTCTAACTTTGAAAATCATCTGAAAGTTAAAGTCAAGGTCATATGAAGAAGGGAAAGTAATGTGTGTCACAGAGAAAATTTCCAATACAAAAATTGTAAGATATTTTTCTAGTGATGTGTCCTTGGACACTATTAAATTTGACCTCTGAAGGGCATCTCAAGGTTTAATATAAGGATGGCACTTTATAAATGCAAAACCGAGGTGGAATTTTAATTATAAAAGTTGCAGAAAATTTTCCTGCCATCTGACAGTGACCTTGGATTTGACTTTGACCTAGGCTGCTTCAAGAGCTAGCGATTTCATAAATATTTACAGTCGTTAGTTGCCAATAGAAAAAGAAGACAGTTTCGAGACCTTTACGGCGCTTACTTACAGAGATCAATTTTGTTAGTCACAAAGATTACAACCAAACGTAAAATTTTCGGATCATTTCACTTGCGGGGATTAAACGTAGGGGATCCATTCGAAATCGACTTGACCGTGAAGTTCATGGTTAAGGTCAAATTTAAGGTCACCGTCAGATAGCCAGAGAAATTTCCTATAACATGTATTTAAAGTTTTTCCTGTGATTCGTGAAGTATTTCTTTCCCTACATCCAGTTCTGTAATATTTTCTTCTTGGTTTTTAGAATTTATCGTATTTATTTTTTATAATTGGCCTGAGATACGTTGAATGTCTTTGTTGATTGAAATTACCATTTCATATTCAGTGTCTTGATATGAGATAGAAAATATTGGATCACTATTATGGGTAGATTGATATGTATAGTTTTCTAACTGATGGCACTTCCCATGACTGTCGACAAAATGGAAGTGATGGCAATTGGTCGGGAGGGATCGGTCTCGTTTCTTTATTGGAGATAGGTGAAATATTTGCTAGCTTCTATGGCGAAGGAAATTTCGATGAAGACATAATGATCCAATAGAACTTAAAGAGGACGGGGGAGCATTTCCTGCAGACATTAGCTAGGGTACCGTCTGAATCATTCACCTTATTGGGATTAAATCTACTGATGATCGATTTTAGGAGCTTGTATCGAAAATAAGTTGCTTTCATAGCGTATGAAGAAAGTTTACTAGGGACTAATTTTATCAGATCCGACGGAGTTAGATTTTAGATTAGAAACTATGTTGCTTACCTCATTAACCGATGTTAGTGCAAACCGAAAAGTGCGTTACATATAATGAGTCTGTATTGTTATACGATCAAACCGCACTAGGGGTCGTGAGGGCTTACCAAGGTAAGCAGGTTGACAAGCTCCCTGCAATGGAAATGTGCGGGTTCCATATAAGATGTAAAATGGTTGATATTTAGGTTAAAATCCCTTACACTTACCAAATACCAATAAATAACAACATTTAATCCGAGGAAAATAGCTTAGGCGCCACCTCAGTATGAAATTTCTCTGAAAGGCGAGTTGTTAAGCTAACCCTATCTGACTGTGGTAGATTCAATTCAATTCAAGTTAAAACATTCAATTTGTGTAACCCCCTTTCATTTTAATAAAGCACGTTAAATTATGTCTCAGTAATTATACTTAATATTATTAAAAATAAAATTATCGAAAGCTTAAGAAAAAATATTAACATTACCTTATATTTCAAAAATTGAAAGACGTAACGATCAGTGCGTCATTTTGGATCATACATCTTTTCTAGTAATGCAGTTTTATTATTAAACTGTATGCAAACGTTCGCAAGTATGAGTTGCTGCGATTCAAATCCGAAACTTCTACTTACTAAATAAATCGTAACCAGTATTGTGTACTCAATGGCCCTTAATGAATGCAACAATATGTAATCGATCTAACCCGAAATCAGCAATTCTCAGATCAATCATACATCCGAAACGTCAAAAGCTTTATTATTTTTAAACAGTGTTACCCTTTATGTGACTTAACATCTAAGAAAACAATGAAATCTTAAAATATAAGATTAGTTCTTCTTAAAACTTTAAACTCTGATGAAGGTCTACCACAATTTAAACAAAAAAATAAGGTAATCGAATTTTTCAAAAATATTTACATACATTGCTTCTGTGAAGCGATACACACAACAAAAGAACCATCCTTATAGATTAAACCTCTACTAACTATTACAAAAAACAAGTAATGCAGATTAATTATCATTAATGCCTAAATAAAATTTACAATATTAACAATGACGTCCTTAAAGATAATCAAACGACCCACTCGAAATATCTACAATTATTCTTACATATAATTCCGGAAGCCCTATATCAGCTGCAATGTCCTATCTTTAATTAATCCTGAGTATGGACGTACACTCACTTCACTAATAACCGGCCTATGACGGGGTTTTAACAAAGACCGACGCGTGTAAAAATTGGGAAACTTGATTTACTGTTTGTAATAAAAACTAGCATAGATCGTTATTCTTTTTCAAAATGCTCGCGCGTGACTACCCTCTTTAAGTATAACCCTGAGCCCCAGCGTCTGTCTTCTACCCTGCTACTATCTTCTATTGAGATCCAGATATCTGTTTTGCAAAACGTCATCATATTTATCTCGCCAAAACTAAAACAACCTATATCAGACAAGTTTCAACAACAAATGTCTTTTCCGGCACACAAGTTAGAAAAAAAAAGGGCTGTAAGATACCAACGCAACCGCTACTTCAAAATCTTTGACATCTTGAAATTTTTATAACAACCTTAATAATTCTCCGAAATATTCAAATTTCGCACCCATACTCACTTTACATAACATCTAGATGTAAGTTCAACTTTTTAAATTCAAAATTCAGTAAATTTCAACACCATTTGTCCTTGATCATACATACAATTTTCCATCGTGCAATATTATGTCATTATACAAGCAAAACTTATTTTTTTTACTTATAGTATTCCCGAGCAGGCTAAGACTTTCCTAACGTGCTAAAGCACCCAAGAACACTGGGAGGGTTTAGGAATATTATTAGGCTGCCGAGAAATGTTTACGAATGGCTACCTTAAATTGACTTAGGTCAAAGTTTGGAGGAAAACAGGAACTGGGTAGTGCATTCCACAATTTGGTCGCCGTGTGGAAAAATGTAGATTGCGCCCGTTTAGTGTGATAAGATGGAATTTTGAGCGCGTAATTATGGTGTGAATTGGCAAACTGAATGTTCCTAGCAAAGATGGCCTGCGAAGGTGTTAAGGAGTGTATTTCGGAGGCACACTTGCCATGATAACAGCGATAGAGCAAGGAAAGAACCGAAACTATTCCTCTACGCTCAAGAGACTGTAGGTCAGAGGTGAGAGACAGGTCATTTATAAGCCTTATAGCTCTTTTTTGGATGCCGTTTACCATATCATGGGCGTATTGGGGAGCACTGACACGGAGGTGGAATTGTATACAGTAAAAGGACTTGTTGCGATGTGAAGTACTGTTTAGATCTGAATAGAAAGCCCAGTTTACGGGAATCTGTTTTTCTGGCTGACAAAAGGTCGTAAACCCATGAAAGGTTCGATGATACGGACATCTCTAACATAGAAATAGAGATTGAAAACGTGAGATATAAGCCATTCATATTGACAGCAGGTCTTTCTTGACGGGCATAAGGCAACATTGGGTTTTGTCGGCGTTGAAGGTGAGTAGATTATTCCTTCCCCATTCAAGTATTTTAAGGGGTTAGCCTTTAAAACGCCACGCTTGGTTAGTATGTGTTGACAAGTAAATAAGGAATAAAGGAGAAAGTGACCGGAAGTCCACACCGAACTCAGAACATTGGAGCAACAATATTTAGGAGCCCATGGTAAAGGTGGTGGTATTGCACCAGCCAGCATGGGGTATACATGCCTTCCACTTATGAAGTTGTAGAATATTAGAGCTGAAAAGGAACCATTAGTTAGTTTACATTGCATCATACAAGAAAAAAAATACAAATACGATTATTGAATATAGTAATTGTACTTGTAACGGAGCGGGATATTCATTAACCTAATTAAAATAGATCGTGTATAAGTTGTATAGCACCACAATCTGTTTATGGTTAGCTTCGTAGGTGTTGACAGCATTAAGATTGAAATAAATTGTTTATTTTGGTTTATAATTTAGGTTCCAACTAGCATATTATTGCCATTTTAAACTAATCAAATATGTTTATCATTGTCGTGAAACTTAACTTTTCTATTTTTTTAACTTCACTTTTGATGTACATACATATTCTTCCTCAACACTTTAATATAATATCACACGCCATCAATTTGCAGCAATTTTAAACTTGGCATTCCTTAATATAATGGTACTCAATATCATCTCAATAGGGGTGTTACTAAAACATTATTTCCCATTCAAATGTAATATCACATTCAAACATGACATTAAATAATACTGAAAGCTTTACTACGAATTCGAGTGGCGTAACATTTACACCAACTTACATTACGTGTACACAAAGAAAATTCTCGTACAAACGTACGTTCATACTTTCAAAAATACGTCTTACGCACAACACAAGACTGCATATACCCAGTGCGACCAAATAATGTCACCGTGTGTATCAAGTATAAACGTTTGAAAATTTCTAACACTGACCTTAAGGTAATTTATACCGACACCCAAAGTAAATAATAATGTTTATAGCTAAATTAGATGCTAGAGACTGGTTTTATTTAAATATTTGGAAACATGTATTGCATTGAATATTTAACATAAATTCAGCGCACACCTTAATGATATGATTATAACTTGAAGAAATTTATTTAAACCGTTGATCCATATAACAGTGTTTAGAGAAATTAAATCAGTAACTATGTATTTCATCCAGATTTAGAGTTAGTGGTCTACATATTCACAGCATTGAATCTTTTTACCGCTGCTCGTATCTTTTCTTCGTCAGCTTTCCCATATGGGAATCCTTTTAAGAGCTTATTTACCTGGAATATTTATTGCTTGTATTTGTATTTGGCGAATCTTACAATAATCTGCCTGATTCCGTTGTTCCATGACAAACATCAACGTAACCAAGTTTTGCCTAAATAGCTCTTTAACAATTTTTTGTGTATTCTCTTTTTCTACTTCTTATATTAAATATCCAATCTTACTTATCCAAATTTTTTAATTTTTCGGTAACCATGCGCATTTTAATTCGTACAAGTTGGCAGAGTCTAGCTAGCGTATAAAACTTTTATGCCCTTTCGTATTGTACAGTAAGTACAACTTTAGTTTGTAACAACCCTTTTTCAGTTGTATTAAAATTTATAGCAATTTAAGGTCTTTCGTTCATTCAGTTGTAAATATAAAAAAAAATTTTAATTAATTTTGCATTATAGCTATGAGGTAGGCAACTTAATTTGCATTTTGGTGTAACTTAAGTGCATATCTTCTTAAGTGTATATATTTATTAATGGTGTATACTCCCACTTCAAATTATTTTTCTGCTCAATACGTTCGCGCAACGCGTCATCGTTGACTTATTGCTGCGCAAATCCTTTCGCGCACGACTACATCCTCTAACTTCCTAAGCATCCATTTTTTTCACTTCCTGATGAAGGTTGTCAGAAGCAGAAAGCGTTTTAGGGTTTTTCACCTAAATTTAGTGAAAGTGCCATTGATTTGATGGCACTTTTATTTTACTTCACTTTTAGTTTTTTACTTTTACATTTAATTGTACCGCTTTGGAATACGCATTTAATTTTATGATTGCAATTTTAATTTTACCGTTCGCTTACGCTTTCATTTTATGACTGCAATTTTTATTGGAAAATTTCAAGATTATGCATTAAACGGATTATTCCATTTCAAGAAGAAAATTTATAAGGATAATTCCAGTTTGGGTGTGGCTTACTACGTAAAGCATTATTACAAGAGATTGCGCAATATTGATGCAAAGATGACATCACCTCAGTTGAAATTTCCGCAATCATTTAGATACCAGAGGTTATTAAACAATTTTACGAACAGGTATTTGATGTAATGAATTTTTAGTATAAGACTAGAATTTTAAGATATGTTTTATTAACTGTTAATAAACATAGTTGTATATTTTTTATTTTTTTTACAATTTGATAAAATTTTTAGTGTAGAACTCGGTTTAGTTATTCCGAGCATTATTAAAAATAACTTGGCGTCCGAGATCATTTTATTAGTGTTACATTGCAATTTTTTATATTTATATTTAAGTGGTAACCAAGCAGATCAAAAGACTGGCCCTATATTAATCTACCGATTTGAGTTAAAGGCATTATTTGTGGTGAATGGTTAGTATCTGCAGTTAGTTTTACGATTTGTTTTTGGAGAACTTTTTACTCTTATTCTTATTACTTTATAATATTATTTAAAACACTTTATATTACCATTTATACCAGTTACACCACCTATATTATAAGTTTAAATAATATATTTATTTATTGTAACGAAAGGTCTAAGTACATATAACACAGAACAAAAATATTAATTTTTTTTCGCGATTATTCTGCTTAAATGTTTCTTGACTGTGTTTATGTTTGGTGAATTTTACAATGATCGCCCTGATTCCGTTGTTGGATTACCAATCCCATGAGGAATATCAACGAAATCTTCGGAAATAGTTAAACTAATTTTTTTCCCTAGATCGCTAATTCTTCTATTAAATACCCAATGTTATCAATTTTACTTATCCAACTTTTGAATTTTTCAGTATCCACGCGTATTTTAATTCGTACAAGTTGGCAGAGTCTAGATAGCGTATAAAACTTTTATACCCTTTTATATTGTATACTTGTTTATTGTAACGAAGGGTCTAAATACAAGGTGTGTCTACTGCGTGGACGGAGGATTGCTGCGTAACTATTAGAGATATCAAAACCAATTTAGGTGTGGTAATACACAATCATTGGACCTACATTCTAAAAATATTTAGGTTGATTGACAATAATATGCCAACCCAAAATTGTTTTTTTAATGGAGCACCCTGTATATTTTTGAATTTTTGGATTCACTGTTACATTTAGAATAAAAGTATAGAAATTTGTGTCTGTATCACCAACCATTCTCCAGATATCGTCACTTCAGTACCAAAATAGGGTTAACTTTGGAACAACGATACGAGCGTTGTCACGACGATTTTGTAAATCTGTTTATACCACCGACCGACCCTTCTTAAGATATTGATGCTTTTACGTAAAAATATTCTAAAATACAAATTTAATATGACAATAGAATTCAACAAAACAAATCAGGTAGGCTAGCCGCTGGTCATTAAGAGGAACAACTGCATCTATTGTTTTGACGTTTGTATAATCAATAAAATATTGATCCATTAATTTGTGTGTTTTTGGATTGTCGTTTTGGCAATTTTTGAATAGAATGAATTTTTCCAAAAAAGAAATGGTCGATATGGCCTTTATTTACGGCGAAGCTCAAAAAAATGCTTTGCTGGCTACGCGTTTGTACGGTGAACGGTACCCAGAGAGAAGGCAGCCGCGGTAAGAATTGCTTTTAAATGTAGCTGAGAGATTTATAAATTCTGGAAATGTGTGATATCCCAAGCGCGCAAAACAAGCCCAAATGAAGAAATTAATTTTCAAGTTGTGGCATCTCTTATAGAAAATCTGCAAATTAGTACCAGAGAGCTAAGCACACACTTTGACTTAAATAGAAATACAGTTCGCAGCTTTATTAAAAAAACAAATTGTATCCTTATCATATCGAGCAACATCAAGCTCTAAGTGAAATAGATTTTGAAATCTTAAACAGGGTGTCGTATAAATAATTCTCCCACTTATGATTAAATACTTCTAGCCCAGAGCTATAATCAGCTATGGAAAATAATGGATAACTAGAAGATTTTATGCCATGCTGCTCATCGGTATATTAATAAGTGCAGGTTCAATAACATTTGATTTGCTTATTACCAAAAATAGAATTGCTTAGATATTTTCGCTTTACAAAAAAAAAGGTGTTGCTTCAAACCTGAAAATAAATAATATAATCTCGGACGCCAATTTGTTTTTAAGGAATAAATGAACTTTAAAAATAGAAAAGTCACAAAAACTCATGAAAATAACAAGTAAAAAAATAATGACAACAATGAGTTTTATTACGATACTTAATTTGATTTTAATGGATGATCTCTTAAAAACTAATGTTAGTGATTCTTAATTAATTGCTTTAAACTATAATGCGAATTAATTAACAATATGAAATACCTAGAGTAATTTCTTTTACATTTTGGGTTGTCACTGGAACTTCAGCAGATAAGCAAATTATTATTTAAATTTTATTGCGCAATTTTAATGGAAGTTGAAGTTAACATCAGATTGATATGACGGTAATTCCAAATATATAGATATTTCTTTATAAACCTCTAAGCTGAATTGATTTTGTATGGTTCAAAGTAAAATTTGGTAATTGAAATCCCACTTCGTATTAGCAAAGCTATCGCATCATCTTGCAAAGTTAACGTTAAAATAAAATGAAATCCAAAGTAAAATAAGTGGTAACAGTATAAATAAAATTGAGTTGCCTGAAATGTAAATATCTCAAATTTCCGTATGATAAATAAATTTAAAAACTCACCATATAAATGTGGCACTCTAAATAAAAAATTTAAACAAAGCGAAAATGGCTTCTACTTAAACACGTAGTTCAAGCAATGAATGAAGGACCCTCAAAGTAACCCTACGCAATGACCGAAAATGCAGGCGTACTGAAATAATTTATTAAGGCATTTTTTTACGCCAATAAGGTATGCAACTAACGCTACACGAAATGCACTTAAGTTGCCAATAAGAACGTAAATTTTAAACATACATAAAAAAGGTTTGTTACACACCCCCCTAAAATTTGGACTCGGAGATCACCATAGCGGAGATCCCAAACACTAAGCTAATAAAAATATTTTATCAAAATCTGATGAAATATAAAAATTTTAAGCTAATTAAAATTCAAGCAAAAATGAAAATGGTATTATCTAAATTCTAGATAAATGACCAAATGGAATAAAATCCTAAGGAAGGTCCCCTCGCAATACCATCAGAAACTAATGACGAGCTACCGCCCAATAACACCACTAGTTGAACTATAGGGTCCAAAACCTTAAATAAAGTAGAGCAAAAGTTTAAACTGGTGGGGTTTGTGAAGTAAACCACCAGCAGAGGAACAAAATGCAAAACCTGTAACAAAAATTGAAGCTAAAGTAAAAGAGATCAGAAACCAACCATGACCTGAAGGGACAGAGGGCGGGGAACCCGGGAACAGTTTTCGAATGCAACGATAAAAATCACGGCAAAATGCCACTACACGCAAGAGTTAAACGTCTTCCACACAAACCATAAAATCGCGAGAATTGAGTCCGAGAGAGAGCGGTTCCAATACCCTTCCCCGATGCTCTCAAACCAAGCCCTCTAGGTAAAACAAAACAAAACTACCAGTTACGTTCGGTATATGAGGCAAAATCAATCATGGTATATTAGTGAAATGGATTGTGCACTCTTACGAACACATACATACCCCCCTCCAAAGTATTCATGCGTCATAATCAGGAGGTCATAGACGGAATGTGAACTGATAACAAGGTTGACACGATGTGAACCGAAGCACACAAAGCACCGTGCAAGTCCAGAATACCAGACAAATCAGGAATCATAAAAAGTTAGAATTTCGAAACAATTTTAGGTATCCAAAATAAAATAATTCGAACCAAAACAAAACATATTTAAGCATTTCTAGTATTCGTACAAACGGTTAAGAGTTTGAAAATTTCACGTTTAATAACATTCAAAGGTAACCTCAAAATGATTATTTTAATTTTTACTATTGTAACAATAGTAAGTTGTAAATCCAATAAATAAAAATAATTTACCTGAGAACTAATGTCCCAAAAAATCGGCAAAATAAGTTGCACAAGGTGATCTAAATATCAAAAATCGTGCTAAAAATTTGTAGCAAAAATAAAATAAGTGTTTTGCAAGGCCACATAATATATAAATAAAATAAAGTGCGAAATAAGCACAAAATAAAATCAAATTACTTTTGAAAAATAATCAAAGTAATTAAGATGTAAGTAAGAAAACTAGAACGTAACAATCTTAAAAATAATTTCGATTTAATGTAGTTTTAAATCTTTAACATGAAAAATACCTAACACTTCAGTAACTGTTGCTTCAATAAATTTTGGAGCTTACTTTTGACTATAATTTTTTGTCGCATCCGATAAAGTCAAGTTCTTCTTCCAAACTAAATCGCCGACGTTTAATTTTAATAGGCGACGTCGCAAATTGTAAGATTTGGAATTTCGTTCGTAAGCTGCATGTACATTTTGTTTTACATTCTTAAAAATTAGTGAAAGTTCATTTACATCTTGAACCAATTGTTCACGGTTGTTAATTAATCAATCATCCTCTTTAAAATCTTTTAATAGACCATAAGAATCTCCAGTAATCGGAACAGTTCGACCAAACGCAAAAAAAGAATGTGAAAATTTAGTAGATTCATGAGCAGCGTTACGAATAGCATGGGCAATTTTGTGAATTTCAGCATCCCATTCCTTGTGATTATTTTTAATGTATGATCTTATGGTGGTACCTGCTACTTTACTAACTCTTTCAACAACATTTACTTGGGGATGGTAACTTGCATTAAACCAAATGGATTGAACTTTGTAAGAATCTAATAAATTTTTAAATAATGCACTCTTAAATTGAGGGCCGTAGTCCACTATACAAATTTGTGGTACACCGAAAACTAGAAAGACATAATTTTTAATATATTGGCAAATGCCTTTAGCAGTAGCACTGCGCATTGGGTGAATCAGAGTAAATTTGGTAAACCAATCGCAAACAACTAATAAAACAGTATTACCATTTTTAGATCTGGGAAAAGGACCTACTAAATCGATTGAAATACATTGAAAAGGAAAAGAAACATTTTTCTCTTTACCCATAAAACCATAATGATTAAATTGTGAAGATTTAATTTGATTACAAATATTTCAATTTCTAATGTAGTTGGAAATGTCTGACTTCATTTTTGGTCAATAATAAAATTCTTTCATTTTCGAAATGTTTTAAAAACACCAAAATGTGTTGATGTAGGATCATCATGAAATTTTTGCAAAATGTCTTTCCTTAAAGCTTTAGGAACAACTATTTTCCATTCAACTAAATTGGATTCAATGTTTAAATCATTTGAAATAAATTTGTAAAGTTTATTGTTTTCAATTCTCCAATCGGGAAATAATTCAGAATTTTTAGAAACGATTAACATTTTCTTATACCAATCGTCTAAATCTACCGCTGAAAATTCTAAAGAGTTAACTTTTAAAGATGCTCTTGAAAGTGCATCAGGAACAACATTTAATTTACCCTTCATATGAATGACTTCAAAATCCAATTGTTGTAGTTTAACACTCCATCGGGCTAATCGACCTGAAGGATCTTTTAAATTATTGAGCCAAATCAATGAATGATGGTCAGTAATGACTTTAAAATGGGTGCCTTCAATATAAGGTCTAACCTTTGAATTCCAAAAATAACTGCAAGTAACTCACGCACAGTAATAGAATAATTTTGCTCGGCTTTATTTAAAAAGTTTGAGAACCGTAAGCAATAACAACTTCGTCTTCTCCCACACCTTGGGTTAAAACACAGCCAACACCACAGTTGGAGGCATCGCATTGTAAATAAAATATTTTTGGAAAATCTGGGCTCACTAAAATAGGGGCATCTACTAATAAAGATTTAATTTTTAAAAATGAATCATTAGCTTCGTTGGTCCATGAAACTGTTTGAGATTTCTTTTTCCCTTTAAGTAAATCGTTAGTTGGAGCTAAAACTGTAGAAAAATCATTAATAAAACGTCTATACCATGAAAACATTCCAATAAAACGTTTAACTCCTGTAAAAATATTAGGTTGAGGAAATTTTGAAATCGCATCCACTTTTGATGGATCGGTATGAAGACCATTTTTGTCAATAACAAAACCCAAATATCATAACTGCGGTTTGCAAAATTCACATTTATCTAAATTAATATTTAATTTAGCATCATTAAGCCTTTTATAAACTTCTTCCAAAATAGAAATATGTTCTTTAAATGTACTCGAAAATATAATGTCAACTAAATAGACAAAAACCGATTGGGATTAATCATGACCCAAAATTGAATCCATAAATCTTTGTGCAGTACTGTGAGCATTGGTAAGTTCCATTGGCATAGCGGTGTATTCGAATAAACCTCTACGTGGAACATTAAAAACAGCTTTTTCACAACTTTCTGAGTCTGAAGGGATTTGCCAAAAAGCCTTCTTTAGATCTATTGAAGTTAAATACCTGGCATCTCGTAATTTATCCAAAATGTTATTTAAAAATGGTAAGGGGTAAGCATCTTTCTTAGTAATTGAATTTAATTTATTTGCATCGAAGCAGATTTTAAACTAACCAGACTTCTTTCGAACTAAAACCATTGGAGAATTTCAAGCGGAAGAACTGGGTTTAATAATTCCTTGATCTAACATTTCGTCAATCTCCTTTTTTTGCATGTTCCAACAGAGCAGGAGATAAAGGGTAATAACGTTGTTTAATTGGTATGGCATCACCAGTATTAATAGTATGAAAAACTTTATTGGTTTTAGCCAATTTTGAATTTTCTAAGGTTTTAAAAAGATGAATAACTTGGTTCAATTCGGAAATTTGATCAGTATTAAGATCATCTATACTTTTAATCATTGAAAAATTTGTCTCCGCAGAATTTGCAACAAAAGAATTTTCACCAAAATCAGCCTTATTTTCAAATAATTGACAAAAATCTATTCTCAAAGTAAGTGCAGTAGTAATAGATTCAGAAACAATAACTGAAATCGTGTTTGTAATATTATTAATAGTCAAAGATAAATTAACACTTCCCAAAATTGATTGTAAGGAACCATCGGCAATAATTAATGATAAAAAGAGAGAATTTATATTTAATTTCCAATCATATTTATCAATTAAATACATAGCGGGCTTACCTAAGATTGTAACAGTAGCTCCACTGTCTAATAAAGTAACAAAATTTTCATTAAAACTTTTTACATTAATAAAAGTTCTAACATCATTCCTTTTTTCAACAAATTTAGAACAAATTTTTATGATAGGTATGTCCTAATTGTTTACATTTAAAACAAGTTGTTGGTGCTGTATTGCTTTTAGAATTTTTAAAAGTCGAATTTGAAGTTTTCGGTTTAGCACCAGTAAAATTAATTTTAGGTTTTAATTCGAAGATTTTGATTTGTTTTCAGGTTCTTTTTGGAAATCTGAATTTGAATTGTATTTAAATTTAGAGTTTTGTAATTTAACCTGTTGTAATTTTTTACATAAATCAACAAGATGAAAAATATTGATAACATTAACATGAGCCAATTGCGTTGCATACCAAGGCTGCAAATTTTTCATGATAATTTTAAGCTGTTCAACCTTAGAAGGAGGAATTTCTAATTGAGAAAATAAATTAATCAATTCGGAAATAAAGATGGTTGGAATTTCATCAAAATTCCGTTTCCTGTTTTTAATTTCATTTAGCAAAAGTTCGTCATGTCCTTCGGGTAAAAAGTCGCTTTTCAATTTAATAACAAGCTCATCCCACGAATCAATTTGAGACCTTATGGCCCGAAACCACGTCAAACCCTTTCCTGAATGTGGATCAATTCCGGATAATAACATATCTGACTTTGAAATATTACGAGCCACCATTAATTCATCACACCGTTGTATAAATGAGAAAACTTTTTGTTCAGTACCATTAAATTTTATGTTTAATTTATAAACAGGAACATCATTTCTAGAAATATTTATGTTCTAAATCCTCAGCAGGACTGTTTACTGAAGTATTAACTGGGTCACCAATTGACATAGAAATGTTGGAATTACCAAGGTATGGTAAATCATTGTTTAACTGTAAATTGTTATTAATTGAATCGATTAAATCAATATTGTCATGGCATAGTGAAAGTAATTGATCATGTTCAACGTCAAACACCGTATAGTTCAAACGCTTTAAAATATGTAACAAACGAGTACTTACTTTGAGAAACTCACATTTCGTTGGTTTACGTTTATACAAATTAATTAACGATTGACTATGAAAAGATTTTCTTTTAAACAAACTAATTCTTCTGTTTGATTTATTTTAACTTTCTTATACGAATCAAATAAACTTGGGTCGATTTTCTCTGAATCTAACTTACGTCTTAATATTTTGCGCTTTTCGTCCACTGATAACTTTTCAGCTCCGACAACATGGCGATATCTAAGTTCCACTAACAATTAATCGCTTCGTAAAGCATCTACCACAATATTCGACATGGTAATAAATGACAAATACACATATACGCAAAATACAATGTTACAATGGCCGTAAAAACAAATATTACAATATGTACCTTTATATGGTTGTCAACAATGTTCGGAACTGCAACATACGCAAGCGAAGATATCTAACACAAATACAGTATTAACGTGCACAAAGATAATTGACAATTTAATTAAATGAATATCAATACAATAGGTATGTTAATAACCACAACTTCGATAAACTGCAAATCAATGCCCTTGCTCGGGCACCAGTGTAATCTTAAACGGGGTTTCTACTATAATTAGGTATGAAAAATAATAGATAACTAAAAAATTTGGGCCACACTGCTCATCGGTAGATTAATAGTGCCATGTTCAATACCATTTGATTTGCTTATTAACAAAAATAGAATTGCTTAGATATTTTCGCTTTACAAAAAAAAGGTATTACTTTAAACCTGAAAATAAGTAATGTAATCTCGGACGCCAATTTGTTTTTAAGGAAAAAAAAACCTTAAAAATAGAAAAGTCACAAAAACTCATGAAAATAATAACAAGTAAAAAATAATGACAACAATGAGTTTTATTACGATACTTAATTTGATTATAATGGATGATCTCTTAAAAACTAATGTTAGCGATTCTTAATTAATTGCCTTAAACTATGATGTGCATTAATTAACAATATGAAATACCTGGAGTAATTTTTTTCACATTTTGGGCGTCACTGGAACTTCAGCAGATAACCAAATGCTGTCGACTCATCACTTTAAATTTTATTGCGCAATTTTAATGGAAGTTGAAGTAAACATCAGATTGATATGATGGTAATTCCAAATATATAGATATTTCTTTATAAACCTCCAAGCTGAATTGATTTTGTATGGTTCAAAGTAAAATTTGGTAATTGAAATCCCACTTCGTATTACCAAAGCTATTGCATCATCTTGCAAAGTTAACGTTAAAATAAAATGAAGCCCAAAATAAAATAAGTGGCAACAGTATAAATAAAATTGAGTTACCTGAAATGTAAGTGTCTCAAATTTCCGTATGATAAATTAATTTAAAAACTCGCCATATAAATGTGGCACTCTAAATAAAAAATTTAAACAAAGCGAAAATGGCTTCTACTTAAACACGTAGTTCAAGCAATGAATGAAGGACGCTCAAAGTAACCCTGTGCAATGACCGAAAATGACTGAAAGCGCGGAAAGGGATGTGCAGACGTATTGAAATAATTTTTTTACGCCAATAAGGTATGCAACTAATGCTACATGAAATGCACTTAAGTTGCCAATAATAACGTAAATTTTAAACATACATAAAAAGGTTTGTTACAATTTTCAAAATCGTGAATTTTTCTGCCAATGGGTAACTGCTAAAGCAAATGAAGAACCCAACTTTGTTGATAACATTTTGTTTAGGGATGAGGCCGCTTTTCACGATAATGGCAATGTTAATGCACATAACTATCATCACTATTGAGATCCTAATCCACACATCTTAAGAGTTGTTGATCACCAGTATCGACGGTCAGTTAATGTATGGGGTGGTATAATCAATTTTAATGTGGTTGGCTATTTTTTATTTGATGGGAGTCTTACTGGAGAAAGATATTTAAAGTTTCTGGAAAATGATTTACCCGAGCTTTTGGAAAATATCGAGGTAGATAATATTCGTGCGATGTGGTTTCGACTGGATGGCGCCCCTCCACACTATGTAATCAACGTTAGGCAATATCTCGATAGAAATTATCGGATGAGGTGGATAGGACGAGGTGGTGTGCAAAACTGGCCAGCCAGATCACTGGATCTTACGTCTCTTGATTTCTTCCTTTGGGGCTACGTTAAAAAAAAAGTTTACCAACATCCTCGCACCACAAGCGAAGTATGAAAAATAGAATTAGAGCAGCGTTTCAATCCATTTCGCCTCTAATGTTGTTGCGAGTGCGAATTGCTAAGTGTTTAGCTAGGCGTGGTCAGAATATTGAACATTTAATTTGAATTTATGGTTTTATTCGTTTATGTTTACTTGTTCAACTTATTTTTAGGTGTAGAGAATTATTTCATTGTTTAGTTATTAATTAAGTTTTCTTATCAGTTAAAGAATTTATTTGCCATTCGTATTTTCTTATTTGATCTCGATTTTGTTTTATTTGTTTTTCTATATGTCAATATTTTCAAATAAAGCGTCAATATCTCAAGAAGGGCCCGTCTTATGGCCATGAAACCTATTATCAGTTAGTATCTACTTTTGACGGGGAATAGAAATCTGAACAATATACAGGGTGTTGCATTTGAAAAAATTGAGAAAAATTACATTTCGCGTAAGTTAATCATTCTGTATAGTTTTTCATGTTTTCGAAAAATTTCCCAGTTTGTTAGTAGACTATTATTAATAGTCGGTGGTATAAACAGATTTACAAAATCGAGGTGACAACGCTCGCATCGTGGTTCCAAAGTTAACTCTATTTTGGTACTGAAGTGACGATATCTGCAAAACGGTTAGTGATACAGATACAAATTTCTGCACTTTCGTTCTAAATATAACAGTGAATCAACAGTATACTGGGTGTTCCATTTAAAAAAAAACCAGATTTGGGTTGGCATATTTTTGTCAATCACTCTGTATACTTATACCTAAATATTTTTAGAATGTAGGTCCAACGATCGTGTATTACCACACCAAAATTGGTTTTGATATCTCTAATAGTTAAGGAGAAATCCTTCGTCCACGCAATAGACATCCACCCTGTATATACAACACAGAAACAAGATATTTAAGATACTAATTTTTTCTCACTTTTTAATGATACTTTAGAATTGAATACTTTGCGTATTATACGATTTTATGAAACTTTATTTTAAAAAAGATATTCACAAAACGTTTATTTGAAAACTTATTAAATATTGGCGTTATTGTTTGATAGAATTAAGTTGCCAACAATTTTTAGAGATGCTTTAAAAGCAATAATCTTTTTGTTTTAAAGTATTGCCAAAAGCTCGTTTTAATTAAAAATCTCAACTTTTTTACTTCAACAACTACGATTGTATTTCTATTGTGGTAGTTTAGAGTAGAAAACATGAGAAATCCGAAAAATAACGACACTAATTAGATGACGGTATTACTAAAAATAAAGATATTTTTTATATCAAACCTTTTACTTAAAAAGCACTTTTGAAAAACTGTTAAGACTGTAGTAGTTAATTGAATTGAATTTACTCGTTACACTATTCGGATAGTAGCAATCATTAAATTTCTCAGTTTCCTTGTTAAATCCATTAAAAAGAACGTTGTCGGTGCTAAAATGCTAGCGTTCTACATAGCTTTTGAGAGAATTACGTGCAAATAATTCTGAACGTTTACATTTTCCTGTTTTCCTAGTTTTATAATTTAATTTCAACAATTGTGACTGCGTTCTTTTTTAACTAAAATCTATTTCGAATGCTTCTCATAACGAGACATTTTTATTTCTCGACGGGTAATTACATTTACCGATTGGGAAAGTTATATTTGCAAAATCCTCGTTTAATCTCACATTAAATTATTTAAACGTGTTTTTATAAAGTAAATGCGTTAGTTCTAATTTATAACTATTTGTTTAATTGTTTTTAATTATTGGCCAAATCTACAATAATTGTTTTTTTATATAATCAAACCACAAAAGTGCACCAAAGGCAAATGACAATAATTAGTTATTTTTTTAGAGATGAAAATTACAGTCAAATTACATTAGCCATATCCATTGAAGTATTTTTTACTATAAATATGCTGATAGGCAAGTGGTATTTGATACTGTTTTTTTTTACTCAGGAAGCGCATCTTTTTTTTATGATTGTGGACTTGAACAGGCTAAATTTGGCCTATCGTGCTAAAGCACTCAGGAACACTTAGGAGGATGGATAGAGGGATAACGAATTGCCAATAGATGCCTATGAACAGCTACCTTAAATTTTCTCATATCATAAGTGAGAGGAGGAAATCAGAAACTAGGGAGATCATTCCAGAGTTTAGAAGCCGTGTAGAAAAATGTGGATTGTGCCCGTTTGGTACGACAAGTGGAGATTTGTACTGCATACTGATGATGTGAATGAGTGAACCGAGTGTTTCTCGCAAAGATAGCCCAAGGTGGCATCAAAGAATATAATTCAGCAGCACAATAGCCGTTGTAATAACGATAATACAAAGAAATAACTGAAACCATCCTTCTATGCTCAAGGGACTGTATGTGAGAAGTTAGGGACGGGTCATTTATAAGCCTACTCGCTCTCTTTTGAATACGATCAACGATATCGAGAGCGTATTGGAGAGAGCACTAACCCAGAGGTGAGAATTATATTCCCAGATGAGGCCGAATTTTTGGCCTTATACAGCAGAAGAAGTTGTCGAGAGGTAAAGTACTGCTTAGATCTGTACAAAAATCCTATTTTACGAGCATCTGTTTTGGTAGCTGACAAAAGATGGTCAACCCATGAGAGATTTGAAGATACAGTCATACCCAACACAGTAATAAAGTCTAAAAACTTAAGAACTGAGCCATTCATACTTACAACAGGAAATGAACGATCTTTTTTGGCGGACATCAGGCAACACTGAGTTTTGTTAGCATTAAATTTAACTAGATTATTGCTTCCCCATTCGAGAATACGTTGAATGTCTTTGTTGATTGAATTTGCCATTTCAGCTTTAATTTCTTTATTTGACATAGAAGGTGGATTATCACTATAAGTAGCCTGAGATGAACTACAGTGAAGAGTGCTATCGTCAGCAAAGCAATGGATGGGGTTAGTTGTTGAAGAAATAAGGTCATTTATGTACAGCAGAAAAAGTGTAGGCGCTATAAGGATCCCTGTGGTACGCCCGCGTTAATGCTAACTTCTTTTGAAAAAAAGCCATCAACAACGACACGTACCTATTCGTCTTTTATCAAGGAAACTAGAAACCCAGTTGATGAGCGTATCATTTAACCCAAACGAAGCGAGTTTGGTAAGTAAACACTCATGCCAAACTTGGTCAAATGCCTTTGAGATATCTAAAGCGACTACAACTGTTTCACCGGACTACTCTACTGTATTGTTCCAAACTAGGTGTTTTATAAGTTGACGTAACTAAATAACGGTATATGTTGAAAAGTATACGTGACTAATAAATGCTTAATTCAAGAGTAAATTTTGTGATATAAATGGGATCAGGACTTATCAGAATTATCAAAATACCGAATCTATATTTTAATGGTCCAAAAAGCCAAACGTGACCAAAATGTTGACGGCCATTTCGCCGACTGCAGCCATTCCGCTGAATTTCAATATTCGTCCATTACGCCGAATGTGACCAAAACGCAGAAGACCATTCTGCCGAATTTTAATGTAGGGCCATTACACCGACAATGACCAAAGTGCCGAATAAACAAAGCACCGAATGACCAAAATGCCTATACAATTAGTTTATAGGTTCAAAACGCCGCAACTTAATAATGTAGGACTAGATGCCGTCATCAGTTTTTTATAGATTGCAGTAGGTGTATTTTATTGACTATCAAATTAAATTGCTGGTATTGTGCAGTTATCTTCCGTCTGTTAACAGATCTCTGAAGTCGGTTTGATAAGAGGTAACATCTAAGGTTATTTAACAGATTCTTGAAGTTGGCCCAACATCTATGACCCTTTTAATAGATTCTTGTCAAAATGTCTAGGAAGGCCCTTTGACAGATTTTTGAAATTGCATAAAATTTAAGCCCCTACGGATGACCCTTAAAATTACCTTAGCGTAGGTCCTTTTGCTGAAGTATTACCCTAACATCTAAGGTTCTATTGATAAATGAGGCGTGATGCTTGAAATTCCAAAGGTCCTTTTGACAAGACATTGACCCATCATCTTGAAATAAGGGACATATCCTTGAAATTTGTTATTCATTAACGATCTGCGTCAATTGTTGTCCTGCAATGTTTTGATGCACGCTGATGATTTAAAAATATATTCTGTTATTAATTATATGAATGATTGCGATATACTTCAAGTGCAAATCGTGGAAATATATAAATGGTGTATTAGTAATGGATTACGACTTAACATGGGTAAATGCAAAATGCGAACTATTCCAAAAAACCCCGAGCTATATATTATCCATATGAATGTAACTCCGTTTTATTTAATCGTAGTTCTGTGACAAAAGATCTTGGGGTTACTTTTGATTGCAAACTCTCTTTTAGCGATCATGTTTCTTCTATATGTAGTTCTGCAATTAAAACTCTTGGATTTTTAATTCGTAATTGTCGCTCATTTACTAGCACGGTGGCATTGAAATCTTTGTATACAGCTCTTGTTCTTTTCGAAGCTGGAGTATGGGGCGTTAATTTGGTATCCCTGTTATGAAAATCAGAAAAGCATAATTAGAAACAGTACAAAGAAAGTTTCTCAAATATTTATCGTACAAGGTTGATGGAGCTTATCCGAAATTGGTATTGAACAAAACAGCTTACTGGAAAAATATGATGTAGAGTCATTAGAAAAGAGGAGCGTGGTCAGCAGCATTACGTTTTTGTACAAACTTTTACATGGAAAAATTGATTTCCCGTATCTATTATCTTCTCTTCAGTTTCATGTTACACGTTTCTCGTCTCGATCTTTAGTTACCTTTAACTGTCCTACGGTAAATACTAATCTTCTACTTAAGTCTCCTGTATTTGTTATGTGTAGAAACTTCAACAATATTTCAGATGTTTGTGACATTAATCAATGCACTATTACTGAAATCAAAAATGTCTCTCGCTAGTTATAAGATTAAAATCAGTGATAGAATTCTTATTAGTTAGCATAGTAGTCAAATTGCGCATTCCAATGGTAATTTAATTTAGTTTTAGATTTAAACATTTAGAAACATTGTTATTATTGTTATTATTATTAAATGGACTTACCATCTAAGGTCTTTTTGACAAATTATTTCTCCAACATCTAGAAATATGGTTCTTTTTTAGGTATGATCCTTCAAAATGCACCTACATCCAAAGTCCTTTTGACAATATATTCACCCTAAATTTTGTAATAAGGAAAATATTCTTGAAGTCATCCTAAAATCTAATGTCTTTTTCCTCAAGATCTGAAAATAAGGGTTTTCTGGTAGTATCTTGAATCATACCAATATTGACTTGTGCACGCGCGCTAACAGGTTCTTATGATTTTATTACTTTGTACGTACAGTTGTTACTAACCTTTTCGTTTGTAATTTCATTATGTTAATCAATTTCGTACTTTGGTACCATAAAAATATTCCTTTAATTTTACTTTAATCTGGTTTTCTTCGTTTAAATACTTATAAGATGTAAATAAAAATATGGTTTTATAGCTTTAAGTAAGTGAGATGTTAAAAATACGTTAATGGCTCGTGCCATAAACATGGTTCATACTTATTACCAGGAAATTAAAAATAAAACAGTGGCTTATGCTTACTATGTAATCATCAAAAAAATGCAAAGGCCAAATTCAAAAAGCGTGCTGACTTGCTTGTTGGTTTTGATTGGCGACTAGCTTTTACATGTCTAGTTTGTTGTTTTGGTTTACATGTTTGCATGTTAAATCTCTTGTTATTTTGGCTAGTTTGATTTGTTTGTGCGTTTGTATGTTTGTTCACTCGACATCTTGTTTGTGAGAAATCACTATCCTTGATTATAAAAATTGCACTAAAACTGAAACTAAAAACAGAAATTTAAAATCAGAAATACAGCGGTAGCACAAAAACATTAATCAGTTCAAGAAAAGCCGAACATCCCTTCTCAAGGCACTACTCCTATTGCAAGGGTATTCATCAAGAGGTAGCAGAAGCACTGACATTGATGAGGATAGAAGCAGTGAAACAGGAACCATAGAAGGCACTAAGTAATAAACTACTAAAATAAAAACGTTTTTAACGTGTGATTGTACCAAAATTTGTCAGCTGTTTGGGCTAAAGTTTAGTAAAACTCATATTTATTACTGACTTTTCGGGGTAAATTTTAGACATTGATCAAAGTGGCATTTTATTCCAGTTCCTACTTCCATGATCCTTCAATCAAGTTTCAATCTGGATTATATGAATCAAAAACATCAGCTATGGTGTAGTTACTCCTTGATCCACTGTCTCTGTGCAAAAAACTATGCAAATAAATGCAAGCTAAACCAATGAGCTCTGATTTATTTGGAGCCAGAGTTATTGGTTTCATTAATACTCTAAATTTTGATGACATGTTAAAAAGATGTTCAGTTATCATTCGAGTTTTACTCAGTTTGCAGATTCTTTCTGGTGTAGACGATCCTGGCTTGTGACTTAGGTATTGCATCATCGAATGCATAATCTGTCACAAGAACGCTTTACAGCCTGGCACATTTAGGGAATGCTTTAGTTTTGCTTTTATGATTAAAAAATAAGCTTCCACTGTTTCCAGGAGACCCTATTTGAACGTTTTTACCATCAACACTGCCTAAGCAATGAGGGAAGTTCCATCTAGCGTTCTAGTCAGCAAGAGATCGCCAATCAGTTTCGGTTTATGGCAACTGTAACACACACACACACACCCACGCACACACGCACGCACACACACACGTATCACACAACGCACACACGCATGAGCAGACACGCATACACACACACACACACACACACACACACACACACACACACACAAACACACACACACACACACAAACACACACACAAACGCGCACACACACACACGCGCACACGCGCACACGCACCACGCTCACATGCGCACACGCACACCACACACCACACAGCACACCCGCACACGCACGACACACGCTACACGCACGCACACACACACACACACACACACACACACACACACACACACACACACACACACACACACACAGCGCGCGCGCGTACGCACGTACTCACGAACTGACGCACGCTCGCCTCACGCTCACACACACACACACACACACACACACACACACACACACACACACAACACACGTGCGCAAACGCTCACCCACAACCCACACCGCCACGCATCACGCACTCACGCACTCACGCATGCACGCATGCACGACTCACGCACTCAAGCACACACAGCACGCACACGCACGCGTGCAGGCTCGCACGCACGCACGCACGCACACACACACGCACACGCACTCACACACACACACACACACACACTCACACAAGTTTCTTCCGTAAATGATTTAATTATTAGTAATTTAGATTTCCGGATTAGAGTTAGTTATTTGTTTATTTAATTTAAAACTCATTTATTATTTTTTTAAATGGATTTGATATAGTTATTTATTTTTATAATTAAAGCTAATAAAAGGAATTCTTATGACAATGGTTATGTTTGTGTTTTGTTATTGAAAGGATGTTTAAGGTAGGTATATAACATTAACCAGTAACTGACCTCTTACTTCAATATTAAGCTGTACATGTTTTCTTTTTTGAATCACATCCCGCATGTTTTGAATTTTTATACTAATGTTACAAATACGTATTTATGATTGTTTTATATACCCCGCGGTACCGTAGAATAGAATTAGTGACTTCATTAGTTCACTATATTTTCATGTTATTGCAAAATGTTTACGTGTTTGAGTATTTGCGCTTTTAGTTTACTTGACGATTATATGAGTTTCAGCAATCATTAAAAGGAACCGTATTTTTTGTAGAAGAAGCTATAGTGAACCTAAATTTGCGCGTCTTATTTTCTGTGAGCTATTTCACCCGTTACTAAAAGTCTACTAGTTCGATTAGTATTTGTTCATTATTAATTCAAATTTAGAACTTATCCATTTAGCACTTATTGTAATTATAAAAATGCACGTGTTTGAGTTGAAACCTAGACAAAATGGATGGTGTTTGTACTTGCAACGTTTACTTTATGATTATATGGGTTTTAAAAGACGTAGCTGGCATGGGTTTGCAAGGAATCGTATCTTCATAGGATTAGCATAGAAATGCAACAATCCTGTTTTCGCGCCTTTATTATTTGTGTGTCTATAGAGCCATTTCACACGTTAAAATTCTACTGGAGCGACATAAAACCTTTTCTATTTCTAAAAATGTCTGTGTTTTCACCTCCAGGGGATTGCAGTCTTATGTGCGTACAGTCTATAGCCCATATGCAGCGAGGAAACCTGGCTATATTATAAAATTTCCGTCGAACTCTTGAAATTTCTGGAGCAGTGGTAAGCATTCATCTATAACGATGATTTAGTTGTGCAATTGCACGGGACACTTTATGAATAACTTTACTAGCTGCACTTTTGCGTATTCCACCAAAATCACCCAATGTTATTAAGAATGATCCCGTAGCAAAAAACCGCAGTGTCCGTAAAACCATTACTGCAGGAGACAAAGCATGGTTTCTGGAAAAAGTAATACAATTATTACTGTGATTGTAATCATACAAGAGAAGCACATCGTGCACCACATGTTCTCAAAATTTAGATTACCAAGCACAAAAGTATAACGTTAAAGAAACAAAGAAGTTTTATAGGCATACCTATCCGTGGGATTAGAAATTCATCCTTCAATTTCGATTCACTGTTAATTTCGAAAGACGAAATCTACAATAAAACTCTTGATTATTCCACATTGTAAAATGGTTTGGCCGCTCGCGTACTTATCGAATGCGATGATTTATAACTTCTAGATCATTTTTGCACATCTTCGTCGTCTTGTTCTAGTACAGCAAACAAGTTTTTTAAATCCATATTTATTTTAGATTTAGGTTATGTTTTGTTCGAGAACTTTCAAAACTGACAAATAAACAGTCTGTACTGCTGAACTAAGTTTAAACCGTCGCTGTGCACGGTTTAGCCAGAGAGGGGTTTAAACTTACTTTATTCCAGCGTGGTGTGTATCCATCTACTGATAGTAGGATGCACTCCTTTGCGTTTTACAGCTCTTTAAGTGGAATCTAGGGAGGTATTGTCAAATGCCCCTTCTATATAAAAAAAACAGCCATTGCAACCTTTTTGAAGCTGATTGCCCTTTCAGCGATTTCCACGGCTCTATGGATGTCTACCTCACAGATTTCCCTGATTGATAGGCGTATTGGTGTGTACTGATTGGGTCCAGGCCCAGCACTACGTCCCTCATATGGTAATCAATGAGTTTCTCTAAGACGTTTATAAAAAATGACGTCAGACTTAAACCATTTTGCTTGATCCTAAGAATAATAACAAGCAAAACATAAATATCTCAACCAATACACATAAAATTAAAAATCTTCTAAAAGGTATCAAAGGGCGACATCTGTGGATTAAATAATTAACGTTCAAAACCTATTTTATGGTAGCAACTTCCATGAAAATTTTATCTAATGTTAGATGATAACTATTTACACAAATCAATTGAATAGTTTATTTACACCACTGAATGTGGTTGGTTTATTGCAGTTTCTTTTAAGTTGAAAAGAATCCAAGCATATATAAAGAGTATTTATTTTAGTCGGTTCTTAGAAATTTTATACAATGGACTGATAAAGTTAACGGCTTCAACAGGGCAATGATTTTATGTCTCGGCCACTGGGTCAGGAAGTGTTATTGATCTCTACGTTTAAAATTGAATTACGAATACTGCATTTATTTATGTAGCAGTTTAGTGTTTTATGGGTTATAATAATTATTATTTTTATTTATACAAAAGAAGTAACCTGACATGCAAATTTAAATATGTATGCGGCGCTTTCATTTAACGCTTTTACGAAATACGATAATTTTTGTAAGTGGAAATGGTATACAGGGTTTTTAATATTTTACTTCCTATGTGATTAATTTTATCGCCTACTGGGAAATCCTATATAAACGAAGTTTTGCTAGAAAGAACTAAATCGGGATCTCTACTTTTAAATTAAGTAAGTATAAAGTGAAAGGAATCTAATTTCTCTTTCTGGAAGTAGATTTACTGTTTAAAGAATTTGTCCTCTTTCAGGAAGCGGCGGTTATTGCGTTATTGCTTTATTCTGGACACAGACAAACAAAGGTCAATATTACTGACAGGTTGTCAGGGTTTATAACGGCTTTACGGGAAAATCTGTCTGAAACGGAGGTTTGGGCGATTATGCATTTGATCTAATATCTGCAGGTCGATCGTGCAGATGTTTCGGTATTGTGTTGTTAGGAAGGATTATCTAAGCAAACGGGCCAAACGCATCATTGGTTAAATAGAAGGATGCTATATCGAACAGGTCTACGCCTTTTGGACTAGCAAAGGTAAAATAATCACCTCTACAGGATACGCCTTAGGAGATGGTCCCTTAGGAGGTTATTGTGTAAGGATATTTGTTTTCCGCGGGCTTGCGCTCCAGGTAAGTATCAGAGTATTAGGTACTGCGGTGTTTTACAGGCAAGACCGATTTATAATCTACCGGAGGCAGAAAAGAAATCTTTCCAACTGGAAACCGGTCGCATAGATTGTAACATGCTAAACATACGTCTGCACAAATGTCTCACGATGTGAAAACTTACTAAATAATCTAGTATATTGCGGATCCTAAACTACCTTAGTATACTACACACTGCATTGGAATTTCCTTTTATTAAAATAATGTCCTTATAGTCTGTTATATAAAGCAATGTAAATCAACCAAATTAAATTTCATTGAACGAAGGTACATATTTACGCCACCTATGGGCAAATGGCCGAATCCCCAAATGTTTCAATCTACTCAATAACAGATAACTGTATTCATTGATTGAACTCCCGTTAGAGGGCGAGGTTATCACATTCACATACAACAGCATTTATTAATTATCGATCGATAATAAAGAAATCAATTCTAACAATTCCTAGTTTTGAAAAACGTACTACACTTCTCGTGTCCTTCGTTGCAATCGCCAGTTTACGACGCTATGGAAAATTTCTGATCCCTTCTAAAATTGCTAAATCAAAAATTTTCGGATTTAAATTGGAAGAATTAACTGTAACAAGCATTACTTGAGCTTTTCTGAAAATTACTGTTCCAAGCTATTTGTTACTCGCAAAAATATTGCGGATATAAAGGAGTTCTCGTCGAAAAAGGGGCAAGTTGTTCCGTAGGTCTTCTTTACTTGATATTAGTTCCTAAATTTCTTTGTTAGCTACTGAAAGCGTACAACCATAAACAAATTACGGCTCCTCCAACCGACTAGCGGAAGGTATTTCGTACCAATTCAGTGTGCCCGCCTAAAATCTTAAGGGGCAATTGATGTTAATTTTACCTTATATAATACTTACGTACGTTTCCATTTAGATTTTAACAATTTTCTTTTCTGTATTTCTGCAATCGTGACTACTTATCGGCTATAGAAGTTGTATTACTACTGGAGTTAAACCGTGCCTGCTCGAAATTGGTAACCAGGCAGAGAACTTAAATTTACATCCATTCGTTGGACCTACTATTACTACTGCATCAATGATAGGGTAACAATACCTGCGCTACCAAAGGTAAGAACTTTTATTATTTTTCGCATGGACTAAATTACTATATTCTCGCTGTACATATTAGGAGTAGTGAATCTGCTCTACTTGAGTTTAAGTAACGTGTTATTCTCTAGAAATTAAAGTCTTTGAATCACTTAATGTAACTACAGTATATTTTACTTACCGATTATTGAACTCCACACACTGGTAAATTTCCACACTGCTAGAAGTTACTGTCGCTGCATGAAACTACCTAATTATTAGTCTGATCTGTACTTAAGTGATCTTTAGAACGTTTACTTTATAAATGTCTAATACTATTTGGTAAATTATGGACCACACCCATATTCACTTCAAGATAGCATCCATTTTCTATAACGAACAGTAAGTCAGCTGCGCATAAACATGTACTCTATTTAACCTTTCCGTACATTTCAATATACCTATTTACTAGTAAATTTAAACACTGTTTATCTCAATCTTTTATTTCATTATTTTGAACTATTAAATATGTATTTTCACTTAAAATTTTACTTTTACTGTATTTATATTTAACTTTGGTGGGAACGTTCAGTTACCGGATTCTCTTTCTTTTTTTTTCTAGTATCTTTTGCAACTGAACCGTCCTTCAGATAAAAATTTGGTAATTAATTCATCAATATTTTAGCTTTGATATAATTTTTTTGGTGTTGTTGTGAAACCACAGCAGGTGTATTTTAAATAAGTTTTGGTTATGAAAACGCTTTGCTAGCATAAGTATATGTTTTTATTTCTGCTTCAACGTACTGAAAGATCTTTCATTTCCGAAAGTTAAACTTTTAAAATAATGAATTATAAATAATAACTTTCTTTTGGGTTTTGATAAAAACAACCTCTTTTACTTGAGAACATTGCTGTTAATTTTATTTTGGGTCTATTTGGTATGTACAAATTATTATATTATATTATTTATATTAGCACATAAAAAGAAACAAAGATTTAACTTCATTTACTGCCGTTCGGATGATTCTGCATCTACCCTTACTTTAAATATTTCAAATATTACATTTTTGCGTTACACTAGCACTTTTTTTCTTATTCTCCCTTTTTATCTCCTTTCCTTTAATTCCCTATACACCTCTTTGGACATCATTATCCAGAAGTTGGAGAACAGTGAGTTTTGATTTTGTAGAGCACTTCTGGCGCCTACTCTTTACACCGGAATTTTTCTTGACCACCCCGAACCGTTCTATGCTAGACGAGTTCTGTATTATCTGTAGGTGAGTAGAGAACGCTTTCTTTTTTCCTTCGCTTCTCATTTAAACATGTGACAAGATGTGATATGAAAGTTCTATAACTCACCCCAGTGTACATAAAATAAATGCGGCGGTTCAGTAGGTCGCTGAAGACCTCAGGACGGAGGTGGTAAGATAATTAATTTCTCGTCGCGGTTCCACTTATGTAGTCCGCGCTCAAACGTGGTTGGATAATGAACTAATTCGCGGTCGGATGGGATTGAAACAAAAATGAAGTGGTATCCTGGTGGGGTTCTTGCGTCGAAATCTTAAACGATTTCTTGATTACGGAAGAAGGGGTAAAATTTAATTATTTTAACTGCACCGGAGCATTTTTCTATAACAAACGAACAAAATAAATAATTAAATAAATGATTTTTGTACATATTTCTGGATCTTTACAACCCCAGGGCAAGTCGAATCCTTTCTGTAGTAGAGCAGGAAATATTCCATTCATTATCGGGGGTTTGTATCGGCAGGTAACCAATCACTTCTTTCCCCTTGCAAATGTGATCCAGAGCTATTGGTCCACTTTGGCCGTCGAAATGAAGGTTTTTGATCCGGGGAAGTGCTATTGAAGCATAAGCTCCAAGGTTTCCTTCTCCGTTTCTACATTCCCCCCGTGGTCCTTCAGTAAGGGACCGATCTGTACTCTGCACCTTTCTGGAGCGCTCTTTAAAGTCTGGCACCTTCAGGGATTTGTTCAATCTCTTCACAGTACCTCTTCCAAGTGTCGTGTTTGACCTTTCTTATGGCCTTATTATACTCGGTAAGGGAGGCTTTGTATAGGCCCCAGTTCTCGGTGCTTTTCGCTGGGTTGAAAACTTTCTCGTCTGTGTCCCTAATCGAGATAGTGTCTGGTGCCATCAAGGCACAGCCGAGGCTCTCCTCTCTTTTATCGGGTATCTTACCTCGTACGAGTCGATAATGGCGTGCGGAAACTTGATACCATGACCTCAAATTCTTCTGAATTGTTTGCTTTTGCAGCACAGTCCCCAAGTTTATCAGATAGTCTCTTTCTATAGAGATCCCTGTTGGTTACCCTTGGGCTCCTATAAACGACCACAGCGGGTGCGTTTGGTCGTATGTTAAAGCGTATGTATCTATGATCGGAGGAATATGGCTCATCCAATACATGCCATTCGTAAATTAGACTGCAAGCAACCATGGTCCCGAATGTTATACCAAACACTTCGCTTCGTGTAATAGTAACGAAGATCGGTAGATTGCCTCTATTGGCTAGCTCTAAGATATTGCTAATCAAATAATCTAAGAGACACTCACCTCTGTTATTCATTCCCGTGCTGCCCCAAATCGTATTGTACGAGTCGGCATCACAGCAGATCAGTAAATTCCATCCCATGCGCGGGAAGTGTTACACCAATCGTGTGACTTCACAGGTTTGTGGTGGAGCAGTTGGTAGAATGGTAGGTATGCAGATCCGAGCACCAATTCTTCTCTACTCCCTATCCCGTCCACCGTCAGCTTTACTGTCTTCAGGTCTTCCTAACTAGAGTTTCATATAGATAATAAGTTCACGCCATTTCTGGCTTTAAGGTAAGATCGTAGATGGACTGTAGATAGATTAGCAATAAACCATGATCCTTTCATCACAACTCCTTTAACTTGCCCTTTTTAGATCCAAGGTTCTTGGACCAAGGCTACAGCAATCTGATGTTTTATCGTGTACGTACTGAGGGCTGCCCAGGAAGCCCTGTAGTGGTGTAGGTTTTAATGGATCACCCTCATCACGGGTGAGGTTGAATTTGTTTGCCGGGGTACGCGGATCATTAGGTTGCGGTTCCTTTGAGGGTCCCGAAATGGCCAATTCCGCTTCCCCTTTTCAATAGATAAAGTTCAACCTCGTGAAACCCACATAGGGCCGATGATTTACCGAGGTTCCCATCTTCTGCCAGGAAGCTAGACCCGTTAGAACAATGAGTGTATGCCTCGTTGAGACTTCTTGCTCTCTACTACCCGCCAGTTGCCAGTGGCCAGCCCGGCGTTTTTGGATCTCGATCCTTTTCAGGATGTTTTCCGGTTTTCCTGAGCTCCCCAGGAATGATGCGTGCGTTCGCACAGGTTTTGGGAGGTGCTTTGCACCCTCCCAAGGGAGGCTAAGGAGCTCTCCCAGCCAGCTCATCGAGGTTGCGTCTGCACACGTGATGTGCAGCACACCTCTTCGACGATAACACAGTAAATCTAAGCGCTGCCACCCCGATTTGTAGTCTACTGTCTTGAAAAAGCAGGCCCTAATCGTCTCCGATTGCTCCTCAGTCAAGGTTTCTTCCAGCTCTTTTTGGACAATTGCAATTTTGAAGCCCGAGGTCGCCTCACTACAGATTCTGGTGTCCCTATCGGTCCCAGTGCTACTTTTTATTGTAGGTCCGCGCGGAGTACTGCCATCTAACCACTGCCGCTTTTGAATCCCAGTCGGTTTTTTTGGTACTCCCGCTCGCTTAGAGTTCCCAAGCTGTTCACTAACTGAAGAGGGAGACTGGTTAAAGTCCGCCTTCTTCGTCCTCTCCTTCTTAAGCTTCCTCCGTTCTTGTTTTCTTCGCATTCCATATGAGTCCAACGAGTAAGGGCTAAAAGATGTCGTAACACAAGAAGCAAGGCAACTTAATACGACGGAGTTGCACCTGGTGCTCCGAGGTGAGAAGTTGCTTAACTTCTAGACAGCCACGTATCCCATCAGGCTGGTCCCCTCCCCATTACGATTTAGGTTTTTGATGAGGTTGTGTCCTCTTAGTTCGGCCAAGACCCTCCACACTGAAGTTTAGTCCATGGTCAAACAATACGGCGTGTGGCACCATTTTTGTCCCTGTGCGAACCCTTACAGGCTTACGTTTGCGTTAGCATATTTCTCATATTTCATAAATGTATTCTAACTTCTGAAACAATTATTAAAGAATTTCCACTACTGAAGACGATAACTATAATTGTTATCGAAGCGTATGTAAAATATAAACATAAAAATATATCCTTACAGAGCCCCAGAAAAGCTATGTATTTTGATGAAGTTAGCTAACATTATAAAATTCTAACAAATAAAACTAGAGTTCATGTGTAAAGTGTGTTGCCTACCAATCATTGTATAATTTTAACTACACAGTATTTAATATGTAAGTAGGTGAGATTCAGACGTTACACGGTTCTAAACGTACAATTTTAGACAGTAATAGAAATATCTCAAAAACCGTTGATAATCGAAGTATTATACAGGTTACCTTAAAATCTAACATGTAACTCAAAAATGTAATAATATACGTATACTGTAATATACTAACATATCTGAAATTGCGTAGTTGGTGAGAACTTTCGGTATAACCGGAAATGATACGTGATTGAAAATATTTTAGCTGAGGCGGGTATATTTCAAAAGATAAATGTAGAAAATTTGATTTAAAAATAGAAAATAAGGAATGAGGTATGACTAATGTAGAATGAAACAGGTATACCCTGTATAATCATGACCACGAGGTGGCAACATCTTGGCTAACGTAGTATCACAAATTTGCATTTACGCTTACACTCTTTGTACTCACAAGTCTAAAAATTTAGGTAATTCTGTTTATGGAATTATGTTGTCATAAGCCTTTTGTCTAAAATTTCAATTTGGTTTAAAATATTTTGGCTCATTTTCTATTATCTTTCTTATACACGATTAAACCATAATGTCAATCATTTTTGGAAAATATTTGAGAGACGATATTTAAAATTTAAAAAGGCTTCACCATTATTTATTTTATATTGACTTTATAATGGAAATCTAAAGTATGTTTTCTTATGAATTTACAATTTTGTTCAAATGTTAATACTTTTTTTTTATAATAAATAATACATATATTTGTCAAGCAAACGTGTTTATAATAAGTTTTGTTACGTCCTCGTTCTATGACATAAGATTAGCATTCTCAATTTTGCTGGGTTTGGGGCTCATCGGAATGTGAAAAAGAGACGCTACGGTCCCGTGGGTTGAGTTCGGATGATCTGTCAACGTGCGTCAAGTTTCATCTAGCGTACGGCGCCATACTGTCAACTCTTATTTCACGGAAAACCGACTGTTCTCACATTTCCATAGCAAATCCGCATGTTCTTTACAGGTAGGTACATCTATTAGAAAAAAGAAATCTTAAAAACAAACTTGACTTTCACTTTTTCATTTTGATGTTTGCTTGCTAATAAAGAGTAACATTATATATTCATCAATCATGTTAGGATTTTTATCCTTTCAAATTTACATTATAATAAAATAAATGTCGTCGTTTTATTATTATCGATTAATGTAGGCAATGAAGAACGCAAATAAATTCAGGCTCGGTAATTTTCAAGTAAATACTAACAAAAGTTATTATGTGAAACAGATGCTATTTCGATCAAGTTAGCCGCATCAATGCCATAGATAGCAATTAGGGTTCCTTGCAGCAAAGTAGACGTATAGGGGTTAAGCCTATTTGCATTGGCAAATACACTTCATACTATTCAATATTGAAATTCACATATTCACCTCAGAGGGAAACTTTTTTCAGCCAATAAGCTACTATTAGCATACTGCGTCTAAAACTTTTTTTATAATTTTGTGTATGACTTAATTATCTAATTAGAATCTAGAGATAGAAGTTATCTAGTATTAAGCTTAATTCATTCCACTTTTAAATCTATATTTTACATACCTTTTGTAGTTTTGAATATATATCTACGCCATTATTTCAAAATTGTTATAATTGTTTAATTTACATTCTTTAACCTTACTTCGTGGAATTAAAATGGTCATATAATTAAAATACGGTGGTATCTTTTGGGTTTAAATGGTGTATTTTTGTATTTATATTTGTATAATTCTATACGTTTCAATAACACTTACAGTTATCTCCCTCAGTAGTAGTACCGGGTGGTCAACTAAGAACGACCGTCGGCCATATCTCAGGAATGGATTATAGCACAGGTTCGGGGAAAAATTTTTTATAACGAAAGTGGCCTCGAGAAACGCCTGGAAATTATTTTCAGAATTGTAGGTCCACCGCTAGAGGGCGTATTTGACAGTTAAAATTTTAAAAAGCAAAATTTTTCAAAATTTACTCAATTAAGGGGCATATCAAATATTATAATCAGATTCCTCGACAAATTCTGCATATTTTTTATTTGACAAGTTTTAGTCTATCTCTTCAAATAAGGGGGGGGAGAGTGGGAACCTTGTTACGAAAAAACGCCTTTAATTCAGGTTCTGCTTGACCGATTTTAATAAACTTGATGTTTGAAAGAGCTTTTGTTAAACAATAGAAAATTTGTAAATTTGAAGCAATCTGATTAATAACATAAATGCTAGAGGGCGCTGCTTAATATTTTTTTACAATTTTAAATGGAAGCATAAAAATTTAAGTAGGTCTTTAAAAAATAGACTAAATTAGTAATAAAACAGTGAAAACTGCAAGTCGATATCTTTTCCTATCCTGAGATATCGTAAGAAACAAGTAAATGGCGGAAATAGTTCTTCCAACGTCTAGTAGGTTAGTTCGCGTTAACGGAAATTATTAAATTTAGCCTGGATGAAAAGATCTTACATTGGTCTGCAGTAATTTAAACTGTTATCATACTAATGTTATGGTTGCCGCTAGATTACCTAAATGTAATGCTGTCGCTACTAACAATGAGAACAAATTATAAAATAATAATGTGATAAATCTAACAATTAAAACCTTAAATAAATAACTACGTAATTAGTGTCGCCCTAGAGGTTCGAAATGTCGTCCATCATTTTCAATGCATGAAATCAATCGCTGACGGGTGGAGAAAACAGAATTTTCAATTTCTGCCCTTGAAATACTTCGTATTGTCTGTCGTATTCTTTCAATCATGTCAGCTTCTGTTGTGGGTCTATCGGCATAAAAGAGATCTTTTATTCGCCCCCACAAATAAAAATCTAAGCAAGTTAGGTCTGGAGACCTTGGTGGCCAAATAAATAAACTTCCACGTCCTATCCACCTTTCAGGGTATGATTGATTTAAGAAATTCCGAACATCTCTAGAATAATGTGCCAGGCACCCATCATGTTGCAAGAACATGTCACGACGAATGGGCAAGGGTACGTCTTCTAAAAGAAGTGGCAATTCGTTGCTTAAAAAATCTAAATATCTTTCTCCATTAACAGTCTCATTAAAAAAAAGGCCCAATTATTTCTCCACCTAGACCCGCACCACACATTTACAGACCAACGACCCTGATGTTGGACCTCCTGCATCCAGTGGGGATTCGTTTCAGACCAGTAGTGCATATTACGTCGGTTTACACTACCATCACTATGAAAAGTAACCTCATCTGTCCACATAATTCGTGAAAGTATTTCAGGACCGTCATGTATCATATTTGAGAGCCAGTTGCAAAAATCCAACCTGGTATCGAAATCTTGAGCATTCAAACTATGATGTAGGACCATGTGATATGGGTGCAATCTAAAATAGTATATATTATAAAGTAATCAGATCAATAAGACACATTGAAGTCCTTCGTTGTTAGTAAACGAAAAGGACTTTAAATGCATTAACTCGTAATGTTATTACGAATTTTTTCGTCCGGCCTCTCATTATTTTTATTATTGGTACCTTTTACTTTACTTTGCTCACTTAATTATCATGTTGTTAGGTCTATTCACATAGCATAAGATAATTTCATTAAATAATTTGGTGTTTTATTGAAACTGGACATAAAATGGCGGCAAATACATTAGTCATGTTGTCACAAGTTAACTTTGATGTAATGACATTTTCGGTATGATAAAAATGAGAAACATATAACGACAAACGAAAAAAATTAAAACATTTTTATCATTATAATACCGAATAAAACATGCATTAATAAATACGTAGTCACCTGTGTTCTCTTAAAATATTTTGGACGGTGGTTCTACATATACCCAAGTCTCTAGCTATAGCTCTGGTGCTTGAATGAGGGTTAACATTTACAAAAGCTACCTCTGCGTTGTCTTCGGTACACTGGAAGATTCACATTTCCAGTAGTACGGACACGGTGTGCGAGTCGGAGAAAAACTTCTGCTGTGATGCCGTCTGTTTGGGTACTGCAGTGCATACACTCTAGCAGCAACGGTTGCATTTCTCATACATTCAAAATAAACTCCCAACATATCAAATGCTTCTTCATTTGTAAGGATCATTTTGGTACGAAAAGATAAAGAAAGTCTATTAAATGCAACACGATGAATAATTTTTGACATATGCGTGAAAATCATAGCTTGCTTGTTTTGAACAGGGAATTTATTTTATATCTTACATGGCCCTCTTTACTAATTTTGTTGTCATCAGTAAATCGTAATTCATATTTTAAACTGTGATTGTTGTTACTGGGCAAATATCGGTTTTTATTGATATTTTATGCTTTTGATTTACTAACACATCGCTTGAAAACAAATACAACATTCTTATATAATTAAAAAAATGTTAGATTTATCACATTATTATTTTATAATTTGTTCTCATTGTTAGTAGCGACAGCATTACATTTAGGTAATCTAGCGGCATACATAACATTAGTATGATAACAGTTAAAATTACTGCTGACCAATGTAAGATCTTTTCATCCAGGCTAAATTTAATAATTTCCGTTAACGCGAACTAGCCTACTAGACGTTGGAAGAACAATTCCCGCCATTTACCTGTTTCTTACAATATCTCAAGATAGGAAAAAGATATCGACTTTCAGTTTTCACTGTTTTATTACTAATTTAGTCTACTTTTTAAAGATCTACTTAAATTTTTATGCTTCCATTTAAAATTGTAAAAAGAAAACACAATATTAAAAAAATATTAAACAGCGCCCTCTAGCATTTATGGTATTAATCAGATTGCTTCAAATTTATAAATTTTGTATTGTCTAACAAAAGCTCTTTCAAACAACATCAAGTTTATTAAAATCAGTCAAGCAGAACCTGAATTAAAGGCGTTTTTTCGTAACAAGGTTCCCACTCTCCCCCCCCCCCCCGCCCTTATTTGAAGAGATAGACTAAAACTTGTCAAATAAAAAGTATGCAGAATTTGTCGAGGAATCTGATTATAATATTTAATATGCCCCTTAATTGAGCAAATTTTGAAAAATTTTGCTTTTTAAATATTTAACTGTCAAATACGCCCTCTAGCGGTGGACCTACAATTCTGTAAATAATTTCCAGGCGTTTCTCGAAGCCACTTTTGTTATAAAAATTTTTTTCCCGAACCTGTGCTATAATCCATTCCTGAGATATGGCCGACGGCCGTTCTTATCTGGCCACCCGGTACAAGCTGTTAGAATTGTTTGAGGGGTTAGAACAAGTTTATGAAGTATGAAAAAGTGAGAACGCAAACATAAGCCTGCTATCAATGTAACAGTTTGACAAGCATATAAAGCCAACTACATACAATTTTACTAAAGAGTAACTAGATCCTTAATAAATTAAATATTGTTGAACTGCCTGAAGATGCCCAATCAGACCACCGGGTGTCTAGAACCTACCCACGTTTTATGGCTATCTTTGTTATTATAAGAGAATCGGTTAAAGTAGCAAAGTTGGGCAGAATTACATAATTCAAATACCGATGAGAAAATTCAACATTGTTGCCAACTTTCTAAGATATTTGAAAATAACTAAAAATCGTCCAAATTTTCAAACGGCTATATCTTTTTTAATATTCAAAATACAAAAAAGTTATAAGAGAGACTTTTGATAGCTATTTTTACGCAAAATGGGAAAACGCGAATAAAAAATTTTTTAGTAATTATTATTCGAGCTACAACCCAAACATACATTTTTTTTTTTTAGTTAACTCACAATTTTCAAAAAAAAGGTAATTATAATATTTATTAAACAAATTAAAGTGTGCCGTGAACATTTAAATAACAAAATAAGCTCATATTCTACAACTAAATTTGTGGAAACAACAAGAAATAATATACTACATTATCAAAATAAAAAAGTTCTAAATAAATTTAACTTACAACGAAGAGTAACAGCAAAAATATAAACAGATAACACAATCATAGAAGTGCTTCAAAATGCCCTCCATTATTTTGAACACACATTTGACATCGTTTCAAAATTTCGTTTTGAACTTTTAATAAACGTTTGGCTCTAATTTGTTGTATAGCAACACGAATTTTATTTTCTAAATGGTCTAGATTACCAGGTTTTACTCGGTACACTTTGTCTTTGATTGCACCCCACAAGAAAAAGTCCAGGGGAGTTAAGTCTAGACATCGCGGCGGCCAAGCTATTGGACCTCCATTTCCTATCCAATTATTAAAACGTTCCTGTAAATAGTTACACAAAAGTAATCCATTGTCTCCTGGTGCCCCGTCGTGTTGAAAATAATTCAAATTTTGAACTACCTTCAACGGAAGGTTATCCAAAATTTCTTCAAGTTTGTTTCGTAAAAAAGTTAGATATCTTTCGGAATTTAAATTGTATTCATAAAAAAAACGGCCCAAGGATTTTGGTACCAATAATACCGCACCAAACGTTTACTGGAAAAGCATATTGATCTCTTCTCTCAACAGTAATATGAGGATTTTCTTGGAACCATTGGATATGATTTTTTCTACTGAGGATGCCATTGTTTGTAAATTTTGCTTCATCGGTGAAAAGAATGGTTTTCGAGAATTGATTGTTTGGTCGACTTTCATTAATCAACCATGTAGCAAAACGTAATCTTTTTTGATAATCTTCAACATACAATGTATTTCTTATGTGAAAATGATATGGTTTAAGATTATTTTGTTTCAAAATAAGGTGGGCTTCATCTTTGGAAGCGTTACACTCGTTCGCAATTTCACGAAAGATGTAGTTGGTTTAAATTCGACGTAAGCTAAAACACGTTCTTCTGTTTCTGTGTTAACATTAATTTTAAACTTTTGAAGTTTAGTAAAAGCCCCATATTTTTTTAAATTCGATTCGATTTTGGCAAATAATCTCACATCGGGTTGCCTTCTTTCCATATAAGTTTGAAGATATAATTTCGAAGCGGCATTAGCATCTCTGTTAGACAACTAATAGCAAAAAAGGGTATCATTTCTTTTTTCAGAAGAATAAGCCATTAATAAATTAATGTTCACTATTTAAGTACGAACTACAACTGGTTACAACAAATAATTCAATATCTACTATTTTACAGTCAATCAATGAATAGTTTTGTTTTTAATTGTCACAGCACACCACGGCAAACGCATTTGTTTAGTAAATGCTATAATTACAATTTTTTGAAAATTGTTAGTTAACTAATAATACTAATCATACAAAGCTATACATTTTTGAAATCAGAAAAAAATAAGCCATCGAATGAGTCCATAACCACCTATAGTTGCCATTTAAAAAAATGTATGTTTGCGTTGTAGCTCGAAAAATAATTATTAAATAAATTTTTTATTCACATTTTCCCATTTAGCGTAAAAATAGCTAAGAAGAGTCTCTCTCATAACTTTTTCGTATTTTGAATATTAAAAAAGATATAGCCGATTGAAAATTTGGACAATTTTTAGTTAATTTCAGATATCTTAGAAAATTAGCAACGGAGTTGAATTTTCTTAGCGGCATTTGAATTATCATGTAATTCTGCCCAACTTTGCTAATTTAACCGACTCTGTATCTCTTATAATAACAAAGATTACCACAGAACGTGGGTAGATTCTAGACACCCTGTATATATATATATATATATATATATATATATATATATATATATATATATATATATATATATATATATATATATATATATATATATATATATATATATATATATATATATATATATATATATATATATATATATAGCCTGTCCAAAATAAGAATGAACAGCATGGGGATCTTGAAAATGGTAAGGTATATGAAGGCGGTTAAATGAAGAAAAGTTACATAATATAGTTTGCAAAAGTTCATTATTGTTTATCGTTTCTGAGATTTAAAACAAAATGCGATTTTTAGGTTTTTTTTCGTAATTCCTTCATTTAAAAAGATTTTTAAAAACTAAAGGAAGTTCTTCATTGTCACTTTTTGAATTCCATTAGATGGTGTTTTCAAATTTTTTAATCGACGTTTCGTCTCCGAGAAACCATCATCAACTTAATTTTTTTATAGCGCCGCAACCAACGAAACACCCTGGATTCGATTGTATTTTTATTACGAATTTAACCATGTATTACACATGGTTTTGAAACTAATTTTAAAGAAAGATTCGGATTACTATTATCTTTTGAGAATATTTTATCATGTACAAATTTAACAACTCCAATCTTTTAAACCGATTTAATTTAATTAAATAATTACAATAACTGTTCAAATAAGTTGCCGTTATTTCTAGACACAGGTAAGCTCTTCATTTTTAAAATTCCATCATGCATTTGGTTTTTCAGGTAATTCTACAGAAATAAATCTAACAGGCTTAAATCGACTGATAGGGCTGGCCAAGCTGCTGTACTGTAAGTTCCAATCCATTTTCCTGTAAACCGCAATCACAGATAGTCCTGTACATTTCTTGAGTTATGTGCTGAGGCACCATCTGGTTGAAACCAACAGTTGTTAACAAGCGTTAGTGGTAATTCATCCATGGAATTTTTCAAATCAGTCTTTAGCAAGTTCAGATATCGTTCGGCATTTAAATTGTTGTAGTAAATAAAAGCTCATATTATTCTTCGTCCCAAAATTCCCATCCACATATAAAATCCAAATCTATGCTGATGCCTTGATTCTTTTTTTTAATAAGGATATTGTTTTGCCCAATAATGTCTGTTACGTCGGTTGAAAATTCCATTGTTGGTTATCATGCTTTCATCGGACCAAATTATTTTAAAAGGAAAATTTAGATCTTCGTCACATTTTCTAGTGCACCATTCGGAAAAACCAGCTCGCCGCCCCTGCTCAGCTGGTCTAAGACCCTGACAAACTCGAAATTTATATGGATGAAACTTAATCTTATTTAAAATTAATTGAACTGTAGAATTTGCTACGTTGTTCAATTTTTCTTGTCGATATTTCAGGATTTTCAACAATGGCTTGTAAAACGGTATTAGCCTTTTCGTCATCAGATTGTTTTTTACGGGATAGAACAGGTGATGTAAATGAACCAAATTCTTTTAAATTAGATTCCAAACGTCTAAAAATGGATTTACCAGGTTGCGTTAGTTCAGGATATTTATCCAAATACATCAGCTGAGTAATTTCTGTAGGACAAAATGTAGCATGCCAGCATATCGAACTTTTCTTCGTTTGTAAAATTTCGTCCTTCCATAAATACAGTTATTGATTAACTATAATTATAAATTAACTAAACGAGACCAAAGAAACGAGCCACAAAGTAATGGTAATAAAAACAACTTAAAATACGTACGATTCAAATAACAACAATTATGTCAACGCAGGTAGGTGGTAGGCATGTATACTCCATGCCAGACGGGGAGGTACCACCACCCTTACCATGGGCTCCTTAATATTGGGTCTCCGATTTTCTGAGCTCGGTAAGGGCTGCCGGTTACCTTTTTCATCATGCTTAATCTATTCTCATCCTTGTTCTTCCTTCTCGCCCTCACTGTCTTCCTATGGGATTAAAAGTCCCAAATTAAAAAATAAGATGGCTGTGGTTTCTATGGTTATAAATTCCGGACATAAAGTCCTGCCCCATTCGGATGTCCGGGAGGGCAGGGCCCAAGCGACCTCGGTCATCGAAAGTATCAACTTTCTGATTCACTACTTCAACATCCGCGGTATCAGGTCTAATCTTAATGCTATTCACCAGCATCTTGAACAATTGCAACCTGATATTTTGTTTCTATCTGAAACACAAGTCTACTCTGAAAGATCCGAGTCACCCGACTTGCAATTTCCTCAATACCACCTTCACTCTAACTTTAGATATAAAGGAGGAGTATGTGCCTACATCAAGGACAGAATTGCTTGCAAGAGGGTTTCTTCCTTAGAAAATAAAAATTTTGACGTGTTTTGGTTTAAACATTCTGGTCCTAATTTTGTGAAATTCTACTGTTGCATTTATAGGTCTCCTAATAACACCAACTTTCAAGACTTCTTCGATTACCTTAGTATGCAAGTTGACTATCTCCTGTCTCAGTTTCCATCTTGCGATATCTCATTTGTAGGCGATTTCAATGTTCATAACTCTAATTGGCTTCAGTTTTCATCTACTACAAATCCTGCTGGTCATAGTGCAGAAACATTTGCTATTTCATGTGATCTTACACAAATGATTTCTGAACCCACAAGAATCTGATAACCCTAACCATACTCCACATCTTCTCGATCTCTTTCTTACATCAAACCCTCTTGTTTATAAAACTTCCGTCCTTTCGCCTTTAGGTCTTTCCGACCATTGTCTAATAAAAAACATTTCTACTGTACCTAATTCCACTGTTGTTTGCAAAACCGATAGAACCTTGTGGTGTTTTAAGTCATCTCGATGGAGTGGTTTACGAGATTTCTTTGCAACCTTTCCATGGCGTGAATATTGTTTTAAGTCGTCCTCTTCTTCGGATATCGCTCTTTCAGTATCTGAAGTCATCCTCATGTAAATGGTGTTATACATTCCCAAAAAACAGTACCGTATAGGTCATTCACGTTCCCAACCCTGGTTCAATCAGGCTTGTGCTGATGCAATATCTTTAAACAATAAACGTTACATTAAATTGAAATGCAATAAATCGGTCGACAGTCATGTAGAATACGTTGGTGCTAGAAATATCTGCAAAAGTGTCATCACTAAAACTAAAAAGTTGTTCGAAGAACGAAAATGCAATGAACTGGCTACATCTCCTTTGGGCAGTCGTAAATTTTGCCAATGTTTTTGTGGATTTGTTTGCATCAAACTCGTGTTTCAATGATTCTGGAAAAGATGTGCCCCAAGTCAACACTTCTTCATACGCTATGAAACCAATTCATTTTCGGTACAAGCTCTTGGAATCGATCATCAGTAGGCTTGATCTCAATAAGGCGACTGGCCCAGACGGTATCACAGCTATTATCTTAAAGAAATGTTCCCCGAACTAGTACCAGTCCTATCCAAGCTCTATACGATCTCTATGTCTTCTGGGGAATTCCTTCATAATGGAAGTTAGAAAATGTTCAACATATTCCCAAAAAGGTGATAAGACCGATCCTCAAATTACCGACCAATTGCCATCACTTCCATTTTGTCTAAAATCATGGAAAAAGCCATCAATCAGTAACTGCTCACGTTCCTTGAAACTAACACACTCCTTAGTTACCACCAATATGGGTTTAGGCAAAGTCGTTCAATAGGCGATCTTCTTTCATATGTGACCAAGTTTGATTTCTCAAAAGCATTTGACCAAGTTTCTAGTTTCCTTGATGAAAGACGAATACGTGTCGTAGTTGATGGCTTTTTTTCAAAAGTAGTTAGCATTAACGCGGGCGTATCACAGGGATCCGTTATTGCGCCTTCACTTTTTCTGCTGTACATAAATGACCTTATTTCTTCAACAACTAACCCCATCCACTGCTTTGCTGACGATAGCACCCTTCACTGTAGTTCATCTCAGTCTACTCATAGTGATGATCCACCTTCTATGTCAAATCAAGAAATTAAAGCTGAAATGGCAATCTCAATCAACAAAGACATTCAACGTATTTTCGAATGGGGAAGCAATAATCTAGTTAAATTTAATGCTAACAGAACTCAGTGTTGCCTTATGTCCGCCAAAAAAGATCGATCATTACCTGTTGTAGGTATGAATGGCTCAGTTCTTAAGTTTTCAGACTCTATTACTCTGTTGGGTATGACTGTATCTTCAAATCTCTCATGGGTTTACCATCTTCTGTAAGCTACCCAATGCGCTCTCGATATCGTTAATCGTATTCAAAAGAGAGCGATTAGGCTTATAAATGACGCGTCTTTAACTTCTCACATACAGTCCTTTGAGCATAGAAGGATGGTTTCAGTTCTTTGTTTGTATTATCGTTATTACAACGGCTATCGTGCTGCTGAATTATATTCTTTGATACCATCTCGGGCTGTTTGCGAGAAACACTCAGTTCGCTCATTCACATCATCAGTATGCATTACAAATCTCCACTTGTCGTACCAAACGGGCGCAATCCACATTTTTCTACAAGGCTTCTAAGCTCTGGAATGATCTCCCTAGTCCTGTTTTCCTCTCACTTATGATATGAGAAAATTTAAGGTAGCTGTTCATAGGCATCTATTGGCAATTCATTATCCCTTTATCCATCCTCCTAAGTGTTCCTGAGTGCTTTAGCACGATAGGCCTAATTTAGCCTGTTCAGGTCCACAATCATAAAAAAAAGAATAAAAATAAAACTAAGTTAAACAGTTTTCAACAGAATGTTAAACAAGTGTTATTTTATCAAAGCCTTCTAATATTAACTGATTAACTCATTTTTCAGCTTCAATGTGTAATACATGGTTAAATTCGTAATAAAAAATACTATCGAATACAGGGTGTTTCGTTGATTGCGGCGATATAAAAAAATAAGGTTGATGATGGTTTCTCGGAGAAGAAACGTCGAATAAAAAATTTTAAAACGCCAAGTACCTTTGGTTTTTAAAAATTTTTAAATAAATGAAAGAATTTCGAAAAAAGAAAAATCTCGTTTTGTTTTAAATCTCGGAAACGATAAACCATAATGAACTTTTGCAAACTACATTTGAACAAGTCTTAAATTATTATTTATAATTATTAACCGACTTCGTATCTTTTACCGTTTTCAAGATCCTGTTCATCCTTATCCTGGGCATGTTGAGTTTTAATATTATAAAACATTGTAAATAACACTGTAAAATACACCTCCAGGTTGTCTACCCCGTCCCAACGTCCAAACCTCTCTATTTCTTACCATTACTGCATCCATGTGACGCTTTTGCAAAGCATGGTGTATTTTTATATTTATATTTTTATAATTCTATACGTTTTGATAACGCTTACAGTTATCGTCCTCACTAGAAGTACAATATTTTAGAATTGTTTGAGGTGTTAGAACAAATTTATGAAATATGAAAAAGTGAAAACGCAAACATAAGCCTGCTACTAACATAACAGTTTAACAAACACGTAAAGCTAACTACATACAATTTTAGTAAAGAATAACTAGATCCTTAATAAATTAAATATTGTTAAACTGCCTTGGATATGATCAATCAGAACACCCTTTAACGGTCGAAGGCTAACAGTGAAAAATCAAGTGTATATATATATATATATATATATATATATATATATATATATATATATATATATATATATATATATATATAATGGGTTTCAATATTATACAACATATTGCGTTGTAAATAACACTTTAAAGTACACCATCAGGTTGCCTACCCAGTCCCAACCTCCAAACCTCTCTATTTCTTACCATTACTGCATACATCTGACGCTGTTGCATAGCTTGGCTAGTTCTCTCGTCCCAGGAGCATCTTGGTCTGCCCTTTCTCTTTTTCCCTGGAGGAAACTACTGAAACGTTCTGTTAGATCATCTGATTTCGGATGTTCTCATTAAATATCCAAACCATCTCAATCCCCTTACTTGCACTCTGTCTAAAACAGTTTCTTTAGCATCCATTCGATTTTTGACTTCTTCATTTGTAACGTGTGGAAGTCTTGATAATCTAGCGCTTCTGCGCAATAGTCCATCTCGACTGCATTTAAGTGTCCTTTGGTACCATAAGAGACTTGATTCTAGCATGACCTGTCCAATATGTTTCTTGATTTTTTCGAAATGTTTTTGTCCCACCATAAGGAATTTAAACACCCAATTAGTTGTCTTTCCTCATTTATACGATACTTTCAAACTCACCGGAAGACCACATCGTTTATAACAGTTATACAATCTCCTAATGATAAATTCCATGTCATATGCATCTTGTGCTATAACGACTTGATCGTCTGCGACACTTAAAGTGAATAGTGCATGATCGTTGACAGGAACACCCATACCGTTACAGATGTTTCTTCATTTCATTAAGGCGACTTCTACATAAAGGTTAAACAATAGTCACGCTAAGCTACTCCCTTGTCTTGGACCTTTTGTGGTAATAATTATACTCGATTGTTGTCCGCCACTTTTCACTTATGCTATATTGCCTTTACGTAATTCTTGAATTATTGCTAGCATGTGTGCATTTATGTTTAGAATTTCCAGAGCTTCCCATAATTTTTGACGCAGTATAGTGCCGTACACCTTCTCTATCTCGATAAACCTTAAATATAATTCTTCTCCAACTCACATTCTTTTTTCTGCCATTTGTTGAAGTACAAATAGATTATCTACACAAGACCGCCCTGCTGTAAACCCGCTGTGTTTTTAACTTACTTTGTCTGCAATGTCATTATTCAGCATATGGTTTAGAACTTTACCAAAAAAAAGGCTTACACTACTCACCAAACTTAATCCTCTGTAACATCCAGGACATTTTTTGTTACCCCTTTTAAATACTGATATTAAATTCGCCTGCTTCCATTCTTGAGGGACTTTAATGTTACTACAGCACTTGCTCATTAAGTTTGCGAGTCTGCTACCTATTTGCGAACCTCCGTTCTTGACAAGTTCTATTGCTATATTGCCTGGTCCTGAAAATCGTCTATTTTTAATTCTATTCAATTATGTTTTCATATCTTCTTCGGTTATCATGATTTGGTTTGCATTTTCTATTTGTTCTTGTACTTCTGTTTTATTTATCTAGTTGATACTATTCTCTGTTAATTAGTAGTAATTTCCTCGCGTTGTCATTAAATTTGGGTATTTATTTTGTTCGTTTGTGTTCAATGGTTTAATCGTTTTTGACACCTCGGTTGATATTGTACCTTCTATTAAACTATCTAACTGATTACATTTTTCTTCCCAGTGTCTGTTCTTAGTTTCTTTTATTTCGTGCCTTAGTTCTTTATTTTTTCTGTTGTATTTTTCTTTTTTCTCATTATTTCTTTTTGATAACCATTCCTTGTATTTTCTTGTTTGGTTCTTTGGTCAAATTAGCCTTGGCAAAAAATTTAATCACCTTGTACAACCGTTAAGTTCTATAAGTATACTTCTACACCCATGGCTACAAATTTTAGCTACTTTGGGTAATAACCAGAAGATTTTGTGCCTTATGCTCAGTCGTGGATTAAATTGGGTCAGGTTCATAAAGTTATCGATTTGCCTTATTAACCCAAAAATATTACATGTACCTAGATATGTTCGCTTTAAAATCGGGGTTGCTTCTTCCTGAAAGTAATAGTTAAATACTCGGACGTCAACTTATTTTTAAATATGGAACAAGTAAACCATTATACAATAAACTTAAAAACAAATTTCTACAATAACAAATGTTATTACACAACCTATATTTAATTATAAACGGAAATAACTAGTGCTAATGTTAGTAACGTTATAACCTAATGAATAATTAATATTGTAAATAATTAATGGAATCAGAATACCTTATTCTTGGTCACACTGTAGATAACGAAATGGCTGCATGTTGGGTCAGCGTTTGGGAAACTGTTGCGTAAAATTACTTCAGCGTTGAAATAAATCTGGATTTGTATGCTTTACAATTCCCAAATGAATAAATCTCACTCTTGATTAATCGTACTAATACCGTAAATTGGATTAAGGGTAAAATAATTAAATGCGTTGATGTGTGTATGTGTGAAAAGTAACATTAAAGATGAAGTTAAAGTAAAAATAAAAAAGTAAACGGGAAAGTAAAAAAGTGCCTGAAATGCAAACATCTCAAACTTTTGTATAATAGTTTAAAATAACTTACCATACAAATTATATAGCACTTTTTTTAAAAATATTTAACAGAGCAAAAATGTATGCTGTACTACCTTTCAGTATCGCATAAAAACGACGCTCCCAAAAGGTCTTTGCGCATGAACATGTCTGAAACTGTGTGCAAACGATATGCGTGGAAGGCTCCACTTTAAATAAGTAAATTAAGTTTTATGCAGCTATGATATGCAGTACACATGGCACGAAATTCACGATAGTTGCTTACAGAGAGGTGAATTATTAACAACACGTTCGGAGTTTGTTACAACCCAGTTGATGTTTTTTAACGTAGTAATGCTTCTAACTGTCACAAAAATCAACCTGTTTTAAATATTGTGACTTAAAATGGCATTTGTTATAAAAATCCATCCAAGTTTGATCAACGTGAGGTCATTCAATTTTTGTGTGCTTACGGTTTGGAACCAGCGCAAATCCATTTCCGATACAGACAGTTTATAAAGAAGCATCTTTTGACTATCCAACAGTAAAGGAATGCTGCCGAAAATTTGGAAATGGTAAAGAAGGAACAAAAGATCCGCCGCGTGGACGGTTTGATTCGTGAAAATCGTCGAATTTCAATCAGAGCGATATCACAAAATATTGGACTCCGCATGTGATGCTAATTGTTTTTTTGACAACAAACGACCATTGCTGATAGAATTTAAAGAGCAAAGGTGAATATTCATGCAAATCTATGCAACGGAACTGAATAAGCTTCATCAAGCAAGAAGAAGAAAACGTCCAGGATAACTTTACAATAGTGTCATTTTTCTTCACAACACGCGGCCTCATGTCTCAAACGCAGTGAAAGAAAATTTGCAATGAAAAAATTGCGAGATTTTAGAACATCCACCCTACAGCCCAGATTTATCGCCTAGTTACGTAACAAACACAACATACAACTATAGCCGCGCAAAACGAGTTAACGAAGAAATTTCCCACAAACTAACGATATTCATCTGTGAATTTAAGAACATGTTTGGGCAGATGCTTAATCAAAACAGCATGATCTTGCCCATGCTAACTACACCCATAGGTAAATTAACTCAAGAATCGACCCATCAATACGAATAGCTGCCTGGAACGCAAATCACATACATATACCAAAATTCCATGTTATTCAATTTATTATGCTTATCACCCTGATGGAACCGTGCATATATGTTCAACCTTCATTATCAGAACAGTAATGAGTTACTACGTAATACAACTCTACATAACTGACAAAATTCAGGCAAGAATTGTAAAACTAAAAGCAATTAACAGACCTATAACTGTAGCAGCCATCTACTCTCCGCCACGACACAACATCTCTTCTGTAGAATACAACTTTTTCCGTGTTCTTGGATGTCACTTCCTAGTCGCTGGCGATTGGAATGGCAAACACGCAGTAAGATCCCTACTTATCACACTAAAAGGACGTAACCCGATCCATTCAGCACAGCAAAATAACTTGAATTTCTAAAATAGGCGAGCCAACTAATTGGCACAAAGGCTGAAATAAACTATCGGATTTAATACACTTTGCTATAACCATATTCATAAGACCAGTGTTGGTAGTACCACTCCTAGGAAAGGCAGATGATAGCTGGGCGCAGTCACATGATGAGAAAGCGGATATCTTGGCAGATCATCTGGCAAATGTGTCCACTCCACTTCATAGTAGCAACATCGAAGAAATAGAAAACTACCTCAGTGCCCAATGTCTACTTTAGCTGACTATAGAACCATTTTCACCAGCTGAAGTCCGTAAGGAAATCAACAACAAGAAGCTCCTGTATATGATCTAATGGTCGGCGAAACATTGAAATACGTATCTAGAAGAGCAGTAGTCCGTCTAACCACAATATACAATAGCATGCTACAACTGTGCAGTATAATGAGAATATTAAGTTATGGTTGTAAATCCAGGCAAACCACCCACAGAATCTGCATCCTGTCGTCCCATAAGCTTGTAACACCTAATGTCAAAAATATTCGGAAGACTTCTCCTGACTAGAATTAATAGAAGCGACTTGATACCGGAACACCAATTTGCATTCGGACAAAGGCATTCAACAATACAACAGTGCCATCGGATAGTAAACAAAATCAAACAGAGCCTAGAAGAAAATGAAACGATGTCGCAGTATTTTTGGATACACAACAAGCCTTTGACAAGGTGTGGCATGAAGCACTGTTATTCAAGATAAAAGAAATATATGCCTAGTCAAATATATCTTATTCTAAAGTCCTACCTAGGCGAGCAATACTATGAAGTTAAGGTCAACTAGGCACATCCAGCTATCACCCCATAAAATATAAAGTACCCCAACGTAGTGTCCTGGGACCGTTGTATTTAATCTTCACGGCGAATATACCCAGCGCTAACGACACCGCATTGGCCACATTTGTTGATGGTATAGGAATAATGTCATCAGATACAAATCCAGACATTGGTTTTGAAAAGATGCAAAACCACCCGAACCAATTAAACAACTGGCTAAGACGTTGGAAAATCAAAGTTGACACCGAAAAATAAAAAAAATCACCTTTACCTTGAGGCGAAATTCCTGCCCTCAGGTCTACTTAAATGGCGCTCTAATTCCGGAAAAGTTGATCGTCAAATACCAGGGTCTTCATTTAGATCAGAAGCTAACCTGGAAAGACACGACTAAACCTAAAAGTGAAACTAATGCACTAGTTGCTTGGTTAAAATTCACATTTACTGCTCCAAAATAAATTAATCATGTATAAAACCATTCTAAAGCCGATCTGAACGTAAAAAATTGAGCTGTGGCGATGTAGAAAACCGTCTAATACCAAAATTCTACAAACATTCCAGTCAAAAATACTTTGCATGAAAGCGAATGCCCCTTGGTATGTGTCCAATCAGACTCTCCACTTTCCTTATTCTTTCGTCGGTTTGACGATATTTCCAAAGTTTTAAAGGTGGCTTGTTTCCGGCAAAAAGCTGTTCGTACGCCATTTTCGTACTTTTCGTAATCCACTAGTAAGTTTCCAAACAGTCCGGGATTTGTTCCACTTGTGGTAGTCGAAATTGCCTATATTCCAAGTAATAACCGATTTATCCCCTCTCATATTCTCTTGTTGGAGTAGGCCTTTGCAAATACCGTTCCTCAAAAGTTCTACATGTGTGATTAATTGCTCTCTCACATACACGGTAAATAACTAAAAAATTAAAAAAATCTTCATTTGTAAAATCTGCACGAGCCATTTCTAACGTTGAGTGAACTCAACTATTCCTAATAAATTATGGAAGTGTTAGATTTATTTAGAAACGTACTATTCCAAAGCACACTGTTGTTATTTGGGCCGTAAATAAAATAGTTGAGAATAGGACACGACCCGACACGACGTGACGCGACCGACGCGATGCGACACGACGAGACGCGACACGACACGACACGACACTACACTACACGACACTACACGACACGACACGATAATTAAGTGAACTGGAAGAACTAATAAATTACCCAGATTTTTTGGATTCAATAGCCTTAGTCATATAGACATTGTTTAGTTACAGTAGATACTTATCGAGCTTAGAAGAATTCGACGACGATGTTTTATATGATATTCTTCTAGGAAAACTGGAATTACTCTGAAGTACAACGGATACAAATGACACTGTGCATGACTCTATGCATAATTCATCACCTGAACAGTAACAACTCTCGAAAAAGTAATTTTCGTTACTTTAGCCCACTTCAAATTATAACGTATTGTCTGACACTAAGCAAACTAAGTTATTGAGTAATATGAGATGAGATGAAAAATAAAACTGTCCATGCACCGTTCACCTTCACAATCTTCAATGCCATCTACTCCCAACCAAATACCAAATTCACAGAAAAAAATAAATCCAAAGCCTAAAACTGTCTTATCTAATAAAGCAAAAAAAAAACAAACTTTCTGTCAATGAAAGTAATTAAAGCAATAAAGCAATTGAAGGATAAAACACCCACTGCAGATTCTGAAACCCTTTTGATGAGATGTATATATATATATATATATATATATATATATATATATAACTGAACAACCACTATAATTTTACTCTTTACTGTTGGTAAAATGATAATAATTTATACTTTTTTTGTATAAAGGGTTAGTGTTAAGGAAATCTCAATAAATTGTATTGCTTTGAAAGCAGGCATTTATTCACCACAAACGCCATGATAAGACACCAAATCATCTCGACCATCATATTTTATGTCATCGGAAAGCCTACTACCTGATCCTTTAGCATTAGATTGTGTTCCCACAGTTTCCCCTAAACTTTGCTATCGGCACTATTTCTAGTTTAAAGTCTAATGGGCTAATGTCTGTGTCAGTTACTTGTTCCAGATCAAACATCCATGTAAAAATTGGCCAATGCCAATTTTTGCTATGAACTCCGATGCGATATGAATTAACATTATGATTTACTAAATCCGTTCCGTATTTATTGTATTGCGCTACAACAACTGACTGAGCAACCATATTAAGTTTCTCGTCAAACTACTAAATGGTTGAACCCGTTCAGAAAGTGAATCGCTGGTACAGACAAGAGAAAGTACAACTCAAAGTTACCCAGCGATTTTGCATTTTGATCTAAAATACCTTGAATGGGCGAAGTAGACAACATTGATTGGTCGTTAAATGCACAATTAAAATACGTGCCAAAAAGTGATATTTACTACTCGTCACAAATATACTTGAAACGGCGCTAGTAAACGCACACGTACTTTACTCAGTTTACAAGTCCAAGACATCTCTTTTAGAATTCAGAATAAATTTTGTGGGTCACTTACATAGGACGTATTGTTGGTGGGAAGCAGAGGAAATGTGCGGTTTACAAAAAATGTGAGCAAGCAATGCTGTAAGTGTAATGTTGGTCTACACATGGACTGTTTTCAAGTATGGTACAAGTAAAAGAATAATAAATTGTACCTTTCTTATTTTATTCGCCACACATGCCATGATATTGGGACTTTTTTAATTTTAGTAAATACATTAACGATAAATATATTTTTAATGAAAAATATATTATACATGTTAGTTTCATACTAGAAACAAGTTTAGTCGAATGAACTTAATTTTAAAAATCTGGTACTTAACGGTTTAAAAGTATACACAACTTTATTAAACAATATAAGCTACATGAAAAATCTGTAACACTGGATCCGTGGTAGCGCCTGTAATAAACAAAGTGCACCCATGTACTACACAAAAATTGAAAGACAATAATAGTGTGTATGACAATAAAAGAAGTATTAACGTACAATTAAGCTTATTTATCATCTTGATGGATGATTAAAAAAATAAGAAGTCTTATTACTATTCTTAAAGTATAAAACGATCATTAAATGATTACCTTCGTAATTTTTGTACTTAACACTTTATAACCTTAGAATTCACATGAGTCGGAATTGTCAACTAGGTGAGGTCAGAATTGTATAAATGTTGGGCAATCTTTACCAGCCACACCGCCAAACTGCCAAACTGGAACTATTCTTAAATTTATTCTTGAGAATTTTCTATCCAATAATTTTTATGGCATTCGTTGAAGTTCTTGTATCAAAAATTCCAATTTAAAAGGTAATCAATGTTCAATTAAAGTAGCATCCAAATTGATACAATAAGAATGAAGAGAAAACGTGCGTAAGTAAGCAAAGCAAATAGTTATAATTATGGTAATAATAGTAAAATACCATCTTAAAAATGCATTTAAAAAAACCATATAAAAGTAAGTGCCTTATAAAAGTGCCATAGTAAAAAAAATAGTGCCTGCAAAAGAGCAAATGCTTTAGTTTTAAATATAATGAATTAAAAGGTAACTTACCATCAAAACTGATGGCACTATTACGCAAAATTTAGGGAACACCCCCAAAAACAAAGCTTCATGCTATAACATTCAGCAGGAAGTGAAAAAAATGAAGGCTTTCTGAATAACTCAAGTAGGTGCCCCCCACGCGTCTGCGCATAGAATTAAGTTATCACGCTTTGCGCGGTCAACATCTAATTTCTTACGGAAAGGGAAATATAAATCTTTACGAAATATTACACTTAAAAAGATATGTACTATGAAATGCAAAAGTTAAAAACTTTTTCTCATATTTACTACTAAATGAATGAAAGATCTAAAATTAAAGTATAATTTAGTACAACATGAAAAAAGGTTGTTACAATATATGTGTGTGTGTACCATCAACGGGTAACGTTGCTTATGTATGTGGTGAAAATAACAGTTACGAAAGTTTAATGAGCTTTGAGTAGCCGAAAGGTTCCTTGACCATCATTATTCATTAGAATTTATTTGTTTCTACAGATCTCCAAACTTTCATAGTAATCAAGATCGTACTTACTATTAACATGTTTGATTAAAGATGCCTTATCTACTACATGATTTTTATCAAACATATGTACGATTATGGGGCAGATTTGTCCCAATGTTTGTATTTGATATGAACTAAATGTTCTTTAAAACGAATTTTGGTAGGCACTTTAATTTGTCCTACATACACCTGTTCACAGTTTTTACCCACTGAGATCGTCAATTATTATTAAGAGTGGTTTTACGCCGTCAAACTGCTTCATATCAGGTAAACCCTTTTGAAATTCCGCAGTGTTTGAATAACGGCAGCCACTCGCTGTAGAACCAGATAATTTTTTAAAAGCTGTATCGCAGGCAGCTTCGATATTTCTTAGAAAATCCACGAGCAAATATGATTTCCCACAACCAGATGGTCCAGCTACTATTGCAGAAAAGGGATGCTTACACTGAACTTCCATCTCGAAACGCTAATCGATACTAAATACTAGCTGAAAAAAATCTGCAATATTGTGTTTATTTATAATGCCTAATTACCTAATTACTTAACCACAACTCATTTATTTATCTAAAAGCAATTCGTGTGTGTGTGTGTGTGTGTGTGTGTGTGTGTGTGTGTGTGTGTGTGTGTGTGTGTGTGTGTGTGTGTGTGTGTGTGTGTGTGTGTGTGTGTGTGTGTGTGTGCGTGTGTGTGTGTGTGTGTGTGTGTGTGTGTGTGTGTGTGTGTGTGTGGTGTGCGTACGTACGTGCGTGCGTGTGCGCGTGTGGACGTGTGTGCGTGTGTGCGTGTGAGCGTGAGCGTGTGAGCGCGCGTGCGTGCGTGTGCGTGCGCGTGCGTACGTGTGCGTGCGTGTGCGTGCGTGTGCGTGCGTGTGCGTGCGTGCGTGTGCGTGTGTGTGCGTGTGCGTGTGCGTGTGCGTGTGTGTGTATGTGTTACAAGCTAAGGTAGTGTAGTACAACGTATACTGAGGTCATCACCAAAAAAAAACAAAAAAATTTTAAGCTCCATCTTAAAAAAGCATTATATGAATGTTGTACCGGTCTTACAAGCAGTTAATTAGTAAATTTTACAGAAAACATTTATTACCCATACATCGCAAGCAAATATACTGCTAGGTGACTACACCCTATTACAGAAAACAGTCGCTGTTCCTTACACCGGTAGAAGACTCAGCAACAAGCCCTAATTACCTCCTGAAATATGCTAGGTAGTACCACCTTTATTACAGAAAATACTGATTAGTCCATACCCCGCGAGATGGCTCCACAAACAAGCTTTGTCCTACAAGTTAGCATTAGAGTCGCCGTACTATTTCCCCATGGAGGGGCGCAGGCCTAACACAAGACCCTGTCTTATGAGGTCCATACTATTTCCAATCATGGGGGCGCAGGCCTACACTTGTCTTATGAGATAGCATTAGGGGCCTTATTTAAATTTCAGATATCCCGCTCAGGTCCGGGCCCAAGGCCAGCCCCAAAAGCAAACCAGTTTCTCAAGATAAACAACTTTCTCCAAGTCAAAAGTGAAAGGCGTAGTCATCGGAAATCCTCAGATCTAATTACGTCTTCGGAAATCCCCAAGCTGAATTACGTCATCTGAAATCCCAGGCCTAATTACGTCATCGGAAATTCCCAGACCCAATTACTTCTTCGGAAATCCCCAAGGTCAAATGACGTCACAAAAAGTGAAAGGCGAGTTTTCCCACTGCTCGGGGGCTTGTGACGTAAAAAAGTGAAAGGCTGGTTTTCCCCAGAAAAAAATCCAAGATAGCGGAAGGTGTCCCTCTACTGCTGTTATGTTTATATTTCATTTTTTTAAGAAAATCAGTAATTTATGTTTCTGACAATATACAGGGTGAGTCAATACTTACCAAAAGATTAAAAAAATCTAAATATCTTTGGCAGGATTAACTGTCATTGTATTGTGCTTTTATTAAAAAATATATCCTTACAACAAAAATCTATAAATATGTAAACGCGTCACATGGCGCCCTCTAGCGGCCAGAAAAAACTCAAAAGTTACTAGTTCTATACATTTTTGAAATTCACAAGTCATGCTCTTTCCAATGAGCTCTCGTTTGTCAAAATCTGTGAAATAGTAAGGAAGTTACAGACATATTTCTATGGATTAAAATATTCTTCCCCCACCACTTACGTATAGGAGATATGGAATAATGAGCGTAATAAAAGTTGTAGAGCAAAGCGAGTGCTTTCGTACGGTGATACTTTTTACTAACCTTAATTAGGCAAGAATTCATAAAAAGATGCGAATTTTTTTTATGAGGCAATTAGCGCCATCTAGCGGCAAGTTACGTATTTGAAAATATTTTTGTAAAGATTTTGTTATAAATATTTTTTTTCCAACGTTGTCAGCCAAACGGTTGCGGAGATATGGCCGCGTGCCTCGCTTATTTGGCCACCCGGTGTAGAGCTGAAGAATATATATTAAAATTAATGAAATAAGAATAAAACTAATAATTCCCCTCTTTCGCCTGCTTATTGTTTTTCACCACCAATATTTCCCATTTTTTCACTTTTTACAAAACTGCCTTTTTCAAGACTACCATTTATCAAATAATTACAGGGTAGGTAAATTACATTTTAAACAATAAATTGAAGTTTTATAATTTCAGAGTGTAATATTGTGCGACATGCCTTTTTCTCTAGAAGAGAATAAATTTCTTTTGCAATCCTATTTCCGTAATGGAAATAAAGACGAAAATGGGGCTTGGGTATATTCAATTCGCTTATGTATAGAAGAATTTCGAGAAGCGTATCCTGACAATGCCAATTACGATATTATACGCCGCCATGTTTATCGTGTAATTGAGCGGTTTAGTAATACAGCAAGCGTTGCTTTTGGAAAATCACTTGGTCGCCCAACACTTGCTAATGAGGAGGTTGTAGAAGATGTTCGTGCTCGTCTTGAACAAAGTTCCCAAAAGCCACTGCTAATGCTGAACATTATCGTGCTATGCTACAAGTTTCATTGTACAACCTCCTGATGACGAATTGCAAGAGGGTTTCATTCAGCATGACAATGCAACTGCATATACATCTGCAGAAATAACAAGATTTGTATGGCAGTACTTTGATGACCGAATGATTGGAAGAAACCTTTAGCCTCCAAGACCACCGGATCTAACACCCTTGGATTACTTTTTATTTGGTCATCTGAAAAATGTCATTTATAGAAATCGTTTGCATACATTTGCCGAATTACGTGCAGCTTATAGGTAGCACACCGCGAAAATTTTATTATTAGAATGAACATGTTCAAATCGCAATTGTTATCGCGATAGAAGGGTTAACAGTGTTTGATATATTTCTTAATATATCAAGTCGTAATTTGATAAAGTTTTCTGGATATTTTATTTTCTGTATTTTATAAATTTTATAAATTCCCGACTTATCCTTATATTCTTGATGCTTTGTAGTTCTGCTTTCAAATTAACTTTGGCGAGGAGTTTTATTAGGTGGTAGGCATGTATACTCCATGCCAGGCGGGGAGGTACCACCACCCTTACCATGGGTTCCTTAATATTGGGTCTCCGATTTTCTGAGCTCGGTAAGGGCTGCCGGTTACCTTTTCCATCATCCTCAATCTATTCTCATCCTTATTCTTCCTTCTCGCCCTCACTGTCTTCCTATCGGATTAAAAGTCCCAAATTGAAAAATAAGATGGCTGTGGTTTCTAGGGTAATAAATTCCGGACGTAAAATCCTGCCCCGTTCGGATGTCCGGGAGGGCAGGGCCCAAGCGACCTCGGTCATCGAAAGTATCAACTTTCTGATTCACTACTGCAACATCCGCGGTATCAGGTCTAATCTTAATGCTATTCACCAACATCTTGAAAAATTACAACATGATTTATTGTTTCTATCTGAAACACAAGTCTCCTCGAAAGCTCCGAGTCACCCGACTTGCAATTTCCTCAAAACCATCTTCACTCTAACTTTCGATATAAAGGAGGCGTATGTGCCTACATCAAGGACAGAATTGCTTGCAAGAGGGTTTCTTCCTTAGAAAATAAAAATTTTGACGTGATTTGGTTTAAACATTCTGGTCCTAATTTTGTGAAATTCTACTGTTGCATTTATAGGTCTCCTAATGACAGCAACTTTCAAGACTTCTTCGATTACCTTAGTATGAAAGTTGACTATCTCCTGTCTCAGTTTCCATCTTGCGATATCTCATTTGTAGGCGATTTCAATGTTCATAACTCTAATTGGCTTCAATTTTCATCTACTACAAATCCGCTGGTCATAGTGCAGAAACATTTGCTATTTCATGTGATCTCACACAAATGATTTCTGAACCCACAAGAATCCCTGATAACCCTAACCATACTCCACATCTTCTAGATCTCTTTCTTACATCAAACCCTCTTGTTTATAAAACTTCCGTTCTTTCGCCTTTAGGTCTTTCCGACCATTGTCTAATAAAATCATTTCTACTGTACCTAATTCCACTGTTGTTCGCAAAACCGATAGAACCTTGTGGTGTTTTAAGTCAGCTCGATGGAGTGATTTACGGGATTTCTTTGCAACCTTTCCATGGCGTGAATATTGTTTTAAGTCGTCCTCTTCTTCGGACATCGCTCTTTCAGTATCTGAAGTCATCCTCATGGGAATGGAGTTATACATTCCGAAAAACAGTACCGTGTAGGTCATTCACGTTCCCAACCCTGGTTCAATAAGGCTTGTTCTGATGCAATATCTTTAAAAATAAATGTTACATTAAATGGAAATCTAATAAATCGGTTGACAGTCATGTAGAATACGTTGGTGCTAGAAATATCTGCAAAAGTTTCATCACTAAAACTAAAAAGTTGTTCGAACAACGAAAATGCAATGAACTAGCTACATCTCCTTTAGGAAGTCGTAAATTTTGGTCTTTAGCTAAAGCCATTAGTAAAAACTTTGGAACATCTTCATTTCCCCCCCTGACATCTATTGACGGATCGGTAGTTGCTGGTTCTGAAGACAAAGCCAACGTTTTTGTGGATTTGTTTGCATCAAACTCGTGTCTCAATGATTCTGGAAAAGATGTGCCCCTAGTCAACTCTTCTTCATACGTTATGAAACCAATTCATTTTCGGTACAAGCTCTTGGAATCGATCATCAGTAGGCTTGATCTCAATAAGGCGACTGGCCCAGACGGTATCCCAGCTATTGTCTTAAATAAATGTTCCCCCGAACTAGTACCAGTCCTATCTAAGCTCTATACGATCTCTATATCTTCTGGGAAATTCCTTCATCATGGAAGTTAGCAAATGTTCAACCTATTCCCAAAAAGGTGATAAGACCGATCCCTCAAATTACAGACCAATTGCCATCACTTCCATTTTGTCTAAAATCATGGAAAAGCCATCAATCAGCAACTGATCACGTTTCTTGAAACTAACAAACTCCTTAGTGACCATCAATATGGGTTTAGGCAAAGTCGTTCAACAGGCGATCTTCTTTCATATGTGACCCAAGTTTGGAACAATACAGTAGAGCAGTCCGGTGAAACAGTTGTAGTCGCTTTAGATATCTCAAAGGCATTTGACCAAGTTTGGCATAAGTGTTTACTTGCCAAACTCACCTCGTTTGGGTTAAATGATGCGCTCATCAACTGGGTTTCTAGTTTCCTTGATGAAAGACGAATACGTGTCGTAGTTGATGGCTTTTTTCAAAAGAAGTTAGCATTAACGCGGGCGTACCACAGGGATCCGTTATAGCGCCTACACTTTTTCTGCTGTACATAAACGACCTTATTTCTTCAACAACTAACCCCATCCATTGCTTTGCTGACTATAGCACTCTTCACTGTAGTTCATCTCAGCCTACTCATAGTGACAGTCCACCTTCTGTGTCAAATCAAGAAATTGAAGCTGAAATGGAAAATTCAATCAACAAAGACATTCAACGTATTCTCGAATGGGGAAGCAATAATCTAGTTAAATTTAATGCTAACAAAACTCAGTGTTGCCTTATGTCCTCCAAAAAAGATCGATCATTTCCTGTTGTAAGTATGAATGGCTCAGTTCTTAAGTTTTCAGGTTCTATTACTCTGTTGGGTATGACTGTATCTTCAAATCTCCCATGGGTTGACCATCTTCTGTCAGCTACCAAAACAGCTGCTTTTCAAAATTAGGAGTAAGGTATTTTTAATTGATATTGACATTAATTTTTCTAAAAGATATTCGTAGTTTATGTGTTTTTCAAAATTTTATTAACGTTGCTAGTAATTCTAAGTCACATACAGGTACAAAGTCGCTTGAATTTACCCAGCCGAAATAGCCTTTCTTTTTTAATTAAATGTCATTATTCAAAACAAAAAAAAAACTAAAAATAGAAGCTTATGACTTACATTTAAAACTAGTAATAATATTAAATACTAATGAATTTGAGGATTGAATTACTTTTTTCTATCACTCATTGGTGATATTACAAAAAAATTCATTCATCAGACGAAAATTTCAAAATTATGTAGATTCAACAAACAAGTTAAGCAAAAGGGTAATGCCACAAACGAAAATATTGTCCTTCTGATACTTAGAAAGAAATAAGTTTTCTAAATAAAGGTTTGAAATATAATCTTAATTTTAACAAACCTTTGTTGGTTAAAGTCAGTAGGCATAGAAGGTTCAACTAATCATTGGCTGGAAATTGGAAAATGGTACGTTCGGCAAGCCAGTAAAATTCAAATTTTGGGAAGTATCCAACAGTAGTCCTTCACCATAATCCTGAATTAAAGCGACTGTTTCACCGGACTACTCTACTGTATTGTTCCAAGCTTAAAGAAGATCACCTGTTGAACGACGTTGCCTAAACCTATATTGGTGGTCACTAAGGAGTTTGTTAGTTTCGAGGAACGTGAGCAGTTGCTGATTTTTTTCCATGATTTTCGACAAAATGGAAGTGATGGCAATTGTTCGGTAGTTTGAGAGATCGGTCTTATCGCCTTTTTTGGAAATAGGTTGAACATTTGCTAACTTCCATGATGAAGGGAATTCACCAGAAGACATAGAGATCGTATAGAGCTTAGATAGGACTGGTACTAGTTCGGGGGAACATTTTTTTAAGACAATAGCTGGGATAGCGTCTTGGCCAGTCGCCTTATTCATATCAAGCCTAGTGATGATAGATTCCAAGAGCTTGTACCGAAAATGAATTGGTTTCATAGCGTATGAAGAAAAGTTGACTAGGGGCACATCTTTTCCAGAATCATTGAAACACGAGTTTGATGCAAACAGACCCACAAAAACGTTGGCTTTTTCTACAGAACCAGCAACTACCGATCCGTCAATAGATGTCATGGGGGGAAATGAAGATGTTCCAAAGTTTTTAGTAATGACTTTAGCTAAAGACCAAAATTTACGACTGCCTAAAGGAGATGTAGCTAGTTCATTGCATTTTCGTTGATCGAACAACTTTTTAGTTTTAGTGATGACACTTTTGCAGATATTTCTAGCACCAACGTATTCTACATGACTGTCGACCGATTTATTTGATTTCCATTTAATGTAATATTTATTTTTTAAAGATATTGCATCAGCACAAGCCTTATTGAACCAGGGTTGGGAACGTGAATGACCTATACGGTACTGTTTTTTGGGAATGTATAACTCCATCCCCATGAGGATGACTTCAGATACTGAAAGAGCGATGTACGAAGAAGAGGACGACTTAAATCAATATTCACACCATGGAAAGGTTGCAAAGAAATCCCGTAAATCACTCCATCGAGCTGACTTATAACACCACAAGGTTCTATCGGTTTTGCGAACAACATTGTAATTAGGTACAGTGGAAGCTATTTCTATTAGACAATGGTCGGAAAGGCGAAAGAACGGAAGTTTTATAAACAAGAGGGTTTGATGTAAGAAAGAGATCTAGAAGATGTGGAGTATGGTTAGGGTTATCAGGGATTCTTGTGGGTTCAGAAATCATTTGTGTGAGATCACATGAAATAGCAAATGTTTCTGCACTATGACCAGCAGAATTTGTAGTAGATGAAAGCTGAAGCCAATTAGAGTTATGAACATTGAAATCGCCTACAATTGAGATATCGCAAGATGGAAACTGAGACAGCAGATAGTCAACTTTCATACTAAGGTAATCGAAGAAGCCTTGAAAGTTACTGTCATTAGGAGATCTATAAATGCAAACAGTAGAATTTTTCAAAATTAGGACTAGAATGTTTAAACCAAATCACGTAAAAATTTTTATTTTCTAAGGAAGAAACCCTCTTGCAAGCAATTCTGCCCTTGATGTAGGCACATACGCCTGCTTTATATCGAAAGTTAGAGTGAAGGTGGTATTGAGGAAATTGCAAGTCGGGTGACTCGGAGTTTTCAAAGGAGACTTGTGTAGTACGAATTAAAGAAGATGTTTGAACCCAAAATCATTTGGAGGACGCAAAAGTAGAAGAATTTCTTAAATTAACAGAGTATGAATCAAAACTTTTCCTAAATTAACCAACAATTGTTTAAACAAAGACATGGTACGACAATGGGTAATAGCTTATCTCCGTTTATGGCCGATGAGTATATTTGAAACAGAATTAAAACCCCATTTGCCTAATTTTCCTACAGTTTGGCTTAGATAAGTGGATGATGTGTTGGCCGTCTGTAATACTAACATTTGTAGTATGTAAAACTTTCCGACAGTCAAATTTACCTATGACCAATGACTGCAGGCAGCGCAAACTCGTGTCTTTTTGGTTCATAGATTGCTTAATTTTCCTCCTTTAGTTCAACATTGTAATAAATAATTGCGAACTATTAAACAAATTGTTGTATACAATGGGTTTTCAGATGAAGGGGTTAGGAATATAGTTTGGAAACACACACATAGGATGAGGGTTAAGAATGTAACTACATGAGGTAACGCTAGAGAACAAACAGAAACAAACTATGTAAAATTAACAAACTATCCTACTTACACAAAAGGTCTATCCAAAATCATTTTCAAAGTTAATTTGAAAACAGTAACTGCTTCAGCTAATAGTTTGTAAACTCTCTTAGACAATCCAAAAGATCAAGTAGATAAGCAGTATAGATCGGGAATTTATAAAGTTAATTGTAAAAGCTGTAAACAAATATATGTAGGACAAACCTATCCAAATTCGCTTTAATGAAGATTTAGTTCACATCAAATACAAAAGTTGCCCTACATGTGTTTGATAAAAATCATGTAGTAGGTAACGTATCATTAACCAAAGATACACCAGATAAGCAATGAAGCGTTACACGCTTCTTCTTTCGTTCTTCGAAATATAGTCACAATATGTGGAACTGCTACGATGTAGCACTTCAAAATATGCCTAAAACAAATAATTCCCTTGAAGGATAGCATCGTGGCTTTCAGGAGCAGGTTTGCGGATGTAACCAAACAATTTGGAAGTTTATATCTGCTATAAAAAAAGAGCAAAGTTTAAATGATGTTCGAATTGAATAATATCGCAGTGGACAAAACGGACCTGCAAGCCGTAAACAATATTGGGATTGTGCGGAACGGGTTGTAGAAAATTATGATCCTGTTGATGATCTACTCCAACACCTTCGTGGGTTAGCGCACAACATTGATTATTGGTATGTTAATAAATTAGATAGGAAAATCGACAAAAAATATGATAAAATCTTGACAACCATTTAAAAAAGGCCCACCAAACGTAACAATAACACTAGTGCAAACTTAAATAGAAAGTGAAATAAAAACAATAATATTTAAGCAAAGAAAAAAAAAATAATAATAATAAATGCAATATACAACTACTAGAAAAAGTATTCCTAAAACTCTGATTAAAACTTATTATGCAGTTTACAATAATAAAATTAAAGAAAATCATAACAAAAAATGGAAGACCAACCTCCACGTGGTGTCTTCTGGGTAACGCTAATAGGCTCTTAAAACATTATTTATATTTAGAATTATTAAAAATAAATTATCCGAAGTATTGGTATACTTTAAAAACTTCAAAGACTCTACATTATTTATTCGGAGAACTTCCATGTCGGAGAATTGCTGCCGAAGAATTTCTGTCGAATAATTTTCACGGATCCAGTATACACACTACCTAGAAAATCTGGTTAAAGTGGGAATTTTGTTTACTAAAATAGCTGATAGTTAATATATGTACCATATAACAATTCTTGTTAATGTATATACTTTTTTCTAGGGTAGTTAGGCTAGGTTCGTAGCAATATGATAAATTTTGTTTTATTTATTAACTTTGCATTCCTTATTGATTCAGATTTTGGTACAGTAAACCCTAACTACATTCCGTCCGGTCCTATCCTGACCGCACTCATCCTTAATCCCACTATTCATATATACGTAATGCACATATGTACGCTGGGAATATATCGCTGTGGCTGAAGGAGAGTGGAAAGCTCGAGCAGTCCGCCCTTCCCTTGGTAAATTAAATGAAACACGTTGCTTTCCTTTTCTTTTTTTTTGTACAGTGACATCTAACGTAGGCTTGAGTATTTCCCGAGACTGAAGTACATCCTGTGATGGTCCTTACGTCAGGCAGCAATTTGTGTTAGTTCTCACGTTGGGCACCAATTTGTGTTAGTCTTCTCTTCAGCCCCGCTGTTGGGCATCAATTTGTGTTAGCCCTAATTTTGAGGTGACATTTGGTGTTAGTTTTAAACATATACCGGTTTGGGCGCCATTTGTAACGAACGTAAACATAGGCCTAATTCTTTGGTTTGCTTACACTCGTCACAAAAATTGAAACTTAGTGTTCTTTATTTTATTTTAATAATTTCAAAGTTCTTTAATAAGAATTTATACTGTTCTAGTGAGACGTAAAATTATGACTTTTTTTAATTGAATCTGAATGGTTTTAATTTGTAAAAATATCATTCTTTAGTTAAATTTTATCTTTTATTACTATCATGTTTCGGTGTGAGTAAATGAACTTGTTGACAAATTCATTTTTTATCAGGATGCCCCAGCTCGCTCAATCGTAAAAGAAATAACCACTGTTACCATTTATCAAAATTGCATTCAATGAATTTACTTAATATATGTGATTGACCAATGTATCGAATTTGTTTCCTCCAGTAGTTATATAAGCTTTTTTAATATTCGTAATAGTCAAGAACAAAAATAAATCAATTACTAAAATTCGCAATGCAGAAATGTTTCGTTCACAATAATATATAACAATCAAACCTATCATTGAAAGTAATATTCTTAATACTAACATGCAACAATAATTCTTTATCAAAATTGAATGGAATATTCTCCGCTCAATATTGATATTCAAATTCAAATTCAGAGAAAATAAAACACAGAAACGTTTCTTTATCTACACAATTAGAAATCGTACTTATCGGTCACTTCGTTGAAGGCCGATGGCGTAACTACAGTGTGACCAGGCCAATGATGTCGGTATGCCGCCAAACTGGAAAAGCTACCTTTGTTCTCCCACGATGTCTTTTTTATACCTTTGTTGTGGGTTAAGATGACTCCAATTTTCCTTCCAACAATTTTATGATTGCGATGATAAGTGGTGGTATTTATAGTCTTTAATGATCACTTTAATTGTTTATAGTTTTAACTACAAAAAGAGTGCTACAACAAACCGCAACGCTTCTTCTTTGAACATCAATAAATTCGATTTATTGTTCTTTATATATTGATTTACCAATTTGGATCGATTATTGTCTTTTATATTTATTATACAGTATTAAACATAATTATTACGTCACCTTTAACGCGATTTTAAATTATGGCGTAGTCCTTTTTATTATCACCAACTCGACCACATTCACGTTTTATTTCACTTAGCCTTTTATTATTGTGTTACTTCTTCCCTTTTATACCACTAACTAGATTTTATTGTAATTTCACAATTTATAGGCCAGCGTGACCATTAATTGGTCACCAGTGCTGCGACAATAATCTTCTACTCACTCTTACTTCAATTAACTACCCACAAAAAAATGAGAGTCATTATGACGGTGTCTTTTTTCTCCATCTACAAAACATTCATGCTTTCGCCAATTTGCCGCTTTATTTAAATGCTTTCTAATAAAATATGTACATACTTGTCTCCACATTAATTACATTTATACATCAATAACAAACAATCATTTCCTTATCTAAAAAACATCAATGTCCTATAGCTTAGCACGAAATTTGAATTTCTCGTGCATCCATTACTACCCAACTGCAGCCTGAAGTGTAATTCCCGTATCCTTCACACCTTCAATTGACCAAAATGTCACATTGATTTTGCGCGGAAATCTGCTTTAAAATATCGTCCCAAGTCTATAAAAACCATGTTTTCGATAGCCATTATTACACCTGATATGTTTCTGTGGCTAGTTCTTGAGCGGTCTACTTCTGGAACGGGTATGCGAACACTCATACCAACTTTTGCAGGTTTAAATTTCTTTTGGGTCATTTGTAGCATTTCTTCAGCCTGTGTTTTTCTGTGCTTGAGCCTAATGAACAAACGGAGTTTGCAGTAGCGTCTTGTGGATTTTGTTGGATATTTTCTTACGTTGCCATATTCTGTGAGTTCAATGTTTACATTCACTAGGGTTTACATACTTTGCAGTGTTTTTGTTTTTATTGTCTAACATGAACTCCACGGTGTTGCTCCATGCTTGTCAACAATTAGGCTAAGAGAATCGGAACCTAGAAACAAAAGGTTTTTTCCTATTTCGGAATAAATTTACTAAATTTATAAACCATGTAGAAAAAATATTGTTTCGGCTTCATCTAGTTCAATTATTAATTCATTATTTAGGTGTAGATTTTCAGTTTGTAGTTCACCCTCTGTAGTAGTATAGGTCTCATCTTCAGCGTGCAGAAAGTTAAGACATAACCTCACACTTACTTTGCAAGTAAAGTTACAAGTAATCCGTTCTGTTAGTTTATAAACTATCAAAGAATCTTGCTATTTTGGGTGAATAAAATTAATGGAGTTAGTATATTAGATAAAATCATGAACGGTTACATACAAACTAACTAAAATACCAAATTAATGTTAAAAAAGTAGTATAAAATCTCGACACGAACCAAAACGAATATACAATTTGTAAACCAACCGGCTAGTTTATAAACTAGCAGCCGGCGGCCCGCTATTTTGCAAGAATGAACGGATTCCTCCAAAATAACAGTTTTTTTAGTTAGTTTGCAAAATAGCTGGTTAGTTTTGAAATTAGCCAAGTATCCATTTTATCCGTAACGTATATATTACAAATTCCTTCAGTTTGTTCTCGTCGTCCGCTGACGATGATAGCTTAGCTATTGAAACGCGTTCGGTGTTTTTTATTTTTGTGTGGTGCATGGGTGTATTTTGTTTATTAATGTAATCTATAAATACGAGAAATGAACAACTTCACGTCAATATGAAGTCTAATAAGGTTTATAAAAAGTCATTCTTATATTCTAATCAGTATCAACTTGTTTCAATATTTAAATAGTTTTATAACATAAAAGTTCATCTATCTTATATCACTTTGAAATTACACACGATAAAGTTTCAAGAAGGATTTTCACCACCGCAGTTTTCTCTGGTTGATCGAATCTAGAAGATCTCGTAAGTTCTCCACGTCTTTATCAAAACTACGTTTTGCGGTACCAATGTTTACTTTTCCACAGAAACAAAATAACTTATACATTCCCGAAGATGATAATGAGTTTGGAACATCCTTAGGTGACCTTAAATGTTCTTCAACTTTTCTTGTAGCTCCTTATGCCATGACTAATTAGGATTTTTTCGATTCAATCTGTAACGTTAGTTTTAAAAGAAAGAAAAGCAGTACTATGAAGCACTGGTTTTTCTTTAAGGTTATATCTAACGAGTGAAATCAATATTAATATCTTTAAGTCAATATCCATTAGCTTGTAGTGACTGTTAAATATTTATATTCATCTTTCAAAAATTCAGGATCACAAATTCGTTTTGCTGGATTTAATTACATCGATTTTTTGACGTGTGTGGCGGTTTGATCATTTATGAAGGTATCTATTAGTGTGAATTAATTTTAGGTATTAGTATGTCAAGAAATGGTGAATTTACATTAGTTCCTTTTTCATGGTAAATGGGATGCTAGTATGTATACCATTTATAAAAAATAAAAACTCATGTAGCACTTCTTCACCATATCTCCAAGTTACAAATGTATAATTTACATACCTATACCAAACTAAAGGTTTTTTAGGTGTGTTTTGTAACGCTAATGTTTCAAATTTTTCTGTACAATAATTAGCTATAGCAGAACGAATAGGGCTACCCATTGCAACACCATCAAGCTGTTTATAGAATTCGCTATTCCACTGAAAATAAATTGTTGTAAGACAGTGCCGAAAAAGAATTGTTATGTCCTTTGAAAGAATATGATCAATGTATTCAATAGTTTTTTTAGTGGGACTTTTGTAAAAAGTGAAAGAACGTCAAAACCTACCATTATATCCCCCTCTTCAATTTTGAAATTATTTATTTTCTCAACGAAGGCGGCAGAAATTCTAATACAATGGGCATGAAATAGAAGTGTAAGGTGTTTTGCAAGAGTGTATGTGGGAGAACCAGTTGCACCAACAATAGGCCTTAAAGGAATATTAGGTTTATGAACTGTTGGTACACCATCCATTCTTCCAAAACATCATATAGCTAAAAAACCCCATTACAATAAACATTTTGTCGACTAAAAAAATACATGATTTCAATATGAAAGAGTTTGCTACATTGGTCACCTTTGATGTTGTCCCTCTAAAAGAAACTATTAAATATATTGACCATATTGTTCGATAGGATATAACAGTTCTTTTTCAGCACTGTCCTTCCACGACTTGTTTTCAGCAGAGTAATAAATTATATGAACAGCTGGATGGTGTAGCAATGGGTAGCCTTCTTAGTCCTGTTATAGCTAACTTTACATGGAAAAATGTATGCATTACAAAACGCACCTAAAAAACCTTTACTTTATAATAGGTATGTAGATAGCACATTTGTTATTTGGAGACATGAAGATGAAGCAATACATGTATTTTTAATTTTTTAAATGTTATACATCCTTGTAGCCAGGTTACTGCGGAAAAGGAAACTAATGTAGGTTTCTTGACATACTTGACATCTAAAACTAATAATGCACTATCTAGCTGACACACTGATAGATATCATAAATTATCAAACCACTATCTGCGTCAAAAAATTGGTGTAATTAAATATTTAGTGGTTATAGAATTTTAGCAGTGTTTGTTTAAGGTGAGCGATATATTTTGTAACATTTTGTTATGAATTTTATCTGCGCCAGGGGTCGAGCCTTAATTTATTAGGTACGGAGTCCATTTTGGCCATATTGAGCAGGTTATTGTATGGATCCTCATTGTTGTTATGCCTATCATTGGTAGTTGGGGTTTTGTTTACCATTTGTTGCAAGAATAGCCTGGGGAAGTTACTCGAGCTGCTGTATTCTGCAAATATAGTTGATAATATTTCTGCTATTTCTGTTTGATCCGTCACGTTTATATTAATACCTGTGATAGTAAAGTGTGGTGTTTGGCGTTTTAAACTTTTCACTTTTCCCCACATTTCTTTGTTGGAGGTGGGTGAGTTCATAGATTTTTTTGAAGCTTTTATTATTTGTCTAGTATGTGCCTTACATTTTTTTTAAGTAATAAGGTTTTCAATGGTTGGATGTCTCTTATATCTGTTAAAGGCAGTTTTCTTTGCCTTGATCGCATCTCGATAGTTTGTATTCCACCAAGGGATTTTGGAATAGAAATGTCCTACAGTTTTGAATGGAATTGATGCTTCAGCCGTCCTTATTATTGCGTTTGTTATATTTGTTTTGTTTTCTAATCCTTAGTGCACTGCTACGTTGATATTTATAAGTAATGCTTGATATTTTTGCCAATCAGCTGCGTCTATATTCCATTTTTGTAGACTTTCCCCATGTCTTGGCGCTGTGTGTGTTTCAATTAAGATAGGGAAGTGGTCGCTACCATAACGGCGACCATGTTAAGGATGCTGCTAATCTTGCATGGCTTATTGTTAAATCAATAGCAGAAAATTGATTATTAGCGGCCTCAAGGTGGGTAAGCCTTCCATCATCGAGAAGGACTGCATGATCTGCTTTGTCCTGTAACTTTTCAATTAGTTTACCCTTTGAGTTTTGCTTTATATTTTCCCAAATTGTATTTAGAGAATTAACATCTCCTAGCAGGATGGTCAGGTTCCTCAAGTTGTTCTAAGGGTTGTTCAATTTCGTGTACTTCCAGTTTATAATTGGGCGCTATATACACATTGCAAGCTGTTACCTTGTGAGGTGGTCGAATTTCTACTACGGCTTTTAGGCAGTTTGTTAAGTTAATCCGTCTTGAGAAAATTCCATTCTGGACGCAGAAAGTTACTCCCCCACTGGCATGTTTTACAGGTCTGTTTTTATTGTAAGTAGTGTAGCATATTAAATAGTCAGACTGAGTCCTTACTGTGACTTTTTTGTAAACAGAATAGGTTCGTTGTATATTCCTTTGCAAGTAACTGTATTTGATCTAATCTTTTATAATAACCTCTACAGTTAAACTGAATTATCTTTATTATATGTGACTGTTAAATTAGTATGAGTATTTGTTAGTTAATAACACGAATCAGTGTTTTGAGTGTAGTTATTATCGGAGGAGACCGATGAAGTTTCATCTCTGTTTTCATGGCGAAGTTGTTTGCGTATGTTGTTTGTAATTCGTGTAAATCTATATTTTATTTTCCTATGTGTTAGTAATGGATACAAGTCTTCAATCGTGGTCAAAAGTGTCTCGATGTTGTTGGAGAATTCCATTGCTACTTCCAGTGGGTTGTGTGAGTCTTTGATTTTACATATAAATTGTACAAACTCGTTGTGGGCAAAGTTGTAGGTATCTTTGTTTTTGGTGATGGTTTCTTCTAAAGGTTTTAGAAGTTCCTTTATTACTGGCTGTGGTTTACAGTCGAGTTTAAGTTTTTTCTTTTCTTGTGTAGTTTTTTTTTTGTTTATTCCTGTTGTTTCGTGTTTACTGTTTGTTTGTTGGGGTAATTCGTCGTGGGTTACTGATTTTTCGTTATTGGGTTTTGGATTTTCTTCTTGAATGTCGGGGGACTTATGTTCTGTTCAAGTGGTTTCGGTTAGTGAAACTGCGTGTTTCAAACTTGGTTGTGTGATCATGTGAGGTTCTTGAAAGGTTTTATTGCATTTTTCCTATTTATTTACACTGAAAGCATCTTACTTCATCTTCTTGAATAAATATTCTATGGATATTGCCTTCAAATGGTATCATCATTAAACTGGGTATTGTACGTTCTCTTCCTCCACGATGTAAAGATATCTCCGAAAGCTAACAGTGTGGCTATACAAGACTTCGCTAAATCCTGCTTTTCCCAAAAATATGGGCGATGTAATTTTTATGTTTAAGTTTCGGAAGGCTGCTTCAATTATAGGGTTCGGTATGGATAGAAACACATTGGATAGCATGATCTTTTTATTTCTTTGTTTTTATGGCATTATCCGCTATCGTAATTGTTTTGTGGTTGTCAATTAGTTTTTCGACTTCGGTTTTGTTTGAGAGGTAGATTCCTATACGATCGTGAGGTATTCTGGAAGCTGCTAGGATATTTTTTGGTTGTACTATGTTGCCGATTGCATATATGTAGTCCTTTATTTTAATTCCGTCTCTGGAATTCATAATGATGCCTTGTTATTGTTTCGGATGTGGGGAATTGTTTTTTGTGATGCTGGAATATCAAAGTTTTGTGGTATTTTGAGAGAGGGGTTATAATTCGGTAGCATGTTCAACCTCGCCCATTTGGCTGGGGGCCCCGTTGTTATTTCCAAACATTTTAAATATATCGTCGCCTTTCTTACGAAGGGTCTAACTAGCATTTGCTAAATTTTACAGGAGCGCTAAAAAATAAAAATGGATTAGGTTTAAATCAGTGCAGTCAGCTTGGCTTTGCAGCAATTTATTTCCTGTCTTCTATTTAGTTAGGTAATATAGTTTACTTTAAATGGATAATAGTGAAATTTGTGAAAATTTTCAGTTAATTTGTATTTTTGATGATATTTGGAGATTTCTTGATTTTTATGAGATTAAGAATTGCTGGCTTGCAGAAGAAAAAATCTATAAAATAATAAAACAACAGTTATTTACTATCAAACTTTAATGAAAATAAACGGCCAACAAAACTACAAAACCTTTTTTTTTAATTTACTTTCTAAAGAAATAGTAATAGAGAACAATATTCAAAAGTAATCTATTTCATGGGGTAGGTTTTTATAAAACTGTTGGATTTCTGGTAAACGAATTACCGGTGTAGGCCCTTCACACAAGGAAACTAAATCGGTACATCTTTTTAGTTAGTTTCACAGGTGCTTTATTTAATTGTTGGGGTCTTAATTCCTTGATGTTTTTCAGGAGCCGTTTAAGTTCTATGACATCATAATCGTTAAAATGACTGTATTAGAAAAAAAGTTTAGTGGGTTCATCTTTTGTTACCATAAATTCCCTAATCTCCGCCCATTTGATTTTCTGCCCTTTTTCACTCACTCTAACAGTTAGTATTCCTAAGTTTTGCGAGAGCTTCTTAAAATCCATAAAGTATGAGGAATTCATTGGTTTAACTAGATAAGGCTGCTTTCTTCTTGCCAATTTAATTATGGGGTGTAACTGTGAAGGCTCAAAGATGTCTCTTGCTCCAGCTATTGCGGTATGGATCGCGCTGTGGGTAGAGTCTCCCTCACTTAGTCCATGGTCCGACTCAAAAAATCTTAGAGACATTCTTTGAAGTTTATTAAACGTTATTTACAACATGCAGTAGTATAGCTGCCACGATCGAGTTCTTGTTTTGACCGTAGCATCTATCTAAATATAACGAAACTGAAGTTGTACCTTTTTTGCAATAATGTTCCAACGCTCTAAATAGGCGATTTCCGAGGAACCCCTTTTACTTAGGCACTCAAGCCATGGGAACGAAAAACAATCCCTGTTGGCAACGTTGTAAAAAGTGAAATTGAAAGTTGATAATCTGCTTTTGTAGTAGATAGCATTTTCTTTGCTGATGGGAATGTAAATTACCTGTTGTAAGTCAAACACACCACATCAAAATTTTCATCTTCCTTAGCTCTCTGTTTGTCTATTGCTTTCAGCTCTCGAACTTTGCTTCTTTCTTGTACATGTTTCTTATAATTTTCAGCTAATTGTGATTTGACTTCATCATCCCCCTGGTTGTATGTCATACACACACCTTTTTGGGATTATGAAAGGACACGTTTTGCGTCTTGAACACTCTGCGGTAAGTATATCTGGTCTTTTCACAGTGTTCCAAAAACACGTGGTACATCTTTGGCAGCGATAAACCATTGCCTTGAGGAACTTGACCGCCAATAATGGCTCTTGACATCTGGAAACCTCCCAATACGTTGTGCTATCTCTTTTCGGATTAATTCTTCCTTTTCTTTTTCGATTTTACTTTTCTGTCTTCCTCCTCGATTTTCCTTTTTTAAAATTTCATTTGGCGTCAACTTGTTAAAAGCTGTTCGGCAGGTGCGAGATGATAAAGACAATGTGTTGAGAAATAACTTCTTACAAACGATATAACAGTTTCCGTGTTTAGTAAGATAGTATTTCACCGTGTAACGTCGGCGTGAATCAGCCTTTCCCGTGGTTTTTCTCTGTGTTAGTTGTCGTTCCATATGTCTCGTAAGATATTCTCTTTGTCTTGTTAAATTTTCTAATCCATAATGCTGCATAAAAATCTGGCTTCGATCATCTTCACTAATACTGTCGCATTGTTTTCTGCATTTTTTTGCATATTACGCTATTGCATCTTTCTTTCACGGATATTGCTGGAACAATTTTCTTGGTTTTAGGACTTAAATACTGATCACCCCGATCTTTCAACTTTTTGGCTAGCTTTTGTTTGTTGGTTTTTCATTGTTTGTTTTCAGTCTCCTTTTCTCCTCTTTCAACGACAATCTTCTGGATTGGAGTTTTGTGTACTGACGTCTCCTTTTTCTATTCCGTCTTCAGCAGTAATATGCTGCCTCGTAATTCCATGTCGAGAACAATACGTCACTTCTTCAAGAAAATGATCATAACACAACAATTTTTGACGTTATGACAAGCACTCCTTACATCTTTTTTGCAGAAATGTAATTCACGTTGGGTATGAGAAGGATATGCAGTAGGATCAGTTTCATTGTTAGTTGAGACAAACGATTTACATTTTTTCGTGTCTCTCCGTTCTTTTAGAACTTCAAAAGACGTGGTGTTAATACATCTAGCTAACGGAATGTCTTCTGTCCAGTATTTTGCTTCTCCATTACTTTGGTTGATGGAATATTGCCATCAGTAGTTAAATGGATTTCTTTGTCTTCTGCAGCATATATTGCGACATCATTTTGCCCCGTATTTTGATTTTTTCTTTTAATTTGCTTAATGGAATGTCCTCAGAATCCGCAGAAAAGTCTTCTAGGTGGCTCTCTTCGTCCTCTAATTCTTCCACAGCGATCACCTTGCCATTATACCATAATCCATTATACAGCATCTTTACGCCACATCCAATAGAAAAAGATTTACTTCCAATTACTTTTAGTTGTCGTGAATCCACGACATTTTTTATTCCATCTTTCCACAAATCCAAAATATCCATTTTTGTAAAGGTGCCTGAAAGAAATATAGTTATTTATTATTCAAGTACTACATTTTAGCGCGAGCTGTGGATTCTACCCCGACGCAAAGCGGAGGGATATACATATATAATTTTTTTCTGTGGCAATGACTATACCACACTAATCATCTGCGTTGTTACCAATTAAAGGAATATTTAAACCGAAACATAACAATTTTCATTAACATATAGCATAATATTATTTGTAATTTAAATAATTTAATTTTAAAAAGATATGAAACGTTTATAAATATAATCTAGCAAATAAATATTTCACCCCTCTAATATATTATTATGCAACCCTAACCTTAAATATTCCACTTTATTTCTTGAGCTGTTTGATAAACCTAACAAAAACACAAGATACTATTGTACAGGTTGTCCCATTTTCGTATGTTTTACGGGGTATTTCGCTTATTTTTTAGGTTAGAACCTTGCAGTTTTCGCGACACCGTGCTATTTTTTAATGAAACCAAAGATGCACTAATCAAATTTCCCATAGCCATCTTAGTTTGTGTGCTACAGGGTGATTTTGGAAAAATTCCATTTTCAGTCATCCCCTGTAACTCTGTTATTGTCAAACATATTAAAAAAGTAAAAACTGATATTTGTAGATTTTTTTACGTAGAATCTAGTGGCGTACTCAGATTTTCTTTAGAGGTCACCGTTTTTGAGATATTGACATAACCTACTTTTTTTATGGGACACCCTATATATTTTTTAAAATGTTTTTCCTCTTGCCAAGAGCTTTTCAAAAATATAGCATAGTCGATATTTATTTTTATAAATAACGTGACAAAATGATTTTTTTCTATAATTTACATTGATAATAGTGGATAGCCGTGGGTAACCATGGTAACGCAAAAAACAAAATAATTAACGTTCTGCCATTACTTCTCAAATTATTCCTGGTAACATTTTCCCAAATTTAGTGCTGATATTTATTGTTATTCGTTGTTTTTGTTTATTGTTATCGTTCTTGTTCTTGTTGTTGTTGTTTAATTATTTTTTTAATATGGCCCGAAACCAAAAATTTGAAAACTTTGAGAAATATGATATGAATACCTGCTTCATATTATCTAATGAAAACGCAGACCAGGCCTTAGAACTCTATCTGAACAGGTCAGTTAATCTTTACCTTAGAATTTGTATTTATTTTATATACCTATTTTGTCATATAGATATCCCGAAAGAAGACAACCCGACAGAAGAATATTTCAAAAATTAGAATTTAATCTTTGCCAACATGGATATTTTGACAAACCTCGACCCCGAGTTTACAACAAAGAGAACGAGGAATCAGAGATCAACGTTTTAGCAGTTGTTCAAGTCATTCCTGAAACCTCGTGCAGGAAAATAGATGAAGAGACCGGTGTGTCTAAAACAACAGTGCGAAGGATTTAAAAAAAAACATAAATTCAAACCCTACAAGTATAAACTTGTTCATCATCTGCACCCTGGTGATGCTGAACGTAGATTGGAGTTCTGCAATTGGTTTATAAATAAGAAAACTCAGGACAATAATTTTGAAAAAAAAATAATTTGGTCAGACGAGGCACATTTCACAAGTTCGGGAATTCTTAATAGACACAACTCGCGGTTTTGGAGTCAAGAAAACACCCACGTAATTTTTACTAGAGAGCGTCAAGGCAGGTTCGGATTTAATGTCTCCTGCTTTATTTTTAACCGAAAAATAGTTTACAAGATTTATGAAGAAAACCTAAACTCTAATGGGTACTTACAAATTCTACAAGAAAAGACTATGAACATTTTAGAAAATATTCCACTGGCTCAACTGAACGATATATTCTTCCAGCAGGATGGGGCTCCAGCCCACAATGCTAGAATAATACAAAACTAGCTAAATGAACGTTTTCCCAGGAGATGGATTGGAACAAATGGACCTGTTAGATGGGCACCACGATCACCGGATCTCTCGGTTTTGGATTTTTTTTTGTGGGGGTATTTAAAGAATAAAATTTGTTCAAGGAAATATGCCAACATGCAACAATTAAAAATTGCAACGGAAAATGCTTTTACAGAATTACGAAGACAATCATTTATTTTGGAAAATGCAACTAAAAGAATTTATAAACTTTGTGAAACTTGTAGGAGACATAATGGTCTGCAATTTGAACAATATTTGTGATTAATTAATTATTTTGTTATCAATGTAAATTATAGAAAAAAATTATTTTGTCACGTTATTTATAAAAATAAATATAGATTATGCTATATTTCTGAAAAGCTCTTAGCAAGGGGAAAAAGATTTAAAAAAAAATATACAGGGTGTCCCATAAAAAAAGTAGGTTATGTCAATATCTCAAAAACTGTGACCTCTAAAGAAAATCTGAGTACGCCATTCTACGTAAAAAAATCTACAAATATCAGTTTTTATTTTTTTAATATGTCGGACAAAAACAGAGTTACAGGGGATGACTGAAAATGCAATTTTTCCAAAATCACCCTGTAGCACACAAACTAAGATGGCTATGGCAAATTTGATTAGTGCATCTTTGGTTTCATTACAAAATAGGACGGTGTCGCGAAAACCGCAAGGTTCTAACCTAAAAAATAAGCGAGATACCCCGTAAAAACATACGAAAATGGGACAACCTGTACATATCTTTTGATTCGGTTACGCCACAATATTAAAACTAGATATCAATTATTAAAACCCACAAAGATAAAACCTGCTTTTTTGGCTGACAACTGTTGACAACCGAGCTTGTTTCTCAGGAATAGACTTATCTGCAGATTGGCCTGTTCGTGTCAATATTATAGTGCCATCGTGGAAGGGATTCTGCACACGAAAATACCTATATTTAAATAGGTCAGTTCGTGTGAATATTTATTTGGGCTTTTGCAGATATGCCAAAAGTATTTTGAAGGATAAAGTCCGAACTAATAGTAATGTAGGCCGATCTTTAAAATTTTGTTAGTTACCTTCCTGAGAAAGACGACGATATTTTGTATTAAATTTTCTGTATATTGTTGAAAGTATGCATTGAAAAAATATAAAATGCGAACCAATGACCCTGGTATCGTATGATTATGGTAACCACCCTATCACATAAAATGAGGTCAGAGCAAAACCACCATCGCGGCCACGATTGCACATCGTCATTCTATTAATAGTTAATAATCAGCAATTTTGTGATAATACTATCATATTCATAAGTATATTTTGTTAAATAATAAATTTGAAGAAATAACAGCGACGGTATTGAAATTTTTACGGAAAAATTCTGAAAAATTGTGTGTATTCCAATTGAATACAGTATTAAACCTTTTGTTGTTAAAACGTTTTGTTGTTTTTTTTTTTATTTTGTTATGACAAGAAGTAATTAAAATTTTTTTTCATAGAAGAATAAATCAATAATTCGAAATTTTGAGTTTCAATTTTGCGGATGCATTAATAATTATTATGCTCCATTGTTTTGTTTAAAATTAAAAAAAAAAAGTAAACGTATACCAGTATAATTAAAAAGTATATGTTGGTGTATTTAAATACAGTATAGAAACTGATTATACATTATCGAATCTCTTTTTGGGTTTAATCTAATTCTTACTTACAGCTGAGCGATATCGTAGTGGTGGTTAATTACTAGGGAAAATCCAAAATAGCGTATAAATTTAAAAATTGGGAAGCAGATTGCTAATTTATATAAAATATACCTCAAATTTATGTTTTATGAGAAATACATGAAAATCTCGTTTGTTATAATTTTTCGTGAATTAGATTTAAGAGGCGCATTTTCACATATAACGATTAATGGAAATGTTTAATTTGTAAATAAAATTTAATTAGGTACAAGAGGTGGAAAGTGTCGCTAGTTTATAAGAGCGCGGGAATGTATGTTGTTGACAGTTGGAACGTGTGTATCTCCGATCCGGGAAACGGAGCAGTTTTGTAGTAACTTGGTGGCTCTTTTACCTGTGTTTTACAATTCTAATTACATGTCTTACATGTAGTAGATCCTCCCATGTAACGTCTTTGGATGATCCTATTGGTTTATTGGTGTGGCTTTCTGATTCTTCATTGGTTAAAGCCGGCACCAGGTTTGGGTATAGCGCATGAGTGAAGGTGCGGGTGGCCGAAGATTTCAAAGTTATCAGTGCACTACTGTTCTTTGATAAAGGCGTTTGTGACAGTCTAAACCTAAAAGTCGTAAGCACGCGCTCGGCCTACTTGAAATTTCGTACGTAACACCTATTCAAAAGTTTTCTAAAGATGTGTCGCACTCTTACATAAAACTTTATTCGAACTTTATTCTTGTTTAGATTTGCTTAATATTTTGTTTAATCTTTTTCTTAAACTTTCAAATGTCTTGTAAAATTGTGCCGAATTCGGACGACATTAAAATGCGGTGTAAAATACTTTTTCTTGTTGCTATGGTTCTTACATTACATTCAAGTCCCGTCACTTCTACCGCAGGCACATCTAAAGGTAAAGTACCCATAAATTTAATTACTAACAAACAAAGTGTCTCCTACAAATTCAATCTGGGTGTAGATGACGAACTTTGAAACAGTTTCTTTATTGTCAAATAATTTCGATGTTGCTTTTATTAAATATCGTTTCTGTTGTTGGGCATTAAGGAAACTGTTTCCCATTAGAATACTCTATTCCTGTCCTTTCAGAATTACTTATCAAACATTTCGATTCACCCCTAAAATATGCTAATTAGAAGAGAGCTCGTTATGGCAAAATACGCTAATAAACAAAATATTCCATCACTCTCTTTTTAATCAAATTTTCAAGCTAAAAATTAAAGAAACTATACTTTTATGACGATTTTGACAAAATAAATCAAAACGCCATTGCCGTTTCTTTACAAATTTTATGGTATACATTAATTATTACTTTTGGAAAAATTAGAAACGATTTAATAAAATTTTTAACACTATGTGTATCCTTACATTCTTAAGCCCCGCAAAACTGGATATTTACGCTTAGATTTTTAAGTCTGATTAGTTTAAAAATATTTTTTACGTATTCGATATTTTGAAGTAGGTATTAAAACTACATAAAAATGATTTTCTAGCGTCGGTTAACCATAATACAGTTAAGAAGAGTATTACGCACAAATATTGTGCTGCCGCAAAATAATGTAGGTATAGCTAATAGTTTAATTCAAACCAGTCAATCGGTGATCCGCAACTTGGAAAATGATTAGAAATATGAAAATTACTAGTTTGTGGTAAAATTATAAACGGTAGAAGATGATTAAGGCGAGAGTTCACAATTCACCTAATTGGCAGTTGGTGTTGAGCAAATAGACACAAATGGAAAATTAAAAAATTTGTTTTACCCCCACCACCACATTACAAAATAAGTTATATAGTATAATTAAGTGCTAATTTATTACTAATTAATTGTCGTATTTTGAAATGTTTGGCTCCTTCCTTTTAGTAGCAATTCCACCTTAATAATGGAGGTGCTACGTTAACGTTAAGCTAGAACCTCTGCTTATACAAAAATACGTTCCTACACTTAATAGACAAACAGACAATAATTTTTACTAATTAATTACTTTATTTTGACTAAAAACCAAAAGAAAGACGTTAACAAATTATTAATAACTGCGCTATAACGATCATTTTCCACCTATAAATACACAGTGTGACATAAAGTTATAGGTTCTATACAAACTTTCTATCACGGGACACTTCTAGTAATTGCATTTTTAAAGATTATTTCCCAATAATTTATTAGATAAAAAATTTTTCAGTATATTAAACTAACACGAGAGTGAACTACATGTAATCAGTTAATTTTTTTATGCTAACTTACTTCTCATATCAGTTTGTTGTAGAAATTGCATTTTTAAATTTGTGGTGCAACAATTTACTTAATAAATAAAATACTTTCAACTGGGGGTGCAAGAGTAACACAAAAGTGAAGTACGTGTAATGAATTAATGTCTGGTTACATTTTTATGCTGAATTACTTCCTACATTAATTACTCTATGGTTTGCATTTTAAAATTTCTTGCTCGACAATTTATATATTTGATAAATAAATTCTAAGCTAATGTAACACAACAGTGAAGTGCATGTAATCAATTATTTCTTTATGATAACTTACTTCTCATATCAATTTGTTGTAGAAATTACATTCTTAAATTTGTTGTGCAACAATTTCCTTAATAAATAAATAACTTTCAAGTGGGGGTGCTAGCGTAACACAGAAGTGAAGTACGTGTAATAAATTAATTTCTGACTACCTTTTTATGCTGAACTACTTCCTATATTAATTACTTTATGGTTTGCACTTTAAAATTTATTGCTCGACAATTTATATACTAGTTAATACATAATTTCTGAGCTAACGTAACACAACCGTAAAGTACATGTAATCAGGTCATTTTTTTTGTAGAAATTGAATTTTTAAATTTGTTGTGTAACAATTTACTTACTAAATAAATAACTTTGAAGTGGGGGTGCTAGCGTAACACAGAAGTGAAGTACGTGTAATAAATTAATTTCTGATTACCTTTTTATGCTGAAGTACCTCCTATATTAATTACTTTATGGTTTGCATTTTAAAATTTATTGCTCGACGATTTAAATACTAGGTAATAAACAATTTCTAAGCTAACGTAACACAACAGTGAAGTACATGTAATCAGTTCATTTTTATGCTAACTTACTTCTCATATCTATTTGTTTTGTCTTAATAAATAAATAACTTTCAAGAGGTGTGCTAGCGTAATGAATTAATTTCTGATTACCTTTTTATGCTGAAGTACTTCCTATATTAATTACTTTATGGTTTGCATTTTAAAATTCATTTCATTCTCATTTTTTTATGATAACCTACTTCTCATATCAATTTTTTGAAGAAATTACATTTTAAATTTGTTGTGCTACAATTTACTTAATAAATAAGTAACTCTCAAGTGGGGGTGCTAGCGTAACACAGAAGTGAAGCACGTGTAACAAATTAATTTCTGACTACCTTTTTATGCTGAAGTACTTCCTATATTAATTACTTTATGGTTTGCATTTTAAAATTTATTGCTCGACGATTTATATACTAGGTAATAAATAATTTCTAAGCTAACGTAGCACAACAGTGAAGTACATGTAATCAGTTCATTTTTATGCTAACTTACTTCTCATATCTGTTTGTTGTGGAAATTGCATTTTTAAATTTGTTGTGCAACAATTTCCTTAATAAATATATAACTATCAAGTGGGGGTGATAGCGTAACACAGAAGTGAAGTACGTGTAATGAATTAATTTCTGATTACCTTTTTATGCTGAAGTACATCCTGTATTAATTGCTTTATGGTTTGCATTTTAAAATTCATACCATTTTAATTTTTTTATGATAACCTACTTCTCATATCAATTTGTTGTAGAAATTGCATTTTTAAATTTGTTGTGCTACAATTTACTTAATAAATTAGTAACTTTCAAGTGGAGGTGCTAGCGTAACACAGAAGTGAAGTACGTGTAATGAATTAATTTCTGAATACCTTTTTATGCTGAATTTCTTCCAGTATTAATTGCATTATGATTTGCATAATCAAACTGCTTAACAATTTATACAGTTAATAAATAATTTCTGAGCCAATGTAACACAACAGTGAAGTACATGTAATCAACAAATTTTTTTATGCTAACTTACTTCTCATATCAATTTGTTGTAGAAATTACATTCTTAAATTTGTTGTGCAACAATTTACTTAATAAATAAATAAGTTTCAAGTGGGAGTGCTAGCGTAACACAGAAGTGAAGTACGTGTAATGAATTAATTTTAGATTACCTTTTTATGCTGAAGTACTTCCAATATTAATTACTTTACGGTTTGCATTTTAAAATTTATTGCTCGACGATTTATATACTAGATAATAAATAATTTCTAAGCTAACGTAACACAACAGTGAAGTACATGTAATCAGTTCATTTTTATGCTAACTTACTTCTCATATCTATTTGTTGTAGAAATTGCATTTTTAAATTTGTTGTACAACAATTTCCTTAATAAATAAATAACTTTCAAGTGGGGGTGCTAGCGTAACACAGAAGTGAAGTACGTGTAATGAATTAATTTCTGATTGCTTTTTTATGCTGAATTTCTTCCAGTATTAATTGCATTATGATTTGCATAATCAAACTGCTTAACAATTTATACAGTTAATAAATAATTTCTGAGCCAATGTAACACAACAGTGAAGTGCATGTAATCAACAAATTTTTTTATGCTAACTTACTTCTCATATCAATTTGTTGTAGAAATTACATTCTTAAATTTGTTGTGGAACAATTTACTTAATAAATAAATAACTTTCAAGTGGGAGTGCTAACGTAACACAGAAGTGAAGTACGTGTAATGAATTAATTTTAGATTACCTTTTATGCTGAAGTACTTCAATATTAATTACTTTATGGTTTACATTTTAAAATTTATTGCTCGACGATTTATATACTAGGTAATAAATAATTTCTAAGCTAACGTAACACAACAGTGAAGTACATGTAATCAGTTCATTTTTATGCTAACTTACTTCATATCTATTTGTTGTAGAAATTGCATTTATAAATTTGTTGTACAACAATTTCCTTAATAAATAAATAACTTTCAAGTGTAGCGTAACTCAGAAGTGAAGTACGTGTAATGAATTAATTTCTGATTACTTTTTTATGCTGAAGTACTTCCTGTATTAATTACTTTATGGTTTGCATTTTAAAATTCATATCATTTTCATTTCTTTATGATAACCCACTTCTCATATCAATTTGTTGTAGAACTTGCATTTTTAAATTTGTTGTGTTACAATTTACTTAATAAATTAGTAACTTTCAAGTGGAGGTGTTAGCGTAACACAGAAGTGAAGTACGTGTAATGAATTAATATCTGATTACCTTTTTATGCTGAAGTACTTCCAATATTAATTACATTATGGTTTGCATTTTAAAATTTATTGCTCGACAAATTATATACTAGTTAATAAATAATTTCTAAGCTAACGTAGCACAACAGTGAAGTACATGTAATCAGTTCATTTTTATGCTAACTTACTTCTCATATTTATTTGTTGTAGAAATTGCATTTTTAAATTTGTTGTGCAACAATTTCCTTAATAAATATATAACTATCAAGTGGGGGTGCTAGCGTAACACAGAAGTGAAGTACGTGTAATGAATTAATTTCTGATTACCTTTTTATGCTGAAGTACATCCTGTATTAATTGCTTTATGGTTTGCATTGTAAAATTCATACCATTTTAATTTTTTTATGATAACCTACTTCTCATATCAATTTGTTGTAGAAATTGCATTTTTAAATTTGTTGTGCTACAATTTACTTAATAAATTAGTAACTTTCAAGTGGAGGTGCTAGCGTAACACAGAAGTGAAGTACGTGTAATGAATTAATTTCTTAATACCTTTTTATGCTGAATTTCTTCCAGTATTAATTGCATTATGATTTGCATAATCAAACTGCTTAACAATTTATACAGTTAATAAATAATTTCTGAGCCAATGTAACACAACAGTGAAGTGCATGTAATCAACAAATTTTTTTATGCTAACTTACTTCTCATATCAATTTGTTGTAGAAATTACATTCTTAAATTTGTTGTGGAACAATTTACATAATAAATAAATAACTTTCAAGTGGGAGTGCTAACGTAACACAGAAGTGAAGTACGTGTAATGAATTAATTTTAGATTACCTTTTTATGCTGAAGTACTTCCAATATTAATTACTTTATGGTTTACATTTTAAAATTTATTGCTCGACGATTTATATACTAGGTAATAAATAATTTCTAAGCTAACGTAACACAACAGTGAAGTACATGTAATCAGTTCATTTTTATGCTAACTTACTTCTCATATCTATTTGTTGTAGAAATTGCATTTATAAATTTGTTGTACAACAATTTCCTTAATAAATAAATAACTTTCAAGTGGGGGTGCTAGCGTAACTCAGAAGTGAAGTACGTGTAATGAATTAATTTCTGATTACTTTTTTATGCTGAAGTACTTCCTGTATTAATTACTTTATGGTTTGCATTTTAAAATTCATATCATTTTCATTTCTTTATGATAACCCACTTCTCATATCAATTTGTTGTAGAACTTGCATTTTTAAATTTGTTGTGTTACAATTTACTTAATAAATTAGTAACTTTCAAGTGGAGGTGTTAGCGTAACACAGAAGTGAAGTACGTGTAATGAATTAATATCTGATTACCTTTTTATGCTGAAGTACTTCCAATATTAATTACTTTATGGTTTGCATTTTAAAATTTATTGCTCGACAAATTATGTACTAGTTAATACATAATTTCTAAGCTAACGTAACACAACCGTAAAGTACATCTAACCAGGCCATTTTTTTATGCTAACCTACTTCTCATATCAATTTGTTGTAGAAATTGCATTTTTAAATTTGTTGTGCAACAATTTACTTAATAAATAAATAACTTTCACGTGGGGGTGCTAGCGTGGCACAGAAGTGAAGTAGTTGTAATGAATTCATTTCTGATTACCTTTTTATGCTGAAGTACTTCCAATATTAATTACTTTATGGTTTGCATGTTAAAATTTATTGCTCGACAGTTTATATACTAGTTAATACATAATTTCTAAGCCAACGTAACACAACCGTAAAGTACATGTAATCAGGTCATTTTTTTATGCTAACCTACTTCTCAAATCAATTTTTTGTAGAAATTGAATTTTTAAATTTGTTGTGCAACAATTTACTTACTAAATAAATAACTTTCAAGTGGGGGTGCTAGCGTAACACAGAAGTGAAGTACGTGTAATGAATTAATTTCTGATGACCCTATTATGCTGAAATACCTCCTATATTAATTACTTTATGGTTTGCATTTTAAAATTTATTGCTCGACAATTTATATACTAGTTAATAAATAATTTCTAAGCTAACGTAACACAACAGTGAAGTACATGTAATCAGTTCATTTTTTTATGCTAACTTACTTCTCATATCAATTTGTTGTATAAATTGCATTTTTAAGTTTGTTGTGCTACAATTTACTTAATAAATTAGTAACTTTCAAGTGGAGGTGCTAGCGTAACACAGAAGTGAAGTACGTGTAATGAATTAATTTCTGCATACCTTTTTATGTTGAATTTCTTCCAGTATTAATTGCATTATGATTTGCATAATCAAACTGCTTAACAATTTATACAGTTAATAAATAATTTCTAAGCTAACGTAACACAACAGTGAAGTACATGTAATCAAGAAATTTTTTTATGCTAACTTACTTCTCATATCAATTTGTTGTATAAATTGCATTTTAAAATTTGTTGTGCAACAATTTACTAAATAAATAAATAACTTTCAAGTGGAGGTGCTAGCGTAACACAGAAGTGAAGTACGTGTAATGAATTAATTTCTGATTACCTTTTTATGATGAAGTACTGCCGCTATTAATTACTTTGTGGTTTTCATTTTAAAATTTATTGCTCGACGATTTATTTACTAGTTAATAAATAGTTTCTAAGCTAACGTAACACAACAGTGTAGTACATGTAATCAGTTCATTTTTTATGCTTAACTACTTCTCATACAATTTGTTGTAGAAATTGCATTTTTAAATTTGTTGTAGAACAATTTACTTAATAAATAAATAACTTTCAAGTGGGGGTGCTAGCGTAACACAGAAGTGAAGTACCTGGAATGAATTAATTTCTGTTTACCTTTTTATGCTGAAGTACTTCCTATATTAATTACTTTTTGGTTTGCATTTTAAAATTTATTGCTCGACAATTTATATACTAGTCAATAAATAATTTCTAAGCTAACGTAACACAACAGTGAACTACATGTAATCAGTTCATTTTTATGCTAACTTACTTCTCATATCTATTTGTTGTAGAAATTGCATTTTTAAATTTGTTGTGCAACAATTTTCTTATTACATAAATAACTTTCAAGTTTGGGTACTAGCGTAACACAGAAGTAAAGTACGTATAATGAATTAATTTCTGATTACCATTTTATGCTGAATTACTTCCTATATTAATTGCATTATGTTTTGAATTTTCGCAAAGAAAGAAAGTTAATCCATTGAAACCCTTACGAAGTTATGGACAAGTAGCCACCAATCAAACACCTAAATAAAATCCTTCTGATACAGTGAAAACGTTAATCCGTGAAATAGTTCCTGAAGTTACGAAAGAAATAAAGCTTTACTTAGCATCAGAACACTTTTACAACTCGACAAACCAAACTTCACAGTTTAGAAAACAAATAAGAGTAAGCACTTCATCTATACTTACTCGTAGATTCAAACAAACGAAATGGGCTGACCGAACACCCTTCCCTGTTGCTGAATCAGATTCAGCAACAGACGGTACTCAATTTGAAGCTAGAGTTACAAAAAATAAGGTCCTAAAACAAAAAAGTAAGTTTTAGTCTAGTCAAAACCTGTGATAAAATTCCTAGTCAACAACTAAAAATATTCTGTTAAATTATTTGTCGTCTTGTTTACGTTACTAAATATTTGCATATAGTTTTTTATTTATAGATTTATTTTTCCATATATATATATATATATATATATATATATATATATATATATATATATATATATATATATATATATATATATATATATATATATTTGTACGTTTATTCACCCTGTATACTGTACTCGGCTTCAAAAAAACAAAACAATTTTAACATTCGATACTTCACACGAAAACATACTGCAGTGGAACTGTAACGGTGTGAAACATCATTACTGTGACCTGAAAATGTTAATAGCATAGTTAATACCCAATCATTATTACCACCTACATAGAAAAAAAAGATAATTAGTATGATTCAAAAATGATTTCTAAAGCATGCAAATTGGAAACCATACACAGAAGAATTGAAACATACAACCTACACAGACGAAACCTCTCCAGTTGACAAAAAAGTTGAAACGTACCCTGGTGGACTCCAGAAATTAAAATGGCTGTCAAAAAGAAACGAAAGCTATTTGCAATTTTTAAAGAAAGTCCCACAATAGGAAATTTAATATTGTTTAAAAAAGCCCGCGCGGAATCTCGAAAAAAAATCTTATCAGTGAAGAAAGATGCATGGGCAACATATGTAGGCAACATAAATTCGCAAACAGCCAGCCAAGAGGTATGGAGCAAAGCTAGAAGCATAATGGGTAAAAAGGGTGCTCTCTTCACCCCATTATTGATTGTGAATGAGGAAAGATTAACAAACGACACACAAGTCGCTGAAGCTCTAGCAAAACAGTTTGAAAAGAACAGTAACCCTATGAAATATTCAGAAAGCTTTCTACAAATAAAGCAACAAAACGAAAAGGATACTAACTTTACCACCAATGAACTGTTTGAATATAACAAAGAACTTACTATGGCTGAATTTCAAAAAACGCTACTGAATACAAAATACTGGAGCGGACGATGTAGTGTACTCCATGTTAAAAGAACTTCCTCGTCCTGGAAAGAAACAACTATTAGAATTATAAAAAGAAATTTACAAAAAAGAAACTTACCCTAGACAATGGCAGCAACAAACTACAGACCAATATCCCCGACACCGTGGATAAGTAAAATATAAACAGTTTTTTAAAGGATCGCATACTGTGGCAATTGGATTTGATATTTGCAAGGCATACGAATTAATGTGGAGGGACAGCGTAATTAAAAAAACTTGAACAGTGGGGAATGAAAGGGAACCTTACCTCAAACAATTAAAAGTTTCTTGTCCTTTCGCAGTTTTAATGTGCGGATAGGGAATATAAATTCACAAACATACATATTCCAAAACGGAATACCCCAGGGCTCAGTACTGAGCTGCAGACTATTTCTGGTTGGAATAAACGAGCTACTTGAATCGATACCAACCCCAATCTATAAATGTTTATATATGGACCACGTAATCATATTCTACGAAAACACATATGTGGAAAATATAGAAACTCATCTAAATAAAGACGTTCAAGGTATAGCTACTAAAGTGGAAAGTATGGGATTACACCTAGCAGAGAATAAAACTGCTGCAATACGCTTCTGTCGGAAAAGAGACCCACATAACGAACCTAAGCTACTTATTGGGGGAAAAGTAGTTCCCATTGTAGGGTCACTAAAAATATTAGGAGTTATTTTCGACAAGAAATTGCATTTTCGAGAACACATAAGTCACCTTGTCGTTAAATGTAAAAAAAGAATCAATCTTATTAGGTGCATGAGTAATGTATCATGGGGTTCGGATAGACGGGTACTTATCCAGCTACATGCAGTTTTTGTTTTGACTGTAATAGAATACGGTAGTGTATTGTACTCATCTGCGAGATCGACACCACTAAAACACCTAGACAGAATACATACACAGGGAATAAGGCTCGCAACTGGGGCATTCCGAACTAGCCCTTTGCTGTCAATATATGAAGATTCGAGTATTCCCTTACTAAATACTAGGAGGGATATTCTGCTATGCAACTATGTAGTAAAAATATTAGGACGACCAAAAAACCTAAATAACCAATTATTGGATGACACAGAGACAATAAATGAATATCAAAGGCGAGCAACCGTAAGTAAAGCAGCCATCATAAGAGGACTAAAATGAATTAATAAATTAGAAATTTGTCTGTCTATCGTCATCAATTACACTGACTGTAAGTATCCACCCTGGTTAGAGTTAAAGATACACTTTAAGCTAGACCTTGCAAAAATAAAGAAATATAACACCCTACCGACACAGTATCAATTGCATACGCGAAGAAAAATGCTCAAATATCCACATGCGGAACAAATATATACAGACGGCTCTAAAACACAGAATGGAACAGGTAGCGCAATATTCTTCGATAGAGAAAGCCATAATTGGTCCCATACCTGTATTACCAGTATAAGCACAGCTGAATTATACGTCATTTGGCAATCATTACTGTTCTACAGACTTCAAGAGCAGGGAGAATATATAATATGTAGTGATTCGCTAAGTTCACTAGTAGCTACTCAAAATCAAATTAAACAAAATAAGCAACCAATTACAATACCTAGAAAACTATGACTTAAAACATATAATTTGAATGTGGGTACCGCGACATCTGGAAATTCATGGAAACGTGGGTGCTGACTTATCAGCAAAACAAGCGTCAAATGAACATATCAAAGACGATATATACGTGTCACCAACCGATTTAAAACGCCATCTCAAAGAAAGATTGATGAAACAATGGCCAATCACATGGTGTCAAACAAATCTAGCAATAAACCAAGAAAGGTCCCATTTGAAGACTTGGCATAATAAATACAACTTTTCGCGAAGGGAAGAAGTAGTCGTAACAAGAGTCAGGGTCGGACACATCAATGTAACACACCTGCATTTACTAGGCAAAAGTGAACAAAAAAAAATGCTCTAATTGTAATGAACACATAACATTAAAACACATTTTCGTAGAATGCCCATAATGCTATAAGAGAACGCTTAAGACTAAAGAACCGAGTAGAAGAGATAACAGCAGACAATTCCGAGGATATAACTAAAGCCCTAAACTTCCTAAAAGAAACTATTTTCTTCAGTAGACACAACTAAATAGTGTAAAAGGCAATAAGACCATAGCAGTTAAATGCCATTAAACACATAAAAAAAAATTTAAAACAATGTATTGCTTAATAATTTATGCAGTAAATAAATAGTTTCTAAGCTAAGGTAACACAACAGTGAAGTACATGTAATCAATTAATTTTTTATGCTAACGTACATATATCAATTTTTTGCAGAAATTGCATTTTTAAATTTGTTGTGCAACAATTATATAAAATAAATAAATAACTTTCAAGAAGTACGTGTAATTAATTAATTTCTGATTACCTTTTTATGATGAAGTACTTCCTATATTAATTACTTTGCATTTTAAAATTTATTGCTCGACAATTTATATACTAGTTAATAAATAATTTCTAAGCTAACGTAACACAACAGTGAAGTACATGTAATCATATGAAAATGTAAACTTTCACCATTATCACACATAATAAAATACTTAACTAACTACACAGGTCAACGCTATTCCCAGAACTATTCCATTTAAATTTTTTCTAGAAATTTCCAAATCCTAATACTTTTCAATGAAAACAAGCATTTTAAGTCCATTATTCATAAGTAAATCATCAATTTAATACGAGGAGAAATAAATAGTTTGGAAACACAGTTAAAGTAGGCAAAAATTGATAGGAACCGTCAAGTGAGAAATTGATTAGTCTGTTGTGTGGAAATTGGAAAGTAGATTGTTGTATAATACATTTGAAAAATCAAACCCGAGAAGCAAACAATATGACATGTAATATCACATAACAGAGTTCCTCAACAATTAACAGATTACGCGCACTTTATTCTTGAGTTATGCCGTGTATTTACGATGTAATTGTTGAGGAATAAATTTCTAATGTGAATCTTGAAAGCCAATAATATGAGGAGTAGTTTAGCATACAAAAGCCATCGGTAATTAATTGTTACAGTTACTTTACTCTTGTGTTTCGCCCGTACCCCCACTTAATGATTATTTACTGTGTAAATTGTTGAGCAACAAATTTCAAAATTCAAATCCTAAAAACAAACAGTATGAGATGTAATAAAGTAATCATCAGCAATTAATTGATTATGCTAACTTCACTCTTGAGTTCCACTAGCACACCTATTTGGAAATGATTTAACTACCATGTAAATGTTTGAGCAATCTAAATGCAAATCTTAAAAGCAAATAATAAGAGAAGTAATTTAGCATTAAATAGTAATCAGCAATTAATTGATTACGTGAACTTCACTCATGTGTTTCGCCCGCAGCCCCACTTGAAAATTTTGTACATAAATTGTTGAGCAATAAACTTCAAAATTCATCTTCTAAATTGATACGAGAACAAAATCATCAGAAACGAATTGAATACATTTACTTTACTCTTCTGTGCCACACTTGGAAATTATTTATTAAGTTAATTATTGGGAAATAATTTCAAAAGAAATTGTAAAAGTGTTTTGCAGTCGAAATTTTGCATAGAACCTATAACTTTCCTATAGCCGGGAAATGATTGTGATAGAATAGATTTTATAGATCGTTAAGAATTTTTTTTTGCTTGTTAATAAAAATGCAACAATTAATTAGCAAAAAAAATTGTTTATTAGTTATCAGGTGTAGGAACATTTTTTTATGTGTGGGGTGCTAGCTTAATGTTAACCTAGTAACCCTATCATTCAAGTCGTGTTCCTGTTAAAAAGAAGAAGCAAGAGATTTGAAGATGCGGCAATTAATTAACAATAAATTAGCACTATAACTTATTTTGAATCGTGGAGTTACGGGTACAAATTTAATTTATCTAACTACTTCTTTTAATTTACTTTTCAGCAAATAGCAACGTGGTGACTCTTGGCGTGACTATGATCACTCAACCGATTAGCGCCTAAATGATTTTTTTTTCACCAAAATTGACCTTGTAGTAGGGGGGGGGGGCATATGAGGAAAAATGGATTAGGAAGTCACGCTCACGTGGCCGTGGAAATTTGGCGGCTTCTTTTCGGGGGCCTTTTCCAACCCCTAGACGAAATTTTCACCCCCTTGATGGTATTTTTAACCTTAATTAGTGACCTTTTGTTTTTGACGGCTTCTTTTCGGGGGCCCTTTCCAACCTCTAGACAGAATTGTCAACCCCTTGATGGTACTTTTATCCCTAATTAGGGACTTTGTGGCTACATTAAGAATCTTTGAGGTTGAGGTCGGCTTCTTTTCGTGGGCGATTTTCAACCCCTTGATGTAACTTTAATGCCCTTTACGGTATTTTAACTCCTAATTAAGGTCTTTTTGGAAGCATTAAGAGCCTCTCTGCCGGTTCACCCTGGGTTTAGGGGTACGGGGCGGTCATGTGACAGGCGTGGGGGTTGGTCACGTGACGTTTTCACTCCTAATTAAAATTCTTTAGGCCCTTTTGGCAGTTCAGTCCCTTGAGGGTAGACAACCTCAGTCATCCCGCGCACACATGCAGTGTTCTGATTGGAGGGTCTGAGGGTTGGCAACGCCCTATAGTTTCTGATTGGTCGATGGACTCCGCCTCCTGATTTCTGATTGGTTACGGGGCACGGCTTGTAGGCCATTTTGTCGGTCATTTTGTGGATGTGGATTGCCGGCCATTTTGTTTTATCGTTCGTTTTGATTTGCATCTTGTGGGCTATGGGGGGAAATTTGAATTTGTGTGCTAATAAGAGGGTCCTCATTCTATCTCATAAGACCGGTATAGCATTTCGGAGCTTGTTCTCAGATCTTGTTCACGGGTCTTCGCCCTTGGCAGTTATAGAGGGGCGAAGGCCCGAGAACAAGTTCAGGCGTCCTACAACTGTCTTATGAGATAGTATGAAGGCCCCCTTACTAGAATACAATTTCAAATCTCCCGCCAAAAACAAAAATGGCCGACAAAACAAGTTAGGCTCAAAAATTTAATCATGATTCATAGTTAAAATCAAATTGACTACGGAATTTTGGAAGGAAGACCCGAGAGCAAGTTCCGGTTTCCTATACCTGGCTTATGAGGTAGCATGTTTACCTTTACCTAATTATATAATTAGAGGGTTTTAGCGGGTAATTGAATAGTGAAACTGTTATTGTTTTATCAAAATTGGAAATAAAGGTCAACGTGTTTTCCTTTACGTAATTAGGTGATTACTGGGTTTTCCCTGACGCTATAGATGTAACTGAATAGTAAAAGGTGAAAGGACCTTGAAAATGTAATTACGGTGCCGACCTTGTTTACGTATAGTTAATTAGTTTTTAAAATACACCGCTAGATGGCGTCACAAACAATCAAATCTACTTTTAAAAATATACTACTAGGTGGAGCCCCGATTACAGAAAACATTAATTACATTTAAAAATGTACCAATAGGCGTCACAATCAGGGGCCTGGGAAGGAGCGAAGATCCAACAAGGGATGAAGACCATACAACAGGTTCAGAAGACCTATACTGGTTTTATGAGGTAGTATGGCCCACTTGTTAGAATACAATTTCAATTCTCCCGCCAATTGCAAAAATGGCCGCCAAAAACGGTACTATTTCAAATTTCCCGCTAAGGGTCCATAACAAAGGTCTAAGACAAATGAACAGGTTCCGGGGTCTTATGACCTAGCATGAGGCCCCTTATTAAAATACTATTTCAATTTCCCGCCAAGGGCAGGAAGACCGGACAAGGACCAAATACCTTAGAACAAGTTATGCAGTCTTAAACCTGTCTTGTGAGATAACAGATAGCACTGACAAGAGGGCGAAGAGCCGTGAACAAGTTTCGGAGTCCTATACAGGGGGCTAAGGTCTGAGAACAAGCTCCGAAGTGCTATACCTGTCTTATGAGATAGCTTGAGGATCCTCTTATTGGAATACAAATTCAAATTTTCCTCCATAGTCCACAAGATGGCCGCCAAACCAAAATCAAAATGGTCAGCAATCCAAATCTACAAAATGGCCGACAAAAATGCCCTACAAGCCACGACCCGTAACCAATCAGAAATCAAACCCAGGGTGAACTGACAAAAAGGCTCTTAATACCGCCAAAACGGCCTTAATTACAGGAAAAATACCATCGAGGAGATGAAAATTCCATTAAGGGGTTGAAAATCGCCCATGAAAAGAAGCCGACCCCACTCTTAAACACTCTTAATGCAGCCAAAAGGTTCCTAATTGGGGCTAAAAATACCATCAAGGGGTTGAAAATTCCGCCTAGGGCTTGAAAAAGGCCCCCGAAAAGAAGCTGTCAAAAACAAAAGTTCACTAGTTAGGGTTAAAAATATCATGAAGGGGGTGAAAATTCCGTCTAGGTGTTGCAAAACCCCCCGAAAAGAAGCCGTCAAAATAGGCGTTGTAAATGACCACGGCCACGTGAGCGTGACTTTCATCACTTCTCAGCGCCCCCCTTATACTGGCCTTGAGTTCTAAGCACCATCGTGAGCAATAAATTGCAAGAGAAATTTTTTTATCAGATTTCTACTTTTGAAGATGGCTGTTGTCATATGACAACAGGATAAACTGTAAGATTCCACCTGCTTTAGATAATTTTGTAAGTGAATGAAACCTCGCCTATTTAAAAATAGAGTCAATAATGAAATAAATAAAAATATACATAACATCACAACCATTATAAAGTAAACATTAATTTTTAAAAATAGAAAAGAAATCTAATTCTAATTATTGAAATGATTCTTATGAAACGCGAAGAATAATATCGCAACCAAACAAATAATAAGTGAAAAAATGTGTATACGTCTGTGTGAACTGGCAACAAACAACTAGTATACAAACCGACGTTAATTGTTGGAATTATGGAGTTACAAGTTGGATGAGCGCATTTTTTATTTTTGGGTTTTGTCATCTCCAATTGATCGTACCAAATGATCTCGACCGTTATATCTTACGTCGTCGGAAATTCTACTACCTGATCCTTTAGCAGTAAATGGTGTTGCAGCAGGTTTCTGTAAACACTGGTATCGGCTCAATTAGGCGTCAACTATATGTTGCTTAATACCAGATTCAACATCCCTGTAAAAATTGACCACACCATTTTTTGTTACGAACTCCGATGGGATATCAATTAACATTTAGTCCACTAAGTCCGTGTCGTACTTATTATATTACGCTACTACAGCAGGCCAAGCAGCCATAATAAGTGTTTTCTCATTTTAAATTCTTTATTTCTCCAGCTGCAAATTGTGAGACAGCATAGTAACTACCGCGTTATTCATCCATCTCACATAAATTAGTCCATTGTTTCGGTTTATCACACTTCGAGTTATGCCTTGAGGTGTCTTAGAGAACATCGTCTTGCTTTGTAGCAGTATTTGTTTAGGAACGCGATTTTCTCTAACGGTAACCAACCCCTGCATTTCCTTTAAATTTGAGAAATGCTTGTAAACAAATTGTACCTGTTTTTCAGGAGGCAATTTCTCAAGTAGTAGTACTAGTGGGCTAGCACATTTTCCGAATAAAGCACCGTAGTCTGGCTTTTCCTTCTATTCTGCGTTTAATTTCACATTTTTTGCGAAATGCTGATTTATTTGAAGGAACCTACTGTCTTATTCCTTGACAAATAGCTTCATTGTTCATATGTAATCTTGAATCCCAGTAATAATGTTTCGATGGTAAATGATTATAACCAGCTGTTACAAACAGAATTGCAAAAAAACAGCATATTTCATCTGTAGTTATATTTGGATCCGGGAAATGCAGAAACAGAGCATAAAGTTGAGTTTCTTTGGAGATGTGATTGATAATCTCATCACTGATTAATTTAAAAATTTATATTTTTGTATCCATTACAATTAGTATCTGGAAATTTAGATTTTTGGGGAACGTCATAGTTCTAAAATTTATCTTTATTTTATGGTAATTTTCAACCATTTTTTAGTAATATCTGATTCATCTACTGGAACAGTCCGGACATACTCTGCTGTTACCATATTGTCGAATTTCAACACCAGCCCTCAATTGTCGAAGTGCATGCCATAAATAATTTATGTTTTTACAAAATTATACAAAAACATTATAGTGGAAGCGCCTAGTGTTGCCATATGGCATCAATGGACATTGGATAGTTCTGCAAGCTTCTGACAGTATGTAAATTCCTTGAAACGTTTACTATTCATTATTTGCAGTATATAATTACGTAAATATGAGCAGTCGTTTACATGTTTCATTTTGAACAAGAAACATTGTACTTACTCGAATGGAATATCCTCTGGTTCAAGCACTTTAACAGAAATAAATCACAAGGCAACAATACACCGAATTTAAAATAAAAGCTGCTGGTGTTACTTATACGAGGGTTACTGTTTATATTTCTGCTCTTGGCAACAGTAAGTGTTGCCAGGTGACAATGTTGATCAAAACCCTCTTTTGAACATTTTGCCATTTGTGAGCGATTTGGGTTGTTGACAGTAACTTGAAAAATTCATCTCGGGCAAAAAATTAAATTAACTCGTGAACATTTTCGTACGATTATTTTTCATAACTTTCGACGTGGATTACTAAGGCAACAGTGTATCGATGAACTTAAATCTTTATACGGCGATGAAGCACCATCTATCTCACTGTAAAAAAACTGGTATAGCGAATTCAATCATGGCCGAAGTTCGCTCCAGGATGAATTCCTTGAAAGTCGTCCAAAATCGGTTGTTATGCCAGGAAACATCGATGCTGTGCGTAAACTGATAAACCAAGAACGTCATGTGGCATATCGTATGATTGACACATCTTTGGGCATTAGTACGACAAGCATAAATAAGATATTGTATTATCATTTGGCGTTGGATCCCGCATAACCTCATAAACGCTCAAAAGAAGGATCGTGTCGATTGGTGGAAGGAAATGATGAAAAAATACGATCAAGGTATATCAAAGGCTGTGTATAACATCTACACAGGTGACGTATCATGGATCTGTGCGTATGAGCCCCACACAAAACACCAACCGACTGTATGGGTCTTCCAAAATGAGCAAAATCCAATAAAATTTGTTAGCGAAAGAAGCACATTGAAGCAAATGGTTCCTTGTTTCTTCGGTATTACAGGTCACGTTGCGACACTGGCATTAAAGCAACGTAGCACGGTCAATTCTGAATAGTACACGACGTGAGTCTTCGGAGAAATTCGGAAAAAGCCAAAGAAGAGGCGAATCATTGTTCATCCTGACAATTCGAGCTCTCACACGTTGGCTCAAACAAAGGAATGTTTGACCCGTCAAAACATCAAATTGATGGGACATCAACCGTACAGCCCTGATTGTAACCAGTGAGTTTTTCATATTACCGCACATCAAAAACAAATTTCGTGGTCAACGATTTTCGACACCCGAAAGGGGTTGATGCATTCAAAACACATGTACCTTGAAAAACAATAAAAGCAATTTCAATCATAAATATTCGTTTTTTCATTATTAGGCCAGAAATATAGATAGCAAACCTCGTATCTTGTTCACTACCGTTTTAAACGTCGAATCACTCTGTGCGTTTACCGTCGCTTTACAGAGTAGCGGAAAACTAAATACTTTACGTAACAGTGTTTAATGTTACCATATGGTAAGAAAAAGGAAAGGAAACTTCTTTCATTCCCTCTGGATGGGCTGCTTGAGCTGTCCAATCTCCTTCAGTCACAGTCATGGATTCCCACACACACACACACACACACACACACACACACACACACACACACACACACACACACATTAATTATGTGCGGCCAGGATAGGATTGGAAGGAACGTAGTTAGGGTTTGAGAAGAAAGATAGCATTCCAGCATTCGCCTAAATAGCCGCACATGTGTATGAGGAAAACTAACCTTAAAAAACTCCATACAGCGCAGACGATAGGAATTGAACCCATTACGTCCTGAATGCCGTATTACCACAGCTCCACTAGCTCGGTTACCATATGCCAATGGTGGCCGTTAATGGATTAAATGAAGTGCTTCAGGTAATTAAGAACGTACCGAATCAAAAAACTACAGGAGTTGACAACATTCAAACATAATTAGTAAAATGCAGCTTATGAATTATCTCATGTAATATCTCATCTACTTAATTTTTTGAAAAGATTAATAAATTATTTACGCAATACAAATTTTCTATCAAAAAATCAATTTGGTTTTCGTAGAGGCAAAAATATGGAAAGCGCCGTAATACAGCTATTGTCACAAATACATAACAGTGACAAAAAAAACATTCAGTATATTGGACCGAAGTGTATTGTTAAATAAACTTGAGCAAGCCGGCATCGGAGGAGTTTCTTTGGATTGGTTCTAAGGCTATTAGAATTCAGGGAATGTGTTAAGTTGAAAACTGTTTACACTGGCTGGCATCCACTTAAGTTTGGTGTAGCTCAAGCCTGCATGATGTCAACCACCTTATTCCTTGTATATTGTAATGATCTTTGTAGTGCTGTGACAGTTAGGATAATTACAGCTTTTGCAGATAACACAGCCATCGCATACAGTTCTGCTACACTACAGCAGCTTAAATTGAACATACAAGCTTATATCGATAAATTAAAACATTGGTTGTGGTATAATAAGCTTCTGTACTACAAGTGTTTTGTAACTGTGGTTTCATATTAGTTGAGTTGATCGGCCTATTTCTGTATTATAGGTGTTTTGTAACTGTGGCTTCATATTAGTTGAGTTGATGGGCGGATGAACTCAACTGATATGAAACATCAGTTACAAAACTCTTATAATACGGGATATAGGCCGATCAACTCAACTAATATGAAACCACAGTTACAAAACACTTATAATACAGAAATAGGCCGATCAACTCAATTTATAATAAGCTTGCTGTTAATATCGAAAAATCAAGTGCTGTATGCTTTAATCTATCGACCAAAGACGCCAACACACTAGTATCACACTTCAGATTTCACGAAAAACGTTGTTCCCAAAATAATTAATGCAAGTGTCATATTATAAATATCACACATAGTCAAAAATACTTAGGGGTCGTCTTAGACATAAAACTAAACTGGAAGGACCACATAAACTACTTAAAGGCCAAATTAAATATATTAACAGTTGATGGGATGATAACGTATGTCTCAAAAGTTTTGGCACAAAATCCAATGGATGTAAAATAAGTGAGAATGCTAAATATTAGGTTGGCTTTGGAAACAAAAATTCTTGAAAGTTTGTCTTCATTTTGACATTCAGTTTAAGAAATCAAGTGTACTATAATGACTCACAAATTAGATCTTCGTAAAAGTATTTATAGTCTAGTTGGGGTAATGCCTAAGCGTGAAATGGTTCGCATATTCGAAAAGCAGAACATATCCGGCAGAACTGTTTATCGCACGATAGCGGATTGTGAACCATGCATAAATCTCCCAAAAAGTGTTAGACCCAGATCTTTTACTCAAGCCAGAGCAGACCGGTTAGTAAGAAGAGCAACAAATAGGGTTGTAATGTCGGTCAGGAAATTAGCAAGAGAGTATAGAACTTCTAAGGAAACAGTTTGGAGGGAATTGGTTAGGAATGGTCAAGCATATCGAAAAAGAAGAAAACGTCCAAAATATACGCCAAATCAATTGGCACGGATACCACGATGTTGTCGAGCATTAAGGCGTATGTATTTTGACAACAACAAAGTCACTGTTATTGATGATGAAAAATATTTCTCTCTAAGTCAGAAATTAAGGGTAACGATGATTTGTATACTGATAACATAGGAAACTGCCCAGAGAATGTTAAATATAAAGAAAAGGCAAAATTTGCTGATACAATTTTTGTCTGGTGCTCGATTTCTATAAGAGGGACATCGAGGCCTTATCTGGGGCGTGTAAGAGACGAAGCACTGGATAGCCAGCGCTATATTCAGAATTGTCTTGTCAAACTCAATGATTTCATTAATGAACATCATGCTGAAGATGATATAATGTTTTGGTCAGACTTAGCACCAGGCCATAGGCACACACCATTCGTACCACGAAACGACAATCCTTCTAATCTACCTCAGGTCCACCTAATAGAGGAATTTTGGGCACTTGTGAGTAGAAAAATGTGTGATGGAGGATAGCAAACCGAATATGAAGAACAATTAAGACGGAGGATTTACAGAAAAATTCGAGAGGTAGATATTACAGCCGCCCAATACCTTATGTGATATGTTCGTAGAAAATTGCGTCTTATTGAAAATCACGGACGACTTCATTTAATTTAAGTTCTCAATTTTGTTAATTATAAGTCTATTACTTATGTTTGATAGCTACAAGTTTAAATAAAACGTATTTTCTTTATAAAATTAACTATAACATTTTGTACCAAAACTTTAGGGACATACGTTATTGCTATACAATGACTTTATGCTCTCCTGATTTTATTATGGTATAGAATGTTGGAATGGTGCTTCAAATTATGAGGTCCTTCCAATTTAAAACACAGAAACTAGCAATAAAATTAATATGTGAGAACATCGACTTACAGCACACATCTACTCTTAACACATTTCACTGGCAGAAAATCCGATAAACCAAGCTAGTGTAGAAATAAAACCTATATGGACCCAATAATGCGCGAAGAGCCTAGGCGCAACACGACACTTGTGAAACTGTGAAAATAAGGCTATCAACTCAACTAGACACTTTTACTTTTTACTTTTAACACATTAATTCAAAGCAAAACTGGAATGAGAAATATCAAAAGTCCTTTTTCTCAGTCTTTGTAGTAATAAACTTAATGATCGAAAATGTAACATCTGACAGAATAATATCTGCTAAATCTTTTTTCCAATTGTTAGCTCAGCTAATATTGTTTGGTGTAATAGTTGCTTGTCTTTTATATTTGATGTTACCTTTCCTAAAAATATTGCGTTTTATGTTTTTTAAATAATGGGAATAAACTTAATAAAATTAAGCTTTATGGTAGACTGTGCTAGAAGGTTGTGCTACATTGTGCTGTAATTACTTTCACTTACTCAAACAATGAATTCAAGAAGAAGGCTTATTTTTAACCAGTGTGGCCTTATTACATTACAAAAACAAAATATATGGTAGAATATGTTGGTTTTCTAGATAATGCGCCGGAATTAATTTTCCGTTCGAACCTACATATCACATGGATATACAGGTTGTCCACGACCCCAGCTCCCATTATACGTTTATGGTGAATTAATAAAGATATGGTTTTACAATTTTTGATTTTTAATCCTTAGACTTCTGGCGAGTCAATTCACATATTTTCGATTTTATTGCACTTTCAGTTCAACCGGACCTTTTTTCAATTTTGAAATCTCTGATCAATTTTATGTCCATTTTCATAAGCACTCCCTATACTTTGTTTTTGAATGATTCCAATTTTTTCAAATAAAGGCCTGCAACATCGCAATTTAAACCATAGAACTTGCTGAAAGGTGTTCCAGAAATATAGTGCACAAAAAATGTACAGTTCCTTTGAAAAATTACGTGTTCAAACATGGTTAAAATTACGAAATGTAGATTTTTTAATTAGCAGACCTATTACAGTTACATTTTTTAATTTTTCAATTTTAGGATAATAATATACTATACCCAAAACTTACCTTCATGAAAACGTGCATTTAAGAAAATCTTGTACCTTCATACCACTTAATTCACAATGCAAATAACAATAGCGCGCTTTGGGTAGTATTTTTCTAAATAAATCTGGCAGTTATATATTTTATTAAAAATGGCTGGTGCAGGTTTTCCTAATTTCATGCAAATCCTTTTACTATATATATATATATATATATATATATATATATATATATATATATATATATATATATATATATATATGTACATACACAGTGTGTATGAGAAGTTTTATACAAATGGAGAAAAAGTTTATCTTACATTTCACAAAAAAATATATTCTTGATAAAAATCTCTGCATGACTTGTAGATCCATAATCAGATCCAAAATTTTTAAAACATTTGCTGAAATACAGAGCAAATAAAAAATAATGATTTGGATGGAGAGCAAAATACGTTCAAACTGTAGCGGAGAGCAAAATGTTCATTGAAATTGCGTGTGTGTGTGTGTGTGTGTGTGTGTGTGTGTGTGTGTGTGTGTGTGTGTGCGTGTGTGAGTGTGTGTGTTTGTGTGGGTTTGGGTGAGTGGTTGGTTGAGTGCGTGCGTGTGTGCATGCGTGTGTGCATGCGTGTGTGAATGTGTGCGTGAGTATGTGTATGTATATATGTCTGTGTGCGTGTGCGTGTGCATGTGCGTGTGCGTGTGCGTGTGCGTGTGGTGTGTGTGTGTGTGTTTGTGTGGGTTTGGGTGAGTGGTTGGTTGAGTGCGTGCGTGTGTGCATGCGTGTGTGAATGTGTCCGTGAGTATGTGTGTATATATATGTCTGTGTGTGTGTGTGTGTGTGTGTGTGTGCGTGTGTGTGCGTGTGTTTGTCTGTTTGTGTGAGTGAGTCTGTGGGAGGGTGAGTGGATGCGTGCTTGCGTGAGTGTGAGTGTGTGTGCGTGTGTGTGTGCGCGTGCGTGATTGTGTGAGTGTGTGAGTGAGAGTGTGTGTGGGTGTGTGCGTTTGTGTGTTTGTGTGCGTTTGTGTCTGTTTGTGGGTGCGTGCGTGCGTGAGTGTGTGCGTGAGTATGTGTGTGGGTGGGAGTAGGTGAGTGTGTTCGTGCGCGAGTGCGTGAGTGGGTGAGTGTGTGCGTGAGTGTGTGCGTGAGTGTGTGCGTGAGTGTGTGCGTGAGTGTGTGCGGGAGTGTGTGTGTGTGTCTGTGAGTGTGTGTATGTGGTTGCGTATGTGCTTGCGTGTATGCATGAGTGTGGGTGGGTGCGCGTGTGAGTGCAGGAGTGCGTGGGTGCGTTCGGGCGAGCGTGTGTGCGTGAGTGTGTGTGTATGTGGGTGTGTGTGTGCGTGCGTGTGTGTGTTTGTTTTTGGGTGTGTGTGGGTGAGTGGTTGGTTGAGTGCGCGAGTGTGTGTGAGTGTCGATGGGTGGTGCGTGCGTGAATGTGGGTGTGTGTGGATGGACTGGAGGTGGCGTGTCTGGGTGTGTGCTAGCGTGCGTGAGTGCGTGCGTGAGTGTGTATAGGGAGGGTGTGTGGATGAGTGTGTGTGTGTGTTTGTGTGTGGGTGATTTGCATGTGTGTGGGTGTGTGTGTGGGCGTGTGTGTGTGGGCGTGTGTGTGTGTGTGTGTGTGTGTGTGTGTGTTCCTGTGCCCGTGTCTGTGTCGTTGTCAGTACCAGTATGTGTGCGAGCGTGTATTCCTGCGCGCGTGATTTCATAGTTAGATATCGGATGCAAACCCTACGGGCCAATCTCAAGAAACTTGATTATATCGCGAATTAAGCCATTATTCCTGCAAATTAATTTATTAACACTTATCAAACTGGTGATCACACCAAATCAAATACTATTACGAATTAAGTGGGACATTATTATTAAAACCAATTGAAAAAATGTATATGGACTCAACTTTCTTAATTGATTATGAAAGTTTCCAATCAAAGGGTAAATTATTTTAATGATATCAGGTACAAATCTATTAGTCAACTTATTTGCCTGTTAAACTTACGAATCAACTCCAGCTTCACTAATAATTGTCTTTGCAAACGAGGAATCAGTCTGACAGTAAGAATAGTGTGCCTTTTCTCTACTATTGTCGCTTGTTTGGTCCTTAGTGATAATTCTGTTACAATATTTGCTTAGTAAGAACACGTGGAGGTATGTTTCATACTAATAAGTGCCGAAACATAAGAGTGTGTATAATACCACGTTGACGCATGTGTGCTGTTCAGATCGCTTGCGTAGTATTTGTTTAGTTTGAATTATGTGACATAATAACAAAACAGCTGATTAAATAGTTTAGAATTTTATTTTGAAAATGTAAAGAAACTAATTTGTAAACTAATTAAATAGGTACGCTGTGTATCTTTTTTACTAACGGGGAATAAGTAGTATAATAATCAAAGGTTCGCTGAATTTGTATTTAGAAAGCTCCAATCAATACAAAGATGCATTCTGTAGATACCAGTACGCTTCTTAGATACAGATACACTGATGCAGAAGACAGATTTCACATAAATATATTTTATCTTAATCTTAACAGTTTACGCTCCTGACAGAACAGTAGTGCACATTGCTAGGGGCATGGTATAATAATGCTTGTAACGAATTCCAATATATGTACATTACCTTCTCGTTTCAAAATATTTAGTCGACAAACTTCGATAAAACGGCACTTGAAATATTATCCTTAAATTAAAAAAAATGTCAATGAGGAAAAACGTATTGGTGGTCAACTCCATCTACCAAATTATTTTATTTTTATTCATATTACGTTCAGAAACTACAATTTTGATAGCATTTCTTTTGAGGTACAATAAAAAATGCAAGAAGCTTAATATTTTATTGGACATTCCTTGTAGGACCTGCCTGGGATTAGTTTGACCACTTTTTATGTGAACGGATTTAATTACTTTTATAAATGCCATGAGGTTAATTTAATACAAAGTGAAAAAGTAAATTATTTTGTAATTCATGAAAAACGATTAACTAGTTTTAGAGATCTAACAGTACAGATTTAAACTAAAAACGTTGGTTTTCTAACCGTTAATCAATCAGAAAGAGTTTATTCAAAAAGTTTGATTCTCTTATAAAATGTGGGCTTTTAAAATCAAGGAACTTCAGATTTTAAAGAGCATGAATGCTTGTACGTGCCGATAAAAGGTCAAAACCTAAAACATATTCATTCAATTCGTAACAATTCTAGTCCCTCTGTTTTTCTACAGTCCGGGAACGTTTCATCGACTTTGACGTACAGAATGACAAGTACGACTCGTAGACGTTGTATAAGGCGCTGGAAAACTTTCCACTTCCCGATTTTCTTGTCACGTTAGTCGAGTTATCTCGTTTTTACATCGGATAAAGCTGTTGTTTTTTCCTTTGCGTAAAACTTACAGTTCAATGGGGACTTCTGCCGAATTCTCTAACCCCAATGACTCCCATAGGTGCGCTTACCACATTCCTACTTCATCATTGTATGAAATCACATTTTTATGCTGAAATTTTTAAACTCTACACCTGCCTAATTTTACTACGTACGTTTATTTTAAAGTATGCAAATTACTTTAGTGTAACGCTTAATTCTTTGTTTTTTGAAAATCGCTCAACTTTATTATGAACCTTCCAAATTTCCACCTTGCATAAAAAAAAACTAATAAAATTATGTAATTATGAAACAGATATGAATTTATACAGACACCGAAAAAAATATAATTCAAGAGTTCACACCAAAATTTACATTTCTGTATGAAGTTGTGTTGATTAAATATAATCAGCTTTGCTAATTATTTCCAAGTTTGGAAAATATATTAATGCTAATTTTACATAACCTAATTTATTATCCTTGCCTTACTGCGGATGCCCTAATACGTTTTTAGCAGCCTGATGCGCTGTCCAGCAAATAACTAAAATAGGGGGCAATTAAATAGCACAATCGTGCAATTTCATAACTTTAAGCAAAGAATTTTAACGGCACCGTAGTTTCCTTTTTGCTTTCGCGTTTCTTAAGACTGCCTGACAAGGCTTTTTACTCACCAATGATTAGACTAATTACAACACATACGAATTAGATTATATCCTAAAAAGACCAAATCCAGGATCTTGCCTATTTTTCATTTGCAATCTTTCTCCACGCATTCCTCCCTAGCTTCCGCAAGATTCATATATTGACTCTGACACGCCCTTTTATTCTTAAAACTACTTATCTTCATTTCTTTTATCATACTCTCTACTGCATTCAGCCAAGTTTTACGCGTCTTACTAGGCCCCGCCTTACCTCTAACTTCACTCTCACAAATATCTGCTTTGTTAACCTTGTGTTGTTCATTCCATCGATATGACCAAACTATCGTAGTGTACAACTTTGATACATCAGATATCGTCTTTCCTTCGCCACACTCCTTCATTATACACTCAATCTTCATCGTTTTACGGCATGCACTTGTCATGCCCACGGCGTTTATTTTGCTTTTGTGCTTTTTTTGATATACCCATGTCTCACTTCCATACAGTACTGACGAGACAAACATACCATTATATATTGCTCGTTTCGTAACTACGCTCATGCATTCCTTTTTCATTATCGTCCATATACTTCGAATCACTTTCCTTCCAGCATTGACCTGTCGTCCAATCTCGCCGTCCATTGTATCATTTGCAGCAAACATTCTACCCATATGCAGGATAAATACTCTCCTTTTCACCTTCCCGATTGACAACACCAATATTTGTTTTGTTAATGTTTACATTTAGGTACTTGCTCTCACAGACTATATCAAACTTGTTTTTGGCCAATTTTGAGCTGTTTACTAGTTGTTTACTGTGTATGTGTATGTGTGTGTCTGTGCATGCGTCTGTGTCTGTGTCTGTGTCTGTGTCTGTGTCTGTGTCTGTGTCTGCGTCTGCGTCTGCGTCTGCGTCTGCGTCTGCGTCTGGGTCTGGGTCAGCGTCTGCGTCTGCGTCTGCGTCTGGGTCTGCGTCTGCGTCTGCGTCTGCGTATACGTCTGCGTCTGCGTCTGCGTCTGCGTCTGCGTCTGCGTCTGCGTCTGCGTCTGCGTCTGCGTCTGCGTCTGCGTCTGCGTCTGCGTCTGCGTCTGCGTCTGCGTCTGCGTCTGCGTCTGCGTCTGCGTCTGCGTCTGCGTCTGCGTCTGCGTCTGCGTCTGCGTCTGCGTCTGCGTCTGCGTCTGCGTCTGCGTCTGCGTCTGCGTCTGCGTCTGCGTCTGCGTCTGCGTCTGCGTCTGCGTCTGCGTCTGCGTCTGCGTCTGCGTCTGCGCCTGCTTCTGCGTCTGCGTCTGCGTCTGCGTCTGCGTCTGCGTCTGCGTCTGCGTCTGGGTCTGTGTCTGTGTATGTGTCTGCGCATGCGTCTGCGTCTGGGTCTGTGTATGTATATGTGTATGTGTCTGTGTCTGTGTCTGTGTCTGTCTGTGTGTGTATGTGTGTGTGTGTGTGTGTGTGTGTGTGTGTGTGTGTGTGTGTGTGTGAGTGCGCTTGCGCGCGTGTGCGCGTGTGCGTGTGTGCCTGAGAGCGTGTGTGCGTGTGTGCGTGTGTGCGTGTGTGCGTGTGTGTGCTTGTGTGTGTGTGCGTGTGGGTGTGTGTGTACGTGTGCGTGTGCGTGTGGGGGTGTGTGTGTGCGTGTGTGCGTGTGTGCGTGTGTCCGTGTGTGCGTGTGTGCGTGTGTGCGTGTGTGCGTGTGTGCGTGTGTGCGTGTGTTCGTGTGTGCGTGTGTGCGATTGTGCGCGTGTGTGCGTGTGTGTGTGCGTGTGCGCGTGGGTGTGTGTGCGTGCGTGTGAGTGCGTGTGCGTGTGTGCTTGTGTGTTTGTGTGCGCGTGTGCGTGTATGAGTGTGTGCGTGTGTGTGTGTTTGGGGGGGGGGGGAGGTGCGTGTGTGTGCGTGTGTGCGTGTGTGTATGCGTGTGTGAGCGTGTGTGTGCCTGTATGTGCGTGTGTCTGCGTGTATGTGTGCGTGTGTGATTGTGTGTGCGTCGGTGTGCGTGTCTAGTATTTATTTCTGTGGAATTTTGTCCCTGATTTTTAAGGTTAGATCCATGGGACACATTTGCATCCGAGTTGAAACACAAAATGTCTCGTTACGTCTTCAAATGATTACAGAGCAAAGAAATATCTATGGTCCTATAACTTTTCGTCCTTTTGTTGAACAAGTGAGGTAGGCTCCCTACTTTAAGGGATGCTCTAATAATTCGTTTCTGTAGTTGGTTTTCTGGAGCAAGAAATTTAACTTATTCATTGTTTATATTGAGCCGTGTTGCTCTGACCGAGACCCTAGTTTTGGATATGCTCATAGTTTCAAGCAGAAGTTCTTACAATTGTTGGTTCAGTATATAGGACGTAGTACCCCTTACTTTTTTTCTGGAACCTTACGTATAGGATTGAGAAATAGTTGGTCTAAGGGCGACTTTAAATTCACGTAATTTACATAAAGCAACATGAGTAGCTTTTATTGCTGGTTAACCATTATAGAAAGTCTTTTATTCCTTAAATTAAATTTGAATAATCAGGCACAGCCTAACCTTCCAAATAAGAGAAGGTAGTATCGTCCCACTAACCAATATGATCACACAGTAAGCTAAAAACTCGGGGTCAGAAAGCATCGAACAAAATGAAGAAAACCATGACTTAGACTATCTTTTTATAATGGAATCAAAATTAGTTCTAAACTATAGAACTTAATGGAAAACTGTTATACTAGAGTAGACCAGACGATCGCTTAAGACATCTTGGATGTTTTAAACATGGTTTATAAAAATAAAACGAAATCATATTTGCTCCCTTAGAAGTCAGAAAACCAACATAAAGTCACAATTGGCTAATAGTCTTATCGGCTGGAACTCTGCTAACCTTTCAAAAGTGAAAACTATCACACAGAAGCCAACTAAACTTTAACTATTACCACTCCTACCTACAGCACACAAGGTAGACACTACTATTACTTTCTTCTCATATTACAACCAAAACGGCCACAATAGCCCTTCCTAATTATTTCTAAATTATTCACCCAACCTACCTAATTCAGTGAATCTTGGTGATTCTTGGTGATTTTAATTTTGTACAGCTCCACTAGCACCTCTGACGCATACCATATTAAAATATTCATCTACAACTACATTTATTCAGCGGACTTTCTCAGTACCCAAGATTTGGGAATAAGCATCAACGACTTCACTTCCGGTATTAAGGAGACGGTCGAAACGTCAATACCATTTAAAACTATCGACATATACTGTAAAACTCTCACACGTCAAATCGTGAACTGGATCAAAGGGAAAAGACTAATCGACTGTTAACCTTGGGATTTAAGGATCGCGGATTCGACACGAAGCACAATCAGGGGCGAAACCAAACAGACATTCCAAAGATTACGGCACAAAGATCACTTCTAAATTAGAATACCGCAACAGAAAACTATCCTGACAACAGTTTAACAGACTCACTAGAAAAAAGCAACCTCCAAATGACATCTCACAGAGACAGCACAATTCTATGTCCACTGACCAAGGCAAGGCAGACATGTTCGGTCTTTAGATTCGATCTCCCACGATACTCAATTTGACTCCCGGTTCAAGGAACTTCTATAGAGTCGCTAGCAGCAATTACCGAACCAACATTTTCCCGAAGGTCAATTCTTTATATGCCTATATCACCCCTGACCAAGTCACCTCATATCTGAAAAAAGGACACAATTCTGTTTTGAGGTCAAAATGGCCTACGGTACCTCTATGACCATGCCCTCAACAAACTGACCATTATTTTCTGTAAGTGCACAATCCTCTCTTAGTTTCCCACAGACTGGAAATTAGCTTTTACAATCATAGTATTCAAAGTTCTTTCCGACTCTACCGTTCCCTTTTCATACAGACCTATCTGTCTCTTAAGCTTTCTTAGACAGCGTTTTGAACAGATGACTTGAAGGTCACCTAGAATCCAATGAACTTCTTCCTAATAGCCAATTGCGATCTAACCAAATGTGTCACGATCCCTCGTTGAAGCAGCTTGCAGATATTACTGGAGCATTCAGTCACTCGTAATGCCATCTGGTGATCTGCCTGGACATTAATCAAACGTTTGTCAGGGTCTAGGTATCCTAGACCACTTCTCCAAAGTGCTGCTCTCCCGATACAATTCTACTCACAGCAGGCATACCGTGACGTTCTCTCTTAACCCCTATCCTACGCACTGTATTTACTTTTGAGGTTCTATCAGTATCAAAATCCGGAGTTCTTGTGGCGCAGTTTACGAAAAAGAGACCGATTCCTGTTTTTGACCTATTTTGAGATGTTTTTGACAAAGTGGTATCCGTTTTTGGAAAACGTATACCTGTTTTTGGGAGACCGGTACCAGTTTTTGAGAAATAAGTACCGGTTTCCCAAAATCAGTTCAAAACAGCCCAAAAAAACAGGAATCCGTCTCTCAGGGTTGTCTTCTAAGGACTGGTAGCAGTTTTCTAATAACTAGTAGCAGTTCCCCAAGAACAGATGGCTATATCCTAAGAACAGGTATTGCTATGCTCGGCTAAATTCGGGTGTCCTATACTGGATAGGAGTGGTGAGGTTCGTTCAAAGTCACATCGTTGGAAGCACAGTACTCCCCGCTTAGTAACCTATACCAAGAGGTTAAAGGCTTTTAGATTTCTAGAAATCTACCAACTTCCGGGTTTAAGAGGTCAATAAAATTTGGGCTAAGACCCCCTTCTATTTTTGGGAACTGGATTTATAATTAGATTTCAAACAATAGACCAACACCAGATGCAGGTCAATGAACTTTCGTCTGAAAAGGTTAATGAACATTGGTTCTATTTTTAAACTTGTAAGAATTGTAACATGGCACTCACAGAGGTCAATGGACTTTGATCATGAGGAGGTCGATAAAGTTTAGTTCTATTTTTAGATTTCCAAGAATCGTAATGTAACACCATTAGAGGTCAATAAATTTGACATTAAAAAGGTCAGTGGACAGTAATACCCGGACACTTGTCGCCGCCATTTTGTTATTGTGACATCATAAGCCAAGCCCACTTTAATCCGCCCCTTTTTTGATGGGTTCTTTTCGGGGGCCATTTTCAACCCCTTGTTGGAATTTTCACCCCTAATTAGCGTCCTTTTGGCTGTATTAAGAGCTTTTTGTTAGTTCAGCCCGTGGAGGGTAGGCAAATGCGTGTTTTGAATGGTTGTCCTAAGGACAGACCACGCCCCTTTTACCTGATTGGTCGTCCGTGCATCCGCCCCTCTGGTTTCTGATTGGTCCTTAGTCCCCACCCAGCCTCTCAGCTCTGATTAGAGACTTAAGACACTGCATTCTGATTGGTCACAGCGGGAGATTTGAAACTTTCTAAGGGGCTCTAATGCAAACTTGTAAGACAGCCATAAGAACCTGTGTTAGGGTCTACGCCCTCTTGTCGTGGCCTCTTTTGCTGGAAATCGTTTTCTAATAAGGGGGCCTTAATGCTATCTTGTAAGACGGGTATAGGGGCTTGTTCTCGAGCCTTCGCCCCTCTTGCCGTGGCCCCATGGCTGGAAATAGTATTCTAATAAGGGGGCTTTAATGCTAACTTGTAAGACAGGTATAAGAACTTGTGTTAGGGTCTGCGCCCTCTTGTCGCGGCCCCTTGGTTGGAAATAATATTATAATACGAACGCGCTAATGCTATCTCATAAGAACTTGTGTTACGGCATGCGTCTGCCAGTCGTGGCCCCCTTCTTGAGAAATTTGAATGTTTGCAGCGCCATCTAGTAGTGTATGGACTAATGAATATTTTCTGTAGCGGTATATTTCTAGGACTACTTCAGGTTTGTTTATGGCTATACCTGGTGGTGTATTTTTAAACTAACGAATGTTTTCTTTAATAAAGGTGATGGTGCTCTTTTCTCTCTCTCTCTCTCTCTCTCTCTCTTTCTCTCTCGTCTCAAATCTAGGTTTTGGTGTTAAAAGATACTCACGATAAAAGGTAGAATATATCTGTGGCTGCAGATTTTTCATTTGGTATTTAAACGACGATAGTAACAGAGGGACCTTTTTTATAGTTTAGCGTTTGGAGATGGAGGGTCAGTTTAAGCATCCTTTTCAGCAATAGTTGCGGGGCATCGGGTTGTGAGAAATCGTATTTTATCGTTGATTTTCTAAAAAACATCAAGACTGTTTGCGATTCAGCGTTTGAAAAAATTATCTTGTTTGACAGCGAGTGGCAACCATTATTCAAATATCTCTCAGTGAAATTTCAGAAGGGTTTTCCTGATATGGAGCAGTTTCACGGTGAAAAACCGGTCTTAATAATAATTGACGATCTAATGCGTGAAACTAACGGTTTGGTGGTTGATATTATTACAAAGGGTTGCCACCATAGAAGTGTGTTTTTATTAACGCAAAACATATTTCACCAAGGACGTGGACAGCGAGGTATCTCTCTCAACGCCCATTACATAATTTTGTTTAAGGATCCGTGTGACAGAGCTCAGATACAATATTTAGCAACTCGAAATTTTTAAAGGCTGCGTACCAGGTTGCCACTTCAAATCCACACGGGTATTTACTGTTCGACTTATATCCTGCACGCATTAGCCAGATTAAGTAAAGGTCAACGTGACTCTTTATTGAAATGTCTGGATAGTAAGCAGGAGGAATGTATCTGCGAGTGTGCACATAACACTTTAAATGGTCGTGTACTTCTGCCAAGTGATCAAAAGCAGCGACTCTCTCAACATAAGCACACTTTAAGACCTGTTGCACAGACAGGCGATTCTATAAAAAAGAAGAAGCTGTTTCTTGTGCAGTAGGGCGGCTCACTTCTGCCACTCCTGTTAGGACCATTACTTGGCAGTATTCTGGGCAATTTGTTTCAATAACTATGGACCACAATCTGAAGAAGATGATTATTCTAGCTCTGGATATTATACAGCGTCTGCAAGCGCCAGATGTCACACAAAACATTTTAACGCAGCTGGGCAACGGAATTTTAAAAACCAAAATGACCGGGAATGACAAATGGCAGCAGTACAATCAAGTTATTCAAAGATATCTACACTTTTCCAATCAGATACGTCAACCCGCTAGTATAAGAATCAGCGGTGATGATGATATTACGAGATATGCCGAAACGCAAAGGTCTGGTAGACGACGAAATAGTATCAACACTGCCTGTTTCATACAGGAAGAAAGGTACTGATTTCTTGCGTATACTGAATACGGGTAATGTATTTTGGGTCACAATAAAGGGTAAGATCATCCTTCATTCCAACATTATCGATCTAGTTCACGAAACGTTAAGACAACGAAAAACTACAAACCCACACGGTTGGCGACAGTTTGCGACGTACATTAAAGAAATAATATACCACGAGAGCTTATTGAAAATACTTGAAGACGTGATGTTGCTGTATCACCTAATAGTGAACCGATACTTACAACTATAGGTGAGAATTACGATGCCGATAGTGAATCGAGGGAATTCCCGAGAAGATCCTTTCGAAGAAGAAGACTATCACTAGATTGGGGTACGTGGCGAACACAACATGGATGCTCTATACTATGATCCCTCGCATCCGGCTGGATTTTCGGGTATAAGACCTTTAGCTAAGACCGTAAAAGGTAGATCTGGTGAAGTGCAAAAATGTCTGCAGGCATAGGAAGCTTATGCGGTGCATAAACCAGTCAGAAGAAAGTTTCCTCGCAATAGGTGTATTGTGAGCAACATTTACGAGCTGTGGCAAGCGGATCTTTGCGATATGCGAACTTTGAGTAAACACAATAGTGGATACAGCTACATACTAACGGTTATGGATGTGTTTAGCAAGAGGGCTTAGGTGTGCTCTTAAAACGAAGACAGTCGCATCTGTAATTGAAGTATTCACCGATATTTTTACGAAAAGTGATAATACACCGGAAAATCTACAGACACATAAAGGCAAATGATTTATGGCGATCAGTGTGCAAAACTTTTTCAAGAAACAAAATATCAATTTCTTTGACAGATAACCCTGATGTAAAAGCATCTGTAGTTGAAAGGTTAAATAAAACATTGAAAACAAAGATGTGATGTTATTTCATCTACAAACATTCCTACAGGTATATTGATGTACTCCAAAAACTTGTGACTGCTTACAACAATAGCCCTTATTCAAGTATAAAGATGGCCCCTGCGGCTGTTAACGATGAAAACGTTTTGGAAGTGTGGAATAACTTGTACGCGATAGGTTTAGGCACATCATCCTAAATATAAAGCCGGTGAACACGTTAGAATTGCCAGAACTAAGTACACCTTTGAGAAGGGATATGAAACGAATTGGAGAGAGGAAGTTTTACAATTAGTGGAATGATAAAAAGAAGATCGCCAGTTTACCGCATAAGCCATCTTAATAACGATCCTGTTGTGGATACCTTTTACGAGGAGAATTACAAGTTGTTACGGTTACTAAAGACACCCTATTCAAAGTCGATCAGATTTTAGCAGAGAAAGGTCGCGGACGACATAAACAATACCTGGTCAAGTAGCGTCGATACAGTGTCAAATTTAATAACTGGGCGTTAGCTTCACAGCTGAGAGATATAAAATGAAGTTTTATCTTACCTTGTTGAGTAATACTTCTATGACGTATTTTCCCGACAATATGACGTAAAGTTTTATTACACAACTGCCAAAACGAATAAGGTTAACAGACTCATGGGTTGTAGGCATTTCGGAAATTCAGTACCCTTGCTCTTTTGCCGCTGTAAGTGCGATAGACAATTTAATTTATTGTAGAATTGATCCACCTGCAGAAAAGAGGGTATGTTAGAGACAATATTAAAAAAGGCTACATCACATTTTCAACGCGACAATGAGAAAATCATTTATTATGAGGACGGATGGTATGTATTACGTTTCGCCTAGGGAAATTATGCAAACATAGAAAAAATTGCCAGCGAGGTAAATAACTTCGAGCTAATAAGTAAATTGTTAAAAAATCGAATACCATAGTCTAACGAAATTAAAAACCTCCCCCTCGCTATTTGGATTTTCACAACGTTTAGCTTTACAGTTGGGTTATCGGCCGTATCAGAACATACCTATGGAACCAATACCACCGCACCCCGCCAGTATATGGATAGGACTACCAACGCAGATGTTTGTTTCTTGCGACATCGTTGAACCGCAAATTGTGGGTAATGTGTTATCTCTGCTTACACGTATAATAAACATTACTTCAGAAAACTACGCTTACGGGGGTCATAAGGATGTGGTGTTTTCGCCTGCACACTATATGCCACTGATGACACGGGAATTTGAAAAGAGATTAATATAAAAACAGATGAGGGTGCAGCAGTGCCATTCGAGTGTGGGACGTCGTGCCTGAAGCTACACTTTAAGAAAGTGCAATAATAGTTTGTCCTTATCAACAATATTATATGAATCAGGCCGGTAACGGTATTGGCTCCATCTACAGAGGTGCACCATATCAACGTGGTCACGGAATAGGAAGCTAGCTATGTGGCATATTTAGAAGTATAATACCGTTACTTAAGTCTGGTGCAAAGGTTATTGAAAAAGAAGCTCTTAGAACAGGTGGCAATATTCTTGGTGACGTCATAGAGGATCGACCTCTTAAGGAATCGTTTCAAGAAAGATTTCATGAGGCAGGTAGAAATCTTAAGCGTAAAGCCGAGGAAAAAATCGATAAAATGGTGGAGAGTTTATACTATAAAAGAGTACGTTTGGCCGACAATAACCAGTCTCTACCGCAAGCTGTTGCTAAGAAGAAGAAACCTACTTACGACGATATATTTTCAAGATAATGGCTTTTCTACATGCCCAATCATGTGAATGCGTCAAGTCCAAATTTGGATTTATTCGCTTTACCGTCGACGCAGACAGTATCGAGAGTGGTGATTGGATATTTTACAAACCCTTATCAGCTCTTAGTGATGACGCCGCAATAGAATTTGTAGTGCCAGGAAATGGAAACGATTACATAGATTTAAGCCACACCATGTTGTACATCACAGCAAAACTTATAAAGCAAGACGATACAGAACTTACTGACATTGATGTAATAGCACCGATAAACAATTGGATGCATTCGCTTTTCACACAAGTGGAGGTTTACTTAAATCAGAAGATGGTGTCACGACCAAGCGACACCTACGCCTACCGCTCATATATCGAAACGTTGCTAAATTATGGAAAGGAAACCAAGAGTTCACATCTAGGTTGTACCTTATGGCACAATGATACTGCCGGGCAGATGAATACACTGGGCCCGCAAATAACGGTTTCTCGAAACGTCAAGTAGTTGCAGTGACCAGCAGACAGGTCACATGCACTCGGATTTGTTTAATCAAGAAAAGTTTCTCACAAGTGGTGTTCAATTAAAGGATAAATTTGTACGATCAAGAGATACCTTTAGTCTACTGGTGGCGCACGGTTCAACTTACAAGACGCGAATTCTGGACGCTAGTTTACTGGTGAGACGTATGCCAATAAACCCCACATTCTAGTGTCACACGCTAAAGCTTTAGAAACAACTGCGGCAAAATATCCTGTTACAAGAACCGACGTAAAAGTGTTAACTATACCTACAGGAACACAGCGAAAATAATTGGATAATGTCTTCCTGGATCAGTTACCTAAACGATGCATCGTAGGTTTGGTCGAAAATAAAGCCTTCAACGGTGATTACTTCTCAAATCCATTCAATTTTCATCACAGCAATATTAACTACATGTCGTTATATATTGACGGTCAACAAATTCCGTCGAAAGCCTTACAACCAGACTTTACAGCTTATGGTTTATATGTAAGGGCATATCACACCTTATTCTCCGGTACGGGATTTATTTTTTGAATGAGGGCAACGATATATTAAGAAGCGATTACCCCAACGGCTACTGTTTAATGGCGTTTGACCTAACCCCTGACTTGTCTGAAAACGCTAGCACGCACTGGTATTTGCTTAGAAACGGTTCCTTGCGCCTAGAACGCCTAGAGGCGTTCATAACGAATTCATACCGAAAGAAATTGCCGTGGTTACAGATCGTGGAGCTTTACTGTTGATACTGATAAAGCCACCTCGAAATTATTTTATATCAAAGCCCTTGTCAAATCAGATAGGGTAGTTAGAGAAGAAAACTCATGGACTGAAATGGTAGTCGGGTCGTGTGGTCTACAATGATTTCCAAGAGGAGCTGATAAGAACGCTGCTGCCGTTTGACAAAATTCACGTTAAGGCAGTGAAAAACAAGTTTTTAAGATTCCTTAACAAACCAATACTAAACTTGGAGGAGATTGGTTGTCCGTCGATTAAAAAATCGAAAAAAGAAGCAGAGGCGTGTAGTTGTTTAAACCATAAATAACATCGAGGAGCCTATGTGCGCTCTGGAAAACGCATTTCTATTGCGAAACTGAGCGCATGCCAACTCCAAAGATGTATGCCGTACCAGTGTTGAAATGTTTGAAGTCGATACCCAGCCCGAAAGTGTTACAACTTGTAAGTGCTTCTAATCAGTTACCAAGACACGCACCTAGAATTTATGCAATTATTGTGAACATGGATGCTGGAAACAAATCAGCATTGGACTGCTATCTACATTGACGAGAATGGTAACGGGGAATATGTTGATTCCTTTGGACGACCCCTGCTAGGTTACCATTTACGTTTCCTTGAGAAGAATTTTAGATGGTTCCGTTACAACAAAAGTACACTGCAGGATTACCATTCGGATGTGTGTGGACTTTATACGATAATGTTTTTGTATTTTAGAATAAATAATTTACCAATGCTTGATTTTGTGTATAAGTTTTTCACTACATGTTTAGTTATAGATGATGAGATAATCATACTATTGTAAAATGTTTGGTTTTCAACCATTCTACTCTGATAAATAACAGCGTTTCTAGTAGTTTAGTTCGCCTTAATTAAGAGTTCCATAACAAGCGTCGAAAAAAAAGAGAGAGAGAGAGAGGGGGGTGAGAGAGGGAGAGAGAGGAAGAGAGAGAGGGAGAAAGGGAGAGAGAGGGAGTGAGAGAGGGACATAGAGGGAGAGAGAGAAAGAGAGAGAGGGGGGATAGACGTGCACGATCAACCTCTATTACAGAAAGCATCCATTAGTTTAAATATACACCTCTAGATGGCGCCACAAGGAAACCCTAATTAGTCCTAGAAATATACCGCTATGTGGTACCGCATTTTATTACAGAAAATATTCGTTAGTCCATACACAACTAGATGGCGCCACAAATTCAAAAGCTTCGCAACAAGGGAGCCACAACAAGAGGGCGCAGATCCTAGAGCAAGTTCATATACCAGTCTTATGGGATAGCACTAGGGCATTCTTTAGTAAATTACTATATCCAAGGGGCTTTCAAGAGGGCGCAGACCCTAACACAAGTTCTTATACCTGTCTTACAAGTTGTCATTAGGGTTCGCTTATTGGAATGCTATTTCCAGCAAAGGGGCCACGACAAGAGTGCGCAGACCCTAACACAGGTTCTTATAGATGTCTGACAAGTTTGCATTAGGGCCCCATATTAGAAAATTTGAAATTTTCCGCTGTAACCAATCAGAATGCAGAGCCTTAGGTCTCCAACCACAGCTCAGACGCTGGGTGGGGACTAAGGACCAATCAGAAACCAGAGGGGCGGACGCACGCACGACCAATCAGGTAAAGGGGCGTGGTTTGTTCTTAGGACCACCAATCAGAGCAGTGTATGTTCACGAATTTACCTACCCTCCAGGGTGAATGCCCAAAAAGGCTCTTAATATAGCCAAAAGGACGCTAATTAGGGGTGAAAATTTCATCAAAGGGTTGAAAATGGCCCCCGAATAGAAGTCGTCAAAAAATGGGAGGGAAATGGGCGGGTGAAAGTGGGCTTGGCCTATGACGTCACAAAATGGCGGCGACAAGTGTCCGGGTATTACTGTGAACTCTTACTGTCTCACTTATTGTAATTCCCAGAATACTGCTAGATATACTGCTTTCTCAGCAGTGTATCGGAACTATCCTGTATTATTAAAAAAACCCTCCGGAGCTTCTCTAGCTGGTCAAGCTGGTGTAGTGTCCTCGCCAACCCCACAAAGACATAAAAGATTCCTTTCCGGCATCACCACTATCGCGATAACCAATTGCTCAATCTAATCGATCGTAATGTGTCGATGTCTTTTTGTCTCTCATAACCTCATTATACAACACTTAAACATGCCACCCTTAATAGACAGAATACTGATACTACAAAGGAACGTCGAACTCCGATGGATTTTCGGCGACAATATCCCCATCAGAGAAATCTCTACCACACTTTACAAATACTTTCACAAACCACTATACATGCGCAAAAAGCTCAAACGCAAGTTGGCACATTCCTTACCAATCTTAACTTAACTGCTTGATGACCTCCCTGAGAAGAATCCTAGATACTTTTCCCTATTTGATGAACACCAGTTGAAAAAAAAAAACGAATATATAGAAGAACGCACAAATATACCAGGATAACATACAGTAATAGGCGGAAGTTGTCTCGTTTGCAAAGGCGCATGGAGCTAGCTGTAAACAAAATAAAGTATCGATTATCAGGCAAATAGACAAATATAAAGGTTATGCAGCGTAACTTGGCTAACGCTTTCAATCCGAGAGTATAGAAGTCGTTTCTCTTCAAGGCTTGTTTTACATTAGTTTTGCATTTTCGTACTTCATTGAACTCCAGGGTACTTTAATGTACCTCTAATTCAACATTCATTGAAATCCAACGTATTTCAAACTAATTCAGCACACTTCAAAGTAATTTAGTGTACTTCATTAGAATTCAAATGATTCACACCTACTTGGAGCTGTTTACCCCTCAGTGGCAATTGCACATAATTAATAGAAAGAAACTGATAATACGTAAAATTGAGAAAATGCTGTCAATTACGGGTAACTGGAGAGACTATGGTGCTACCATTTCGAACTAATTTGTTAAATATATATAATTGAGACTTTTTTCTATTAATTTTGTGTAATTGACATTTTATCGTATCATTTAGGAAAAAAATTCTACGCTTATCACTACCTTTTCTAAATATCCGTCCTTTAAGAGAAATGAAATACGTTCTAGAATTTTTTATTTTTATGTGGTTACTATAGTGCGATTTTCTTATTATTTTTATATCGCATTTTATTTTCGATAATATTTACTACACGCAATAAGTTAATGCGCAGTGGTATTCTGCAGATGTATTTCGGATGTTCACCAATAATTAATAATTATAACATTACGAAACACGGAATATTTTATGTTCTCAATATACTATTATTTATATGCAAATCTAGGATTAAATGAAAGAGCGAAATATAATAGACATTCCCCCTTCTTACTTGTAACACTTAGATATGTTTTTATGTTTTATGTTTTTATTATTTTAACTCGTTCCTGAGTAAATTATTAGAAAGTCTCAATGATTTAGTACAGGGCTGTCCAACTGCAAGTGCTCCAAGGGCCGCTTTAAAAAAAATGCGTTTTGGAGGGCCGCATTACAAAATACTTCGTATGCAACTTTATCAGTTAGTTTTAATAGGTATGGTATATAAAGAAAAAACGCGTTTGTATTATTATTTTAATTTATTCAAAAAAATATCTACTTACAAAAAAAATTAGTGAGAAATTTGAGGATGTTGATTTTCACTAACTAATGCATCAATATTAACTTCAATATTTGTTGTTGATAAACGAAGCAACTGAGTAAGTGACTTATCAGAGAGGGAACATCTATATTTTGACTTTATAAATTTCATATTGGAAAAGCTGCTTTCGCAAAGATACGTGCTTCCCAGCATTGAGCCCAGTGTAAGCCCTAAGTTTCGCAAGTTGGGATATCGTTCTTCTGGCAGCAACTTGAAAAAGTCCAATCCAGTTTCAGTTCTTCCTTGGTAAAAAGGATCTGATTGCAAGTCACACAATTCCAGTTGAAGTTCTGCTCTGCTTACATTCTCAACTGAAATTGTAAGGGGCTGGGTGAAAACTAAAATCTCTCTTTCTATTTGTTTAAAATCGCTAAATCGGTTATCAAATTCTTCTGCAACTGTGTCAATATATTTTATGTGAGGTAAATTTGAAACTTCTTCAAAATCCTTTATTTCTTCAGAATGCTCTTTACAACTTGGAAAAAATGAAAAATCTTGTTTTTCTAATGAAGACTTGAAAAGCTTAATCTTATTCTTAAATCCATTTATGTGTCCAAACAAGTTGGAAATAATCTGCTGTTTTCCTTGTAGCTTCAAATTCAATTCGCTAAGGTGAGATGTCAGGTCTGTTAAAAGTGCAAGGTCTGCTAAAGATTGTGCATCTACCATTTGATTTTCCAGTTCCGTAGTGTTTGACTTGACTTCATCTTTAAGAGCGAAGAATCGTTGCAAACAATTTCCGGCGCTTAACCAACGAATATCGGTGTGAAGTAACAAGTCCCCATATGTAGCATCTACTTCGGCTAAAAAATCACGAAAGTTTCTGTGGGTCAAAGCACGATTGCCCCCTCTAATAATATTAGTTATTTGAACAACCACTTTCATGACATTCATTTGACATAAGGATTTTACACATAGGGCCTCTTGGTGAATAATACAGTGTATCACAGGACAGTTGATGTTATTTTGTTTCAAGAGTCCTGCAAATCCAATTTCAGTTCCTATCATAGCTCTGGCTCCATCAGTAACAATACAGGAACATTTATCGAATCCCCCGTAGTCTGATACCACCTTATCTACAGCTTCAAAAATATCTGTATCCTTGGTTGTACTATGGAGAGGAATAAGATCAAGCAACTCCTCTCCTACACTGAAGTCGTTTTGAATAGTTCGGATAAAAATTACAAGCTCGCTAATGTCGGACAGATCAGTGCTTTCATCCAGGCACAGCGAAAAATATTTACATCCTTCAACCATGTTATGCAGTTTTTTGTATACGTATTGATTGATATGGTCCACCCGTCTTGCAATTGTTTGATGCGACACTGAAACTGTTTCGAATTTTTCGGCAATTTTTGTTTCATTGAATTGTTTTGCCATTTTGATTGCACAATTTTTAATTAGGACTCCATCACTAAAAGGTTTCTTCGCTTTGACAATTTCCAACGCTACTTCGTAAGAAGCGGCAATACTGCGCTTGTTATCAGTGTCAGACTTTTTTAAAAATGTTGTTTGTTGTTTGAGTTTTTTCTGATAATCCGTAATGATAGCCTTTCTTGACTCCCCTGTATATTGATGAAATGTTTTCTCGTGTAACGTAGTGTAATGTCTTTTCATATTATATTCTTTGGGAGTCGATAGTACTTGCATACAAATAATGCACTGAAATTTATTATTGTTGTTTGTGATTAAATAGTCTGATTCCCAACGGTCATTATAAACTCGATGTTCGTTCGTTATTTTTCTTTTCTGCGAAGACATATTTCACCGAGTATTTCAATTAAAAAGGCTTTAGAATTGGTGCGTTCTACACAGTAGAACAATTATTAACTAACTCTGCCCGTCCCGCTTGACTCAACCTCTTTATATATAGCGCGTGGCTTCCCGAATGTTCGAGAGTGACCGAGTAAGATCGGTCCGATTACTAGTAACTTCGCTGCGGCCTTCTATCCGTCGCCAGTGGCGTCACACGTTATTTTATTTGTATTTTATGATTAATGTATCAATTGTGCATATTTCGTATTTGAAGGTAATTTATACATTGAGAAGCCGCAAACAGTAACGTCGCGGGCCGTATCCGGCCCGCGGGCCTCGTGTTGGACGGCACTGATTTAGTATATTAACAGAAATCGTCTATCGACATGTTAAAAATGTGAAAAAAAAATGTCTGTTTCGCAGCTTTACGCGAGCTTATCAAAACTATTTAACCAGTAGTCCGATTCGAATGAATTTGGTAGAGAATTAAAGCCTATTTAGTTCTGCGTCATATGTCTCAGAAATATTTTTTAATGCATTTTAACAACCATTACTGGACCCAAACGATGCAAAGTGCCCATATTTCGGAGTTTGCGCACCATAGCTAACTTTAAAACCAAATAAAAGCAAAACTAATAAATAAAATCGTACGAAATTTTAATATGTTGTCAGGGCAGTTTCAACCGCGGTCTCGTACATACGCCTCTTCTCGCGTAAGCGCTTTTGTGATTTCGCTCGTCGTGATCTTCGCTGTTTCGGAGTTAGATCTGTCACTCCTTTTGCATACAGATAATACGAAGAAGCGGTCATCAGAAGAGGATCCACAGCCTACCAGCAAGCAGGAGCCGCCGGAATAGAGCAGGAATAACGCGAAGAACATAAGAATAAACGAAGCATCCAGGACACCGCTAACAACAAGATCGACGTCGGGCAATAAGAATAGGTACCGGTTAATAAAAAATATTTTTTTAATAATTTTAATTTTTGTTTTATTTTAACATTTGCTTTCCTCCGTTTCTATTGGTGTTCTCTGATTTTCAAGCTACTTTTTCCATCGAAGAAGTCATGTAGAGGATCACAGCTCCAAAGGAATAGCAGATCGGTAATAAGCAGGACTAACAGGAGCGAATTGAATATACGGTTATATTTTGAAAAATGCTAACTTTGCTTCTCGTACTATTGTACGTTTGCTAAAGAAGTGGTATATTATGAAAATGCCTTATTTTCCAATCAAAGCGTATTGACATTCATATGACAGGCATTATCATCATAGAATGATTTATATATAAAATGCCATGTTCTCAACACTGCTTTAACATTTATAATTTGTGAAGAAATGCAACTTAGGTATACAATGAACTTTCTAAATGTAAATTGAAATACCTATACTAATCGAATATTCATTATTATGAATGGCTTTTATAAATGTTTATTATAAAACTTGCATTCTTCCATAAATTTAAATGTAATGTTAAAGCAGTGTTGAGAACACTGCATTATACCTATGAATTCTATATTCTGATGTGGAAATCAACGCTTGTTAAAATAGAGGCATTATTCATAATATATCCATCTTTCTTTGTCACGTACAATAAGTACGATAAGCAAAGCATTAAGCGGTTTCAAGCAATAGAACCATATATTGACAATCCTCCTTGTTAATCCGATACCCGTTCAGTTCTACCGGACAGGCTTTAGCTCGGCGGAGACCCGGCCTTCTGTTAAAACAATTATCTTTTCTTTTTTAATTTCCTAGCCTTCACTAACAGTAACACACACACATACGCCCAAACACTCGCCTCGCCACCACTATCATCACGTACACGTTCCCATTCAAACGCATCGTCCATTTCCACCTCATTCACACACTTCTACATTCCACACGTTCCACCACCACCACAAAACCACATAAACCCACTAAACCGACACACACACACACACACACACACACACACACACACACACACACACAAACCTGCCCTCTTACCCACATCCGACCAGCCACCTGTATCTTCCGTGATTTACACGCTCGCTTCCCCCAATCCTAATCCCAGCCGCTCTCAATTCTCGAGGTATTGCATCCGCAATATCCCGAAACCCATAACCACCCAGAAATCCCCATTCAATTCCATTAAATCCCTTAACCTTTCCCTTCTTCCCTACCGGATGGTATACAGCTCAGGCTGCGACACCACTTCGGTGACCCCACTGTAACCGTTTCGCAACTATCCGGCCCCCGTCCCTATAAATATACTCCTAGACCACCCTCCTTTTCCTGCGCGATTCGTCACGTAGATAAAGACATCCTAGACCAGGTGATCCTCGGTGCGATCGACTTGACTCATGTGAGAAAGGCCGTTTGTATCACATCCAAAGCAACCTATTCTCCCACATCCCTAGTCCTAGTCATAACCTCTTCCAAAACCACTCTCGATTACCTCCTCGTACGCGGTGTCGTCATGTTCGGGCGACACTATAGTTGCGAACCATCCCTGATCCCGCAACCTCTCCTCAAGTATTGTTCCACCTGAACGCAGGTGTGACATACCGCTGAGAAGTGCCCTTCCCGCTCCATCCGTTACCCTAATTGTGGCGAAAGCCACAGATTCTCCTCTTGCAAATCCTCGGCTAACCCAAGGTGTAACAACTGCGGGTAAGCACGCCCTTCCCTTTCCTTTAAATGCCGGAAGCGACGGGAACCTCCTAGTTCCCCGTCGAAGATGGCAACTCTCGAACCCATCCTGTCTTCCGAAGAGTCTGACTCGGAATACACCACCCACCTCAAACCCACTCCCGACACCGATCTTCTTACCATTAAGGACTTCCTACAAGTCCTCACCCACACTCCTTTCCACATGTTCCCCGACCGGCGAGATAGGGTTGCTCGAATCCTAGATTCGCTCTCCCAATCCTCCTTCCAACGAAGAATCGGCGCCTGCGTATCTGGTACGCGGATGAAGGTCTCCGTTATCCGAAAACCCAATCCTTAACTCCCTCTAAAATGGATATCCTAGCATGGACCGTTAATGCCAGGGGTGTTCATCGGAAACGCTCCTTACTTAAACACTTTCTAAACGAACACAATATACACATTCATTCCATCACGGAAACAAAACTCACAAACAAATGCATACTTAACTTCAACACATATCACACCTTCCTAAACAACAGCCAACACGGAACCGCCCTCTTAATTAAAAATTGTTTCCCATCCGTTCCTTTTCAACTTCCTGCACACCTACAGCATCTCGAAAGCGTTGCTGTGACGATGCACTTTCCCACTCCGATAGTATTCATTTCATATTACAACCCGCCCGGCCACAACACCCTATCCGATGACCTTTTAATTTACGCATCCAGCCTCCCTAATGCAGTCATTCTAGATGATTTCAATTACCGCCACATCCAATTCGGTGACAACACAAGTAACGGCAACGGTAACAGGCTATCATCGGCTCTGTTGCAGTTGCCGCTCTTGCGAATCGCTAACGCACAGCCAACATATTTCGAAAATTAAGGTGCCTCAATAGTAGATCATATCATAGTTTCCAAACCCATAGCACACCATTTCGATCGTGAGTGCTTCCTAGGCACTACGATCACATCAGATCACATACCCCTACTGGTCAAAACCTCATTTTGTCCAGCTCCCCCTATAATTCCTAAATACACAGTCATTAAAGATTTTTCGAGACTGGAATGTGTTCTCCGAACACATCTCCAACAACCTTCCGCCGCCCAATCTTCTAACGACCCAAGATCTCGAGAGAGTCATTATAGACCTAACTTCCGTAATTACGGTAGCGGTCGATATCTCTGTCCCACTTGAAAACATCGACATTTCCCGCAAACCGCTCCCACGGCAGATCGTGACCTGGATCAAAGAGAAAATACTCATCTATCGTCAATTCTTGTGATCTAGGGATCCGGCTTTTTTAGACCGAATACAATACCATTAACCCCTTAATCAGGCGAGAAGCGAACAAACACTTCGAAGACTCCTGGACCAAAGCCACTTCCCAGTTAGATTACAGAAATTGAAAACTCCACTTTCGGATCGCCAGATGATCCCCAATTCGATAACCAGTTTAAAGCACTCCTTGGGAGTCGCCTTGAAGAACTCCGTACCCTTAACCTTCCTAAAATCCTACTCGATAACGAGAATCCTTTCTATGCCCCCATCACGCCATCACCCCATATTTCAAAAAAGGGAAAAACCCAGCTCCAGATAATGACGGCCTAAGTCGAAAAATCCTCCGGCACCTACCCGACCCAGCCCTCCGATTACTCTCTGACAATTACAATAAATGCATGATCCTATCTCACTTCCCGACGGACTGGAAATCTGCCTCCACTGTCATGATACCTAAACCTCACTCCGACCTAACCACACCCTCCTCCTATAGATCCATTTCCCTCCTGAGTTATCTCGGAAAATGCTTTGTCCAGGCGACTCAGGAATCCAACGACCTCCTTACCAACAGCCAATTCGGCTTCCGTCTCAACCGAACGTGTCACGATCCCCTATTGACGATGCTTACGGAAACCACCAGAGCATTCAATCACAAGCAATGCAATCTGGCTGTGTTTCTGGATATTAAGCAAGCATTTGACGGGGTCTGGCACGTCGGTCTCCTACACAAGATCCGAAACCTCTACATAACCGACCCCTTCTCCAAACTCCTGCTCTCGTACCTGACCAATCGGTCAGTTCGGGTCAAAGTAGGGAGAACCTTCTGCGATCCTTCTCTACCTACAGCAGGCGTAGCGCAAGGTTAAGCCTTAGCCCCGATGCTTTACACTATCTTCGCATCCGATATTCCCGAAGTTACACAACTCAGAGTAGTCGTTGCGCAGTTTGCGGATGACACCGCCTTCTGGGTGGTTAATCGGAACAGCGAAACGGCCTCCCGCCTCATATCCAAACCCACGGAACTTCTCCAACTGGGCGAACCAGTGGACAGTCTCCGTCAATCCTACCAAAACCCAAACAATCCTCTTCCGACATCCTAACTACACCGAAGATAAATTCCTAAAGCTCGCCTCCAGAAATGTTTCCCTCACTCTAAACCAAGAAAGACTCCCACTACAACAAGAAATCACCTACCTAGGAATCCTCTTCACCAGAAACGTCAATTCGCTCCCCGATGTACGAAGAACACTTATCCGGACAAGAACCCCCACACACTCACTGGGCACCCTCCGAGGTAAAATCAGAGGCTCCCACCTCAAAACACTGAAACACACCTACAAAACATACATCCGCCTGTTATGGATTTACGATCTCCCCACATATACCAATATAAATCCCAATCACCTGTCCTCTATCGCTTCCTGTGAACGTCGAATACTCATACGCATACACAGGTTGCCCCTCAGGTACCCTACCGACATCAGAATACAACACGCAAACATACCACCCATCACACAGAGAATACAAACTCTACAGAAAAACTTTGCACACAAAGAATCTTTGGCGACACAATGCCAACACGAGAGATCCTCAATTCCCACGGAAAAAACCTAAACGAAAATTCAAACACCCCCCCGCGATCCAAACTCAACTCCTTGACGACCTCCCCGTGGAGATAGAAGAATCCCTAGATAATGTTCCATACGCCCTCCGCATCCCACCGTCTATTCGATGATGACGACCTAGCATGATACCGGCAAACGAACCTGATTAACCACACTAAGCACGCTACACTCCACTAAACAACATGCACACTTAAACCAATTAATGCAATATTAAATATTCAAATCAATCTAATTCGTCTTTTTTTTACACCAAAAATAACCATATCTCATGATTGTAGTAAACTATACAACAAAACATCACCACCAACAAGCATGGATTGACCAGGGCTGAAGAGAAAAAATAATATGTTGTAAGTTGAACCTTTCTTAACAAGTTAATCAAATCTGTTAGAGACAATGAATTCTCCGTAACCTAAGGTCCCGCGAGTATTTGGCTAATTATCTTTGTTGTGATAGTAAATTCTACTACGTGTTTTGAAAAAAATTTTGATTTATTGGAGTTTTACTGTGGCGTTTCGGTTAGTGGAAAGTTACGGAGTTCATTACTTTACTCGTTTTTTCAGTACATACGAGTATGTATCTTTGAAGTGAATAATTATTGGTCTTTTTGTTTCCAAAACAGTCATGATTACAAGAATTTTCAAATACCGTACACAGTTATCCGTGAAAATGTAACAGGGAGGCTGAGAGAATTTTTTGTTAATAGCGTCCAGATGACAATATAATGAGCTATGTGAAATGAGTATCGTATAAAGTAAGTTATACATTAATAATAACTAATGGTACTATAATTTGGAAATGCAGTCAAAGTTATTTTCAAACAATATATTAACTAATGACCCTGATAATAAATTTGCAATTATTTGTGAAAGTGATATAATTGTAGTATAATGTAACTTATTAATAATAAGTAATGGTCCATTTTAACGAGTATTAGTTACACTTTTATTGGAATCGTGAACAGAGCTGTTACTAAAAGTTCATTATACTAGTTAATATTTATATACCTATACAATTGTATAAAATCCAAAATTTTGTTTCCTCAATATTCTTCAGCGATATTTCATTGCAATATTTTAATGGTCCAAAATGCCGGCGACCATTTCGCCGACTACGCCCATTCTGACGAGTTATAGAGTTGGACCATTACGCCGAGAAGGACCCTAAAGGGCCGAACGGGATCAAGGACATTTCCTTGAATACCCAAAAGGCCGGTACTGTAGTTACCCAATACATCAAGCATTTGTTTGTATACAATTATACTCCTGATAATGCGTAGTTATATTCCGTGTGCTAACAGTTCCCGTACGTGTTAGTAGTGTAACAATGAATTAAGTGGAGGCTTATTATGGGTAAATATTTGTATTTGTATTCTTTATTTTCATTAATCATACGTTATTCAATGGTTATTTGTTATTATGGGGTTAATATTGTTAAAAAAGTCATATGAAAGGAAATAAAGTTTTTTCTAGGTTAACACGTTGAGTGCCACCATGTACAAAAAAAAATCGGACCGCTAGGCCAGATTTTTTTTTGTTGAATTACTAAAAAATAAGTTTATGTATATTACTTAAGCCATTTGCAGGTTAAATTATCAAAAAAATTTTTAATTGAAGCAAAAATAAAAAATGGTGACACGTTGGTCTCATGGAGCCACGAAGTTCTGATTTAGTCATATCGGCCATCTGAGACCAATGTGTCACCACGATCATTTGCAAGTCTTGACCTATTGAATGATGCTTCGCTTGCGGTACAATTTGTCGAATGTTACATTTAGTAGTTATTGAAACCGCGACGCGTGAAAATGTCTGCATACGAGAAAGAACAAGAAACAGTACGGCGTTTGTGGCAAGAATATCTTTCTGATGAAGACGACGAAAAAGTTTTTGAACCCGACGCTACGTCAGAAGAATTTGAACCCCACGAAGACTCGGATTCCGATTCATCAGATTATAGTCGGCCATCTAAAAAAAAGGAAAAATTTTGACAAAAAATTCAGCGACTAAAATGTGTTAATGTTCACAAAATGACGACAACATATAAATGAGACAATTGAAAATGTAATTCAACAAATGCGGAGTATACCATCACGCCATGATGAAGAGGAACAACATGGCAATAATTGTGAATATCAGTGGCAAAAAGTGACCGGTAATTTTAGGTAACTGAAACTAATCGTTATCCTGATCAATGTATTGCTAAAAACGTGTACCCTAATGCTCGTATAAAAGTCTGGAAACCAACTAATACTGAGGAAATAGAAAAATTCCTTGGATTATTCTTTGGATGGGCCTTTCCTCAATTACAAAACTATTGGTCGAAGGACAAAATATATAACAATTATACACGAAATATCATGCCTCGTAACAGGTTCCAACTTACAAATGTTGCACTTTAGTGATAACAGTATGTTATCTGATGGCAGGTTGCAAAAAATCAGACCTCTTTTGGAAAAATTGAAATCTACATTTCAGGATCCAATTACGCCTTCCGAGAATGTGTGCATCGATGAAACTTTGGTTCCGTTTCGAGGCCGATTACAATTTTTGCAGTATATAAAAAATAAGAGGCATAAATTTGGAATCAAGTTATTTAAGTTATGACTAGAAAAAGGCTACACCTACAATTTTAGTGTGTATTGTGGCAAATCAAAAAATGAAGACATGTCAGTTCCATCCAAAATTGTTTTAGATCTACTTGGTCATCTTCTCAATAAAGGCCGCAGCGTTTACACGGATAACTGGTATACGTCCGTCAGTTTAGCTACTGAGTTACTAAACCTTAATACATATTTGGTTGGTACTTTGCGTGTAAATCGAAAATATAATCCACAATCCGTCACTCAGAGTAAACTAAAAAGGGGAGAATCGGTTGCTGCTGAATGCAAAGAAGGAGTTGTTGTACTAAAATGGCGAGACAAGCGTGAAGTGCTTTGCCTAAGTACTAAACATACCGATGAAATGGTAAATGTTCCAAAAAGAGGCCAAGAAGTTTTGAAACCTAGGATTATTGTGCAATGTAATAAGTGTAAAGCATTTATCGATCTATCGGACCAGATAAAGGCTTATAACACATCTTTACGACGGAGCCTGAAATGGTATCGAAAATTAGCGTTAGAGCTTTTGACTGGAACATCTCTAGTAAATGCCCATTCAGCACATCAAGAAATAGCCAATGAAAAGATGTCCATCAGTAAATTCAGACAAGAAGTAGTCAAAGGATGAAAAACAAGACGACGTACGATGCACATCTGATGTAGCGCTTGAAGAACCAGCTCATGTACTCAAAGATGTTGGGAGAGCTACCAGAAGACGTTGTACGATATGCTGTGGAAAGATGTCTATTGGATCCAAGGAAGCAGGAAGAAAAACGCTTCAAAGTTCCCTAAAATGTGGAGAATGTGACAAACATTATTGTCTTTCCTGTTTTTTTTTTAAGTACATAAAGCGGTAAAAATATAAGATTTATTGTACAATATTTTTAGTTTAATTTTAACTCTTTCATGCTTTAAACGAATGTTAAAAGAAATAATTTCATTTGTTTGTATTTAAAATATATACCTGTATATCATTAAAAATGTTAACCAAAAGGTCGCCTTTTATGAAAGAAATATTTCTCCGGATCAACTTGATGTTGTGGTGACACGTAGGTCTCGTACGAACAGGCCAAATATAGCCAACGGATCGACAGGCCACACTTTTCACGTTGGCATTGATTTCAATGCAAAGCATAAGACATACGCGGCTTCATACAGCAAAATGTTTCGGCAACTCACTTGAGTCTAGGTTGGTCTCATGCAGCACATAAGTCCGAAACATGTATGAGACCATGTTGGTCTCATTTGGCACTCAACGTGTTCAGGATGGATCTGAACAAGAGAAGCGCTTTCTAAATCTTTACTTCTCCGTTAATTCTAGTCAATCCGAACTCTCTAGCTCCGATAGTGACCCCTATTTGTGAAGATGTAAATGCTAATTATACCCCCGGTCTAATAACCTCTAAACTTTTGGTGAAGAGAATAATGAGCACTAACACACAATGAAGCGGTTTTAGATAATGTTGATGATAATGAGTGAATAGATAGACACTCCCAAAAAATATTAAATATCAGCCTTGATCAAACTTCAGTGGGTATAAAGATGCTTATATAAAAAAAACCCATAAGATGTAAACAAATCTGGTGGGATTATTGGTTATTATTACTGAAGTATAATAACAATTACGGCAATGGGTTTCTTCATAGAACATTGTTCTAAACGTAAATATAGCTGGACAAATAAATTTATAGCAACGTTTAGAAAGAATTAGGGATATTCTTTGGTTTACCTTGAGCAGAAAGAGAGAGGGAGAGAGCGCAGTCATGAGCTCCAACATTGAGAAAGTCGCTTTATGTCGACTGACTATATTATCAGTCATTTTACCACATACATGTCTAGAAGACGATATGAAATATTACTTCGTGGTTTTAATGGTAAAACAGACTGAGACAATGAAGATATGCGTGGAAAAGTTGTTGAAGGTGTTTCAGAAAAGTATTATCCAGGTGATCATTAATCTTCGGTTGAATAATTGTTCCTTCATCGAAAATATATTAAAAGTAAGAAGTATCATACGGAATAAAGTTGTATGAACTTTGTAGCCCATTAGTTATGTACTGAAAACTGAACATTGAAGATGATAAGAAGGACGAAGGAAAAGCTTAATAGTCTGGTATTAAGGCTTGAGTCTTCGTATTGGTAAAAACACTACCTGGTGTAGAAGAATTATTACAATATCGTGCCTTTATTAAACATTTCACTAGCCCACGTAGTGCCAGTGTGTGTGGGTGCGTGCGTGTGTGCGTGAGTGAGTGCGTGTGTGTGTTGCTTAATAGACTTAATTATTATTTTTCCAAATTGTGTAGCATTTATTTATGTCAGAATATCTGTTTTGTGTTTAATATTAATCGAACTCAAAAATTTTCAAAACGTGTATGTATGTTTGTTGTTTTGGATTAAGATGAGATTATTAAAATCATCGGAACTGTATTTAACCTTTTTTTAAACCAAACAGATATTGTTCGTATTAAATGTTTGAGAGTGAGTTGTGTATTACTTCATCGAGTGGTCTCCAATTCTACCTTTCACAGAAGGGTAATATTAAATTAAGAACTCGCTTAGGACTACTTACTTCAGCGAAATTTCAGATTGTGGTGGCGCCTAAACTGTTTTCCCGGTCTGAATTTAGCTATTTGTTGCTTTTATGGTTAGTGTAAGGTTTTTGAAAGTAAATTTTATCTACTTCACGTCTCATATCGAATCCGTCAGTCTCCATTGTAGTTATCTTGGCAACCCGCTTACCTTGGTAAGCCTTCACGACGCCTAGTGGGGTTTGATTGTGTATTGAAATCTCCTAGGAAAATGTTCTGAAGGTATTCATAGTGTATAGAGGTGCCGTATCTGTATGTATAAATATGTATTGAAGTGTGTAAATCCCGTAAATTCTTATTAAGGTCGGAGTGTCGGGGATATAGTAACTAGAATGTAAATCTTTGTAACATGACGATTGACGTCGTCGTCAAACCATCTTATGTTAATTATTTGTTGGTGAAATACACATTATGACATTACTAATTACACCATAAAGTTATCAAAAATTACATACCAAATTGTTATACATTAACTCTAAGAAGTACACATTTTGTAGTGTAAAGTGTAAAAAGTACAGAGTAGTACTTAATTTACAATTTAAAATCAGATTGATGTATTTGCATGTATTTGTAGCAAATATTCAACGCATCCTAAAAAGACAAATTACCCCCAACAAGTTTCGCAGAAAGTTAATCGACTACTTTTTGCTTCTAGTTTTTAAGTATTTGCGAATCAAAGGAAATAAATTATATAGTCCGCACGTATTTTTCCTACTCGCACTCGTATATAATTGATATCGTTATGCAGTTTAACGCTTGTATATAATAACGTAAAACTTATTAAACCAAACGATATGTACATAAATTAATGAAATACATCTACATAAAACACAACTGTAAACTTTTTACTTCAGTAGATTAATTTTGAATATTCATACGTTACTATAAAAAACTGGAGAGTGCACCTGATAAATTTCGGCGGGACTTATGAAATTAGTACGTCGGCGCTTCGGGCATTCGGTGCTTCGGTCATTCGGCGTTTTGGTTATTCGGCGCTTTGATCATTGTCGGCGTAATGTTTCTTCATTCAAATCTGGTACAATGGGCGCATTCGGCGGACTGATCATCGTCGTTTCGGTAACATTCGTCCTAAATCTCGTTCGGGGTTTTGATATTTGTCGGCATAATGATCTAACTCTGAAATTCGGCATAATGGCAGTAGTTTGCGAAATGATTGTCGGCGTTTTGGTCACGTTTGGCATTTTGGATAATTAAAACATAGAAACGGCGTTTTGGAAATTCGATGGAATATCCAGGTCCGAATATACTTTTACTGCAAGTCTAAACTTTGTAAAATTTTGTTATAGTTTAACCAATGGAATATGTATGGTATATTTAGGCTTAACATAATTAATTTTCAATTATTAAATTTTCAGCTTAAATTTTAGCACGGAGCAGCTGAAATTTTAGTATGTTATAGACTAAAACTATCTGAACAATATTTGTCATTGGACCAACTTAATCTAATGGCTAGTTTTTGATATACAGGGCGTTAAAGTGGTAGTGCCTAATGAGAATTATGGCTTTTCAGTGAGTTTTAGCATGGATATACACAAGTGTTACAATTACATATTATACTATTTAGTAATTTTTCATTATTCTGTACTTTCTATCATTCTATACATGGTGTTTTAATATTAGTAGTTAATACTATTAAAAATTACAGATATAGCCATAAGCCTGATACATATCTACACTTTCGATTGTTAATAACAACCAGTTACTTAAAATGACAATGTCACCTGTAACTAAGTTTCCTTAAAGTCATTATTTAAGTTTGCATTAAAATGGCTTTTCGATTAAACTTTCAGTGTTATGTATGTGAAATAGTGGGGAATCCCAGACAAATGACCATTTTACGACAAAATGCCGACCAGAAGATAAATATTGCTCGGAGAAGACGACAGGAACTTTCACTTCCGCCAATCGACATAAATGGTAATACCAGGTTATGTACAAATTGCAATCAGGGTATCATAGATGAAATTCAGGTCTATGAAAATGATCCAGATCCAACAATTATGAAGCTTCCTCTAAAATATAGTGCTAATCATTGTTTAATATGCAATAATGCTGCAAATATTCAACATTTATCAGGACAGGCAAGGACAAATATTTTTATGCGAAAGGGAGTATACATACCTCGTATTTGTAAGGTTTGTCATGTCCATCTTGATGCGAATGGTTTATTACTTTTTCCATTAGATAATGGTATAAGGTCCATTAAAAAGCCCTACAATTTAAAAGGGGCAGAGTTGGATCAGTTGTTGACAACAATACGAGAAAGTAACACAAAAAATGAAACTTTTTCGGATGAAAACAATTTCAGTGATGAGGAGCTAAGTGCGCTGTCATCCTTAAACAGGGCTCAATTTCGGGAATTGTTCCACCTTTGTGCGAATGTTAATATTTACGGAAGAAGGAGAGAAGTTAAAAAAAAGATTTACTGTGTTTTTTATGTAAATTACGTCAAGGACTTTTAGACACGTTTTTAGCGGCGATGTTTTCTTATGGTAGCAGACAGGGTGCCTCATTGGCAATTCAAAAATTTAAGGAATCATTATCCAATAATTTTGGCCCCAGAATTTAGGACCTCGTCATATAAACCGTAACCAATTTATTGCTGAACACGTTACCCGATTTGCAAATGAGTTATTTAATGAGGAACCTGAAAACCCAAAAGCCATTATTTGTATCGATGCCACTTATGTTAACATAGAGCGTAGCAAAAATTTTCAGACCCTCAGGCAGTCCTATTCAGTTCACAAACATTGCTATCTTGTTAAGCCAGTGCTAGTTGTTGCCCCAGATGGATATATTTTGGATGTTCATGGTCCATACTTTTCCGACCCAAGAAATAATGATGCGAGTATATTAAGATACCAATGTAATCAGGATCAAGAACTAAGACACTGGCTGCAACCTGGCTATGTTGTAATTGTGGATAGAGGCTACCGAGATGTTGGGGAATTTTTAAATAATATTGGCATATCTGTGCAAATTCCATCAGCGCTAGAAGGTAGACGTCAATTGCCAACTGTAGAAGCCAACGCTAGCAGAATTATTACTAAGCAAAGGTGGGTAGTAGAAGCTCGAAACGGACACGTTCCGTCAATATTTAAAATTTTTCGTAACTGCTTTTCAATTGCCCAAATACCCAATTTGCGGACATTTTTCCGTATTACCTGTGCCCTAATAAACCGCTACCATCCACCATTACATATGGAAGAAGCAAATGAAGAACTAGCACAAGAAATGCTTCAAATGGTAAACGAACCTAATCATGTACAAGCTACAGCGGAAAATGAAGGCTTGTTGAGGCGGCACGGCAGATGGGCACCTTTAAAACAAAATCAATTAGAAAATTTTCCAGTTCTAAGTATAGCTCAATTAAGACGCATAACTTACGGACCTTTCCAATTTAAACCACCACCTTCTTACATACAGGGTAACAATCACCAACTGGGCAACCACTTTTTCGAAATTGATATGGCGTTCAACGAATTAAATCTCGTTCGGATTAGAATTAGATCTAGACATAGAAATCAAATTAAATATCAAATAATAATTAGCTGTAACCCTGTTCCTGATAATGATGCTGAACAAGAAGATGGTCCTGTATTTGGCTACTATTGCCAATGCAAAACAGGAGCGCGAACTATAGGAATGTGTGCACATATAGCAGCAGTTATTTGGTAGGCTACCGCAAACCAAAGATGTTTTAAACAGACATGCTGCCGTCTAAATGTTCCGTTTCTTGTATATAAATCATGTAAATATTAGGTTGTTTATTTTATGTATAAGTTCCACTTTTTATCATGTAAATAATCATATTTAATACTAATTTTTGTTGAAATACCCTATATAAAATGTTAGAAAGTACAGAATAATAAAAATTACAAAAAAGTATAATATGTAATGGTAACACTTGCGTATATCAATGTTAAAACCCACTGAACAGCCATTATTCTTATTAGGCACTATTAATTTAACGCCCTGTATATCAAAAACTAGCCATTAGATTAAGTTGGTCCAATGACAAATATTGGTCAGATAGTGTTAATCTATAGCATATTAAAATTTCATTAAATTTGACTGTGGTCTAAAAACCCATAAGAGGTGTGCAGGGTCCTTTGATAAATTAAAAACGATGTTCGTCTTTTCAAATGGGATTATGCTAGGTGTGGTCAGGATAGGATCGGAAGCAACGGAGTGAGGGTTCGGTGGGGGAAGATATTACCCCAGCATTCGCCTAAATAGTCGCACATGATCTGCGTGTACGCAGTAATCATACCAACGCTTATTGTGTATGAGGAAAACACTCTGAGAAAACCTCATACGGGGTAGCCGGTAACGGGAATCTAACCACTTTCCGAATGCCAAGCAGGTCGTATTACCATAGGCCCACTAACCCGGTGATAAAGCTAGCGTAGAACTGCGAACCGTAAACTTTATTTTACATTTTTGACATGTCGAAACACGATATTGGTTAATATATTAAATTATTGAGAAATGCTGATGCCAGCTTTTTAATAATCTACTTAACATTATTATGTTTAATAATTTTTACATTAGGTTATCTTCCATTAAAGCATTTGTGTTTAGTGTGTACAATTGTACATTTTTCTGATCAAACCGGAAGTAGAATAACAGATTAATATATTTCTAAATTCATGAAATATTTTCATTTCCGTCCTTTTCAACAAATGAAATGATTTAAATGTGTTAAGTTAAAAGTTTCGTCGTATTTCAATTTAAAGAGAGGGTATTATGAATATTGCGTAATTAAAATTTGATATACAAAGAGTCTAAACCATAAAATGAATATGTGTATGTCAATGAAAGTTGTGATACTGGTGATAAAATAAATAATGGTTAGAAGACAATTACGATGCCATTAATTTAAGAGAAACATTATCCAGCATTAAATGACACGGCGTCCATGAAATGTGCGGATTAACATGGTAAATGGATGAATTCTGAGCAAAGGGAGAGAGATAAAGCCCAATGAGCGCACGTTATTTATTCTTATCGGAGGCATCTTCTTGTATCGGATCGAAAAGTTCCCTTATTGTGTGAAAATTTTACGAAAAAATTCAAATTTTCTGAGTTTCTCAATCACTTGTAATGACTAAATGTCTACCAAACAATTTGTGTCACATTGATGTGACAGGTCGCACCCCAACTACATCGAAAAAATGAATTATTTAACAATATGTACTATTACCATACGTTGATTAGCACTGTTTAGGCTGTGTACATAATTTAGAGTCGAGGGATGAATCAGAATGAAACATTTCACCCTCAGTCCTGCAGTTGTCATCTCGTGTATGTATTTAGAAATCTTTCATGGGGTGGATTAACGTTTATTCCAAAAAATAACTATTACCAATTTACATAGTTATGTGGTAAGGGGTCTTTCTGTGTTTAATCGTATAATATTTTCGGCTTGTGACGAGTATTAATTTTGCTTAATAAGATTTGTACGAAAGAACACTACTTACTTCTATAATGATAAATTCCGTCCAAAATAAATGAATCATACAAAGGCAATAAATTAAGTTTAGATGATATAATTGCGGTATAAACCCCCATATTTTCGGATTTGGGTTTTTCTTATTCGTGGTTGTATATCTTACTTTACATTTTTTTATGCAGCAAGCCTTTTCCTTTTGTTGACACGCATTTAATTTTTTCCTTTTGCGAACACAAAATTTGATTACTAAAAATGAATACAAATTCATTTTGAAAATAATTCAATCGTAGCATTAAAAATACCGATTGATATGTTTCGCTCTTCAATAAGGTATAATTTGAAATGGAATTTTAGACAATCAATATGCATCACCTATATTTTGATACATGTCAATAAAGTACGTGCTAACTACATTGTAGTAATTATTAATCACACTTTTTCCATAATGTTCATTCGAGGTAAAAATCCGAAATACGCCTGTCTAACTAGACATATTGGTTGTGAGGCGTAATAAGAAATCTTAGTAGCACCTACAGGATACGTCTTTGTCGGTTTGGTTGTAGTCAGATAATAACTTGCACCCTACACGTAATCGGGTAAAACGTATACTAACACATAGTGTGGGTACTAATAATAATAAAGGAAAAATACTGGAACCTACCGTATATCAGCCCTTTATGAATCGCGAGTTCAATACCTTTTGAGTGTATCTGAAGCTCTATGCTCTAAAATATCAAATGGGGAGGCACAAAAATGTATGAGCACATGCCCTACTCTCTTTTCTAATCGTATGTGATTCTCTGAGCTGGTATGCTTTAACTTCTTAACTATACCTTTAAAGTTTTTGTATTTACATCTCAAATGAGAACTCTAAAATAACAAGTACTTATTATCTGACAAAGAAAATAAAAAAGAAAGACTTGTCGCCCATGCCGAAGTCATAAGCAATAATCTTAGCATTTAACTTTTAAAGTTTCACTCTCCGTCTCCGTCTCAGTCTCCGTCTCCGTCTCCGTCTCCGTCTCCGTCTCCGTCTCCGTCTCCGTCTCGTCTCGTCTCCGTCTCCGTCTCCGTCTCCGTCTCGTCTCCGTCTCTCGTCTCCGTCTCCGTCTCTCGTCTCCGTCTCCGTCTCCTCTCGTCTCGTCTCCGTCTCTCTGTCTCCGTCTCCGTCTCCGTCTCCGTCTCCGTCTCCGTCTCCGTCTCGTCTCCGTCTCCGTCTCCGTCTCTCTCGTCTCCGTCTCCGTCTCCGTCTCCGTCTCCGTCTCCGTCTCCGTCTCCGTCTCCGTCTCCTCGTTCTCTCGTCTCCGTCTCCGTCTCCGTCTCCGTCTCCGTTCTCTCGTCTCCGTCTCCGTCTCCGTCTCCGTCTCCGTCTCCGTCTCCGTCTCCGTCTCCGTCTCGTCTCGTCTCGTCTCCGTCTCCGTCTCCGTCGTCTCGTCGTCTCCGTTCCGTCTCGTCTCTCGTCTCCGTCTCCGTCTCCGTCTCCGTCTCGTCTCCGTCTCCGTCTCCGTCTCGTCTCGTCTCCGTCTCCGTCTCTCGTCTCCGTCTGTCTCGTCTCCGTCTCTCGTCTCCGTCTCCGTCTCCGTCTGTCTCCGTCGTGTCTCTCGTCTCCGTCTCCGTCTCGTCTCCGTCTCCGTCTCCGTTCGTCTCGTCTCCGTCTCCGTCTCCGTCTCGTTCCGTTCCGTTCCGTCTCGTCTCCGTCTCGTTTTTTCCGTCTCCGTCTCGTCTTTGTCTCCGCTGCGAATCTCTGTCTCCGTACTGCGTCTCGTCTTTGTCTCGTGTCCGTGTACCGTTTACGTTCGTTGCCGTTCGCTATTTGTCTCTGTAGATAATCAATTTGTGAAATTTTGATTGTTTTGTTACTTCACTCTTGGACTCTTTTGGCATGTCATTAGTACCTACGTGAGTTGCTTCTTGTCATATTTGAAACGTTTCATGTAGATAATGAATATAACCATTAGTTTGACCAGATTTGTTTAAATTATCAATTACTGTGGTTTGTATTTCTTAATGGTGTAATATACAAATTCACTTCCCACACTACTTAGAGTTCTTATCTTTTGTTCTATTGTCACGTATTTAGGTATGATCAAAAATCGTTTAAACTACATCCATGGTAGTTTGAACTCAAACATTTCAGTTTAAAAGATTACAAATTATGTGGTATTTATTTCTTAATGTGATTAGATAACAATTAATCTCCCCTCTCCCCCTATAACTTAATTAATTGGTTTCGTAATTCATAATTGTATATAGGTAGGAAACGAAAAATGCTATCCCACTACTACTATCCAATCCCGGGTAGCTGAAGTTAACCGAAGTCGGGTCAGCACAACAATGTTTTATTTTGTTTGAAAATTAGTATATTTCTCAAGGTTTACCGTTAATGTGTCGTTAAAAGTGGTAACATGGACCCCCAAAAAATGTATAGGGTTTCTCAGGTATATGTTAGCTAATGTCTACAAACGAAAGGTTTTGACTCTGGATATTATTAGAAAACTTGCTGATCTGGTGAGAAATATTGATGATATTCATTATGCAGAGGACAAGCACCTACTTGTGAGTAGCAATTCCGAATTACGTACTCCAATTAATGTTAGACACAAAATAATTCTGTATTATAAATGTTTTGTAACTGTGGTTTCCTATTAGTGGAGTTGATCGGCCTATTTCCACAGGTTTTGCTTTTGGAGCGTGACGTTTCGGAAGCTTAGTTCTGAGAAGAACTGTTTTCGCACTTGAGTCGAATGCACCTGTTATATACAATTTTTTCCCAAGCACTTGACTACTCTCAGATTCGAATTTGGTACCTTTGGTAATCCAATATATATTTTTGGAACTTATATATATATATATATATATATATATATATATATTAAACTCTTTTGTGGTAGCGCAGATGTTTATTGCGCATGTTGCGCCGAAACTTCTTGCGCAGGTGTATTGCGCTTAAACTCTTCGCGCATTATTGGAATCCATATGGGTTTCATTTCTACAGTATCTTGCCTTATTAGATTTTCTGCTAGTGCGATGTATGTGGCTTCTTTGAGTTTTCGCGGAGTTGTGTTCTCGTCTTTTGCCACTATCTGTATGTTATCCCATTGGACGCGGTGGTCTTCGTTCCAGACATGTTCGGCGATTCTTGATCTTTCTGTTTCGCCCTTGCGGACGAGGTTGTATACACACTTCTTGGAAATTCTGATCTTCATTGTATGGTTTGGTTTTGGTGAGTATTCCCCTGAGCGTTCTGGTCGATCTGAAGGCAGTGCGTATCTTGTATTTGCTGCCTATCCTTCGTATTTTGTCTGAGCTACCTTCTATATATGGTATTATCGCTGCACATTTAGGTTCTTCTTTTTCGGTTACCCTTTCCCTGTTTAGGTTTGGTGTTATATCGGGGTAGACATTTTCTTTGAGTGTTCTAGCGATATTTTCTTTTTCTTTGTTCAGGTCTTCTTGTTTTGAGCAAATTGCTTTTTCTCTATCGTACAAGCATTTTGCCACGCCTAACTTCATGTTTTTGTGGTGATTGGAGTTGTAGTGTAGGTACCTCCCCATGTGGGTAGGTTTCCAGTATACACTAGTCGTGAAAGTGTTGTCATTCCTGTGTACAAGTACATCCAGGAATGGCAGTTTTTGTTCTGACTCCAATTCCATTGTGAATTTTAGATGATCTAGGAATTCATCTAGCTTATGCTTGCCGTGTTGCCAAACTACGAAAGTATCGTCCACGTATCTAAGCCACATCCTTGGTTTCTCTGTGAATTCGGTTATCGTTTGGTCTTCAAAGTCTTCCATATATATATATATATATATATATATATATATATATATATATATATATATTAGCTCACTATGGGTGATAGTGGGAACCCATCGCCATCCCAAACTCTTGTTAGTAGAATTTGTCTTATACCTAGAAATATGTAGTTCTAATTCATATTGTCAGAAGTTCCATTATTGTGTTTACAGAGAGTTGCGTGCGTTCGTCTAACGTTTCATCTTTTTCCAGCTTGTCACTTATGATAGTTAGTGCCTTATCGGTGGGCACATTTGCGAATAGACTCACAATGTCAAAGCTTACCAGTATTTCTTCGTGGTTTGGTTGGAAGTTTCTGAAGGTTTCCACGAAGTGCTGCGTGTTCTTGACCATAGACTCGGTTTTCCCTATAAGGTCGTGATGATACCTAGCAGATAGTGTGCTAATGGGTGACAAGGTGAATTTCTCGAGCTCACAATTGGTCTCAGAGGAATTCCTTGCTTATGAATCTTTGGTTGGCCGTACAGATGGGGAGGTTTGCTGTAGTGTGGGGTAAGTCTAGTTCTGTGGTAATCGGAGAACTCCCCCTTATGTTTTGCCAGCATCAGGTATATCCGTCTTTCGATTGATAGTGTGGGGTCTTTTGGAATTTGTTTGTACTCACTCCCGTCTAGTAGTTCTTGGATCTTACTGTTGTAACCGTCCATATCCATTACCACAGTCGCGTTTCCATTGTCTGCCGGGAGAATTGTGATCGTTGGGTCATTCTTAAGGGAAATGAGCGCTCTCCTTTCTAGGTTAGAGAGGTTAAGTTTAGTTCGCCTAGATGAATCTAGGACTGATCTAACCTTACTTCTGTATTTTTCGGCTTCTTCAGGATCTAATTGCACAGCTGTTACTTCGACTGCGGTTATTAAATCTACTTTCGGAATATACCTCGGCGTTATCGCATAGTTTAAGCCTTTATCCAGAACTATGCGAACTATGCGATAACACTGAGGTTTACTCCGGAAGTAGATTTAATAACCGCAGTCGAAGAAGCAGCTATGAAATTAGATACTGAACAAGCCCCAAAGAATACAGAAGTAAGGTAGGATCAGTCCTATATTTATCTAACCTAGAAAGGAAAGCGGACGTTTCCCTTAAGAATGACCCAAAGATTAAAATTCTCTCGGCAGACGAAGGAAACGCAACTGTGGTAATGGATATGGACACTTGCAACAGTAAGATCCAAGGACTACTAGACGGGGGCCAGTACAAACAAATACCAAAAGACCCACACCATCAATCGAAAGACGCATATCTGGCAGCTGGTCAAATCTAAAAATCATACAGATGTTCTCCGATTGAAACCAAAAATCATATGTGAACTAAATTACTCCCAACATAAGCAAACTTCGCAATCTGATACGTCATACTCAATAGATTATAACAAAGTGAATATCTTGAGACCAATTTAATACTAATAATTACTATGATACCATTTAAATACAATATTATTATAATACTAATATATATATATATATACTTGACCTTATCGAAGTAATATAACTATCGAAAGTCTACGGTCAAGAACACGCACTTCGTGAAACCATCAGAAACTCCAAGCAAACCACGAAGAAATACTGGTAAGCTTTGACATAGTGAGTATATTCACAAATATTCACAAATTGCCTTCCATAAGGCACTAACTATCATAAGGGACAAGCTGGAAAAGGATGAAACGTTAGACGAACGCACGCAACTCTCGGTAAATACAGTAATGGAACTTCTGACAATATCGTTAGAACTACATATTTCAGGTAAAGACAAATTCTACCAACTAGAGTTTGGGATGGTGATGGGTTCCCCATATCATCCATAGTAAGATGTATCATAGTATATATATATATATATATATATATATATATATATATATATATAATAATATATATATATATATATATATATATATATATATATATATATATATATATATATATATATATATGGAAGGCTTTGAAGACCAAGCGATATCCGAATTCACAGAGAAACCAAGAAGTATCATCACACCCTTATCGGGAAAAACCGAGTCTTCGGTCAAGAACACGCAGCACTTCGTGGAAACCATCAGAAACTTCCAAGCAAACCACGAAGAAATACTGGTAAGCTTTGACATAGTGAGTATATTCACAAATATTCACAAATGTGCCTTCCCATAAGGCACTAACTATCATAAGGGACAAGCTGGAAAAGGATGAAACGTTAGACGAACGCACGCAACTCTCGGTAAATACAGTAATGGAACTTCTGACAATATGCGTTAGAACTACATATTTCCAGGTAGAAGACAAATTCTACCAACTAGAGTTTGGGATGGTGATGGGTTCCCCACTATCATCCATAGTGAGCAGTATATATATATATATATACATATATATATATATATATATATATATATATATATATATATATATATATATATATATATATATATATATATATATATGGAAGCTTTGAAGACCAAGCGATATCCGAATTCACAGAGAAACCAAGAAGGTATCATCACACCCTTATCGGGAAAAACCAAGTTCGAATCTGAGAGTAGTCAAGTGCTTGGGAAAAAAATTATATATAACATATGAATTCAACTTAAGTGCGAAAACAGTCCTATTCAGGACTAAGCCCGATGACGGAAGCTCCACTAACTCCACTAACAAAATAATTGTTTCATCTTTCACGAAACATATTGTAGAAACCTTGATTCGTAATTTTCAGTTATGAGAAAACCTAATCCCAAGACAATTTTATCACTGTGGCTACCTAAATAAATCGGCATATAGGCAAACGCGATCCGCTATCTGAAGGGTAAACTAAAAGTTCCACAACCGTAAAATAATGGATCGTTATGTAAAGAGTAAGAAAAGAAATTTTTTACATCACGTATCCTGATTATTTATTAATTAATCATTTCCTATAATTGATAGGGTGCAGAATTACATTGCCATAATCTCAGTGGGAATGTACTCTAACTTTGTTAAATCAAGTTACTTACTTGACCAATCTAAAAAATCACATCATGTGAGGTGGTGAAATAAGAATATCTTTCCCACGGAACGTCTTCAATCTTATCAGTCTGCGGAACGCGCGATCCTTCGTGATGTACTCCAGAAAGGTTGCATTAAATGAAATGAAAGATAACGCACTAATTATGACTCCATATAACGGTTTAATTAATTAAATAAACTAGGGAACTTGAGAGAAATTTTCTCACAACACGTTTTCGAAATTTCAACAACAAAAAGCTGTAAAGAAAACTTCTGCCATGTGGAATTAAAATAACATTTTCCACAACAAGGTTGCATACTTCTATTGAAAAATTACGTTATCTAAATTTCATGCGCACCTGATAAAATACAGTGTAATAATTATTAAGTTAAGTGTCTGTTAATAAACTGTATTAAAACGAAATATATTGTTTTTTGCTGCAATGTTACGGTTCAAATTCAAGATCTGTGTGTAAAAGGTAAATTTGTAGTGATTCAGTTCAGACGTCCAGTATTTATCATTTAAAGTAAAAAAATGAAAACAAGTCCTAGACTTAAAATGTTTAAGAAATGTGTACCATTCTCATTTTACTGGTGACTCACTGTTATAGTGTGGTATTGTGATCGCCCCAGTGAGCATGTTTGTCTGCTCCCAGCATGCTTCGCCCGTTTAGACACTATTTGCAGTCATATGGTCAACTGTGCACTGCGATGAAGAAGTTTATAATATTTAAAAAATTGAGTTACCCGCTGACTGTGAGATACGATCTGTAATTCAATTCTTGAGTGCAAAAAACTTTGCATAAGCGGAAAATCATCGTCAGATTTGTAAAATTTACGTTAATAATTATATGGATGCCAGTAAAGTTTGAATGTCTAATGACTCATTTCAAGGTCAGTTTTGTACACTAATTTGTCGTTTCTGTATCGATACAAACCAGAAAGAGGTGAATTTTTGGACCACACTTGTTACATAAGATTAGACTTTGGCATCTCACATGACTCCTGAGTTCAAACAACAGTAAATGGAATGGTGACACACACCATCACAAATAGAAGTGAAAGCCAAACCGACAAATTCCACACGAAAGACCATGGCAACTGTCTTTTGGGACGGAGAAGAGATTTTGTTAGTGGATTTTATGCCGATAAGCTAAACGATCAATCCTGATGCGTATTTTGTGCCCTTGATACAACTTTTAGTCGTGCCATACAATACAAGTGGCCTTACCTACTGCCTTCCGATATGGTGTTGCTCCACAACAATGCAAGGCTACATGTTTCGGCACAAACACAAGATGTAATCAGCTCTTATGGATGAAAACAACTGGATCACCTGCCTTACATACCAGATCTTGTCCTCAGTGATTTTTCACTTGTTTTGGTACTTAAAGGAGTTCCTTTGTGGTCAACGGTTCAACGAGGATGAAGTAAGAGCTACTCATGAATCATGCTTCTTCACAAGTAGCATATCTCTTTGACTTCGGAATTCAAAAGCTTGTTTAGCGTTTGAACAAAAAGAAAATTATGTGGAACAATCAATTCGGGTGGGTATTTGGTGTCTTCCGGTTTGATGTTACTCCATGAGACAATTCAAAGCTACATGATCACCTACCTTACAGTCCAGACTAGTGATTTTCACTTATTTCGGTACTTAAAGGGGTTTCTTCATGGTCAACGGCTCAAAGACACGAATAGAGAGAACTAGTCATGAACTGTACTTCTTCACCAGCGACATATTTGTTTGAGTTCGGAATTTAACGGAATTTAAGTGGTATGGCAACATTTGAACATAAATGGAAAGTATGTACACTATGGATACAATGTTATGGGAAAAAGGGCACAGAAACTATAATTGTGTTTTGAGATAGGGTTTATAAAGAAAAAATGAGTGTGCTTACTTATGTTTAATTATAATAAAATGTTTAGCGGTTACTCTTTATGGATTTAAACGCCACACCGCAGCCTCACAACAGAGGCTTAAGCGCTGACATTTCGTCCTTACATACTAATTAAAACTGCTACAACAGCTATAACTCTCTTTGATACAAGTTGACTAGACATATATTACTATATTCTACCAAAGATGTTCACATTTTTGTATTCTTCTTATTACACTACATGGCAAAAAATATATATTGATGATATTTACAGTATTATTAAAAGACGGACCTTACAGCCTATAGTATGTATAAAGATTTCTAAAAATCACACATTTTCCAAAGATAGTTCGTAAAGATAATGCAAGTATGTGAAGATAGCCGCATCGTTTTTGAATAACCTGATTTGAACATGTGTATAAATAGGCGCTAATTATGCGCCATTGAAATTATTTTTGCGTCCCAATAGGAAATAAGTTGTAGCAAAACTTCGGAGCCGTAAACTTCTGGATAAAGCATTTTCTATGTTGTAATTAGACGCCAATTAACCGCCTTGTTCGCCGTTAAAGTTAAACTTTGCGCCTTTATAGAAAACAAGTTATTGTAAAATCATATTGACACGGATAATTTGGGATAATGTTTTCCAAGGTAATTAAGTGCCAATTATGCGTCGTTTTCCATTGCTAAAATAAAATTTTGTGCCTCCAAAGGAATTAAGTTATAGCAAAATGGCTAATTTTATAGCCTTATGGATAAATTATACTTTTCCTTCGCGACTATTACGCGTCATTTTGCTCCGTTAGACTTGTTTGCGCTCTTATAAGAAACAAGTTACTGCAAAAATTACATCAACACGCACCGTCGTGAACTTCTTCACTATGCGCCATTTTGTATGGTTAACATAAAATTTTTCTTTCCTATAAGATACAAGTTAGTGCAAAAATAACATCAACGGAGTGAACTTCACTGTCGTGAACTTATATAAAAAATTATTCTTTTCTTACGTGTTTAATTATGTCCTACTTATGCGTAAAATAGCACATACTCTTCCTATAGGGGAGCAAAATTTAATCTTAACGTTGTAAAACGGCGCATAATTGGCACCTAATTATCGGACAAGAAAAGATTAATTTATTCATTAGTTCACGGCTGTGACAATAACTTATTTCTTCTGGTGACACTAAATGTTATTTTCGTGGCGCAAAACGAGCGTAATTGGAGCATAATTACTGCATAAGAAAAAAATAAATTGTGCTGATGTTAACAGCTGCCTGAAGTCAGCCGTGACTATGTAATTTTTACAATAACTCGTTTCCTATAGGGGCACAAAATCCTTAATTGGGCTCCTAATTATTGAATAAGAAAAAAAATATACGCGGTTATGTGAAATTAAGCCTGTCGATTTAATTCTTGCAATTAATTACGTGTTTTCTATAGGATCGCAAAATTTAGTTTTAGCGAAGCGTTACAGGCGCCTAATTACTACCTACAAAAAATTGATCCAGAAATTGGCGGTTTCGTGCAGTTAACCATGCGTATACAATTATCGCTATAACTTATTTCCTATTGGGGCGCAAAATTCAATTTCAACGGTGCATGATTAGCGCCTAATTATATATATATATATATATATATATATATATATATATATATATATATATATATATATATTCAATACACATTATTTAAAAATGACACGCCTGGATAATGCTCTGAAAATTATCGTTATAGACACCAGATTTACTGTTACAAGAAAGTGAACATAAGGAATTTCTTCAATTATTGTGAAACAACAAAGGTAACATTTGAGTAAATAAAATACGCCTACACAACTAGGCATAATGAATGAGCCCAAATCCGTACTAAAAGGGCTGAAAAGAGTTCATAGTAAGATATATCTTTTTAGCCTTGCCATAAGAGTTAAAACAGTGCTTATATACTGGGTGTTTCAAAAAACGTTCCACTATTTTCTAGGGTAAATAGAATATTAAAAAATAACGTTAGTTTGGTTAATGAACATGTGTCCAAAAATGCCCCCTTAAGATGATACGGCCCTATAAAATTGACCCCAAAAATCCTTTTTTTAAACCTCTGAACCGGTTTAAGATACCTAAATGAAATTTAGATCACAAATACCTTTGATTAGGTCATAAAAGATAGTGTTGACAAATTTTTAATATTTTGTACAGGAGCGTCGCTAAAGGGGGGTGGCACTTATTTTGACCCCAAACTTTTTTTATTGGGATATTATTTTTTGGGCAAAAATAATATTTTTTAAAGTTTAAAAAATTTGTGGTTTTGGAGTTATTTGAGGTTTTAACATGTTTTACCTAAAATAAGGAGATATTGAGTTAATTTGATTTACTTGAATTAAGTAGACCTAGACTGCAGACTCGCGATTTTTTTGCTTGACAGATTCGTTATAACGCTTAAGCGTAATAACGCTTTCAAAACTGTGAAAATGAATATGTACACTAATAGTGACTATACCGATATGTTGATAACCCTCCTATTGTGTTAACATTTTAGTTTCACTTATTGTATTCGGGTCATTATGACCTGGGAGCCTATAGTTGTCGTTTTATTGTCGTTAAATTGATATAACGGTAAATGATAAAAAGAAATAAGATGTAGTATTTATTATTTATTACATTTTATTACGTTATTTTATTTTTATTACATATTATTATACATGTTATGTAAAGAGCATCTGAAAAACGTAGTAGTTAGGTATAAGTTTGTTTGTTACAGTCTTGACAGAAGTAATATACATGATCTTTACATATGTATTTTGAGCAATTACAACATACCATATTAGTTTTATTATCATTTGAAGAGGGACAAAAATTACATCGTTTACGCTTGGTTGTGGTTAATTGTTCCCTTACTTCGGAGTTACTGGTTGAAGAACGTGAGTTCATAACCATTTCAGCTGCAGGAATACTTCGAGGGAGACATTTTATTTCTTGTAATAATGGAGTGATCAAGGAATTACTTAGTTCTTCAACAAATAGGCGCCGTTTTGTAAGTTTTCCAGCATTCCAGGTTAGAGTTACTTCGTATCACAGAACATAAGCGTTGTAACCTGAAACGTCCATGGTATTGTAACAGATCGCCATTGTCCACCTTTTAGTTTGCCGTCTGCATGTGTATGTTATTATTAACTTGTCTAATGTGTCTACAGCACCTTTAGTTCTGTTGTAATCTAAAATCATAAACGGCTTTTTATGATCTTGGTTACACACTCCGTTATTGTGGTGTATGGTGCTCATGAGCGCAACATTTTTGTTCCGTTTCAAAATATAGGAAACTATCGACGTGTCCTTGGTAAAGTAAAATTTTGAAGAAAGAACTTATTTCCTGTTGCAGACCAATCCGGCTGGCAATTCAGGATTATTTTTGCGAATAGTGCCAAGCATGGCTATTTTTCTTTTCAATAGCATCTGCCCTTGATCGTGCGCGGTAAAAAAATTACCACACGTTACGTTATGATCTTTTAGACCACAAGTAAAATCTAGCACAACTCTTTTACCTTCATCTCTTTCTGAAGGTTCACCTTTTTTCCCGATGTGAACTTGCATGTTATAAGCATAAGCAGTTACGGAATCGCATAAATTCCAAATCTTGACTCCATGTTTAGCAGGTTTATTCGCGATGTACTATCTAAAAGGGCAACGGCCTCTAAAAGGTACCAGTTGCTCCTCTACTGTTACATTTTCGTGAACATTATAGTTTGGCGTCGTTGTGGACGAGTTTTTTTATCGTCAAAGCGAATTATTCGTGCAATTATATGAAATCGTTGTAGGGACATCGTTGCTCTGAATATTGGACGACCTACATTTCCATCCCACAGACTGGATGTTGCCTCTCCATGAGATTTATACACTCCGGCTAGAAACAGTAGGCCAACAAATGCTTCTAATTCAAGTAATCTTAATTCTTGAAACGTGTCGCCACAAACTCTTTTGTCTTCTAAATTTGACATTTTCAAAATTAGGTTTACAATTTTGGGTGTGAACTATAATACGTACGCGGATTTTATATCAATTATTCGCGACCTAGCCTACCTTGTTGGCCCAGGAATCAACGAAATAATATTTACTGCTGATAACCTTCCCAATTGATGTGTCTTTTCATTTCATTCTATATTGCCGTCTTTTGAAGTTACGTGATTATCCGTATCAGCTTCATCTGAAATCGTAGCTTCCACTTCATCATCGGGTTCGCTATTATATATCTCGGTTTCGGAAAAATGGTCTTCTTCAGAAGGATTAGAATCACTATCAGAAACACAAAAAAGGAGTTCACTATCCATAAGCACTCTCTCACTAAACATTTTCAATAATAAATTTCAATTGTTAGGTATTTCTTATAAGAGTGTAGCATCAAGTTTGGTATTTACTATGAAACTAACACACAGACGCTCACTGGCTGCATTTATACGCGGGGCTACAGACAAGTCTTAACAGGATAAACTTGTTTACCGGTCCGCAAATATCGCATGCAATATACGCAATATTGCGATATAATGTGGCAATGTTATGTAAGTTATTTATATTTATGAAAATAAATAAAAAAATAAAATACATTCGTCTATGATAATAATCTGCTTCTCGTTCTTCTAATTTGAACCACACAAATCACCGGGTCATATAGACCCAAACACAGTGAGTGTAACAAATGCATTTAAAAAAAAATTAATTATAATTTTCTAATATCAATCTAGGTACACTGTTATTAGGGTAATGAAATAAAAGTCATCCAGTGGTAACCAAATATTTAAATAAATTAACGAATTATGCACATTAGAAGAACGTGATAGGGTCATGTAGACCCGAACACAATACCAGAGTTAACATTAAGGAGATTTTCAAGAAGAAGCGTTCCGTGTTCAAAAACGTTTTTGAATTTAGTGAGGCGGTGCCGTGAGACGGGAACCTTTAAACCAAAAAAGGTAAATTCTGGTAGACCACGAGTGGCAAGAATTCCTCAAACGGAAGAAGATATTTTAAATCAAGTTGTTGCGGATCGTACGATAAGTGTAAGAAATGTGGCAAGGGCAAGTGTTTCTAGTGTACATCGTGTATTAAAAGAACAATGATTGCTACCGTTTCACTACCGGCAAGTACAATAATTATTGCCTGAAGATCTTTTTTTGAGAAGAGACTTTTGCTAATTATTACAAGAAAGAAGGAGACAGAGCCCTGATTTTTTACAAAATATTATTTTCACCGATTAATCAACTTTTACTAGACAAGGTATGTTTAATAGTCATAACAGTCACTTCTGGGCAGAGTAATATCCAAAGGTTAAACGTGTAAACGCATTATCAACATCATTTTAAGTTGCATGTGTGGGCTGCTTCAATAGGCAACCTCCTCGTTGCATACCATACTTTTGATGGCAATTTAAATGGTGATGTTTACTATGAATTGTTGGATAATCCGTTTTTAGAAGATTTGCCTCTTGATCTACGAAGAAATATGGTTTTTATGCATGATGGTGCTCCACCTCATTTCAGTAGACAAGCTTGAATATGGCTCAACGAACATTTTCCAAATCGTTGGAATGGCCGAGGTGCTGATGCTCCTATCCCTGACCTAAATCCCTTGGATTTTGATGTGTGGAGTTTAGTTAAAGACAAAGTATATTCAAGCGAAATAAATTCCATTGAAGAACTTCAAGCGAGAGTTGAAAATAATCTAAGAATGTTAATTCAAGAACAACGGCCACTCCAAAGGATTATGTTTTCACTAGAAAAACGTTTACGGTTATGTATTCGTGAAAATGGTGGGCATTTCGAATATTTAATGTAAAAACCCGTGCCAACTTATTCCATTTTTGTTTTGTTTTGTGTTGTTCGTTCTAAATAATTTACAATATTTTTACCTCATAGTTGTTTTTGAAGCACTCATTATTCCCTGAGGTAGTTCTCACGCATGAAAATTATTAATTGTTTCATTTTAAAATAATTTATTAGTTCGGTCAGCATTACTTGCTAAAACCTCAAATAACTCCAAAACCAGTAATTTTTTTGACTTTCAACCAGAGTACCTTTTTTGTGACAAATTGTTTAGAAAAATACATAAAAAAAGTTTGTAGGCAAAATAAGTGCCCCCCCCCCCCACCCTTTAGCGACGCTCCTATACAAAATATTAAAAATTTGTCAACACTATCTTTTATGACCTAATCAAACGTGTATATATATATATATATATATATATATATATATATATATATATATATATACACGTTTGATTAGGTCTAAAGTAGTGTTGACAAATTTTTTATTAGCAATCAAAATACAAGGTATTCTATCGGCTAATTTGCTAACGTAATCTAAGTAATAACAATTAAACTTAGATAAAGCATGATGAGATCTCACCCAGCGATGGGATCTCTTACTCCTTTTATAGGTCAGCTGGCCACTGTCTTTTGATTCTTCTTGCAGGGGCTTCCAGTAGGGGTTGCATTAGAGGATTTGTGTGTGTTTCTATCTTTTGACGGTGAGCGATATTTCTCTCATGGATGACTTCTTTTATAGTTGGTATTTTTAGGTTATTGTGGATCATTTCATTACTGATATACCATGGGGCGTTGACTATGGTTCTTAGTATCTTGGATTGGCATCTTTGTATTATTGCGATATTTGTTTTACTGGCGTATCCCCAGATTTCTACTCCATACGTCCATATAGGTTTGATAATTGACTTGTAAAGCAGTAGCTTGTTATCTATAGATAATAGGGACCTTCTACCAATCAACCAGTTCATCTCTCTTTGTTTTAAGTCCATTTGCTTTCTCTTTTTGTTGATGTGTTCTCTCCAATTCAATTTAGTGTCCAAGTGAAGTCCTAGATATTTTACTGTTGTGTTTTGTGGAATTTCTATATTGTTAAGGTAAATGCGTGGGCATGGATCTATTCGTAGAGTAAAAGTTAGATGTGCAGATTTGGTTTCGTTTATGTTTATATTCCATTTTTTAACCCAGCATTCTAGACTATAGAGATACTGTTGGATTAGAGTGGATGCTCGAATAACTTGATTGTGGCTAGCGATGATGACAGTATCATCAGCAAATGTACCAATTATGACATTTGGAGAAACTGGGAGATCTGAAATAAATAAAAGATAAAGTAGAGGACCCAGCACGCTTCCCATGGGCTACCCCGGATTTAATTAGGAGGAAACCTGAGACTTCGCGTCCTACTTTTGTTCTTAATTGTCGATTACTTAGATAAGATTTAAGTAATTTGAAGAATACTAGTAGATAATTTTTGATTTTATATAGTAGACCTTGATGCCACACCCGGTCGAAAGCCTGACACATCTAGGAATACGGATATACAGTATTCTTTGTTGTTGAAACTAGAGAGAAAAGTTTGTGTTATGCGATGGCATTGCTGTGTGGTAGAATGGGCCTGTCTAAAACCAAACTGGTAGTTGATTCTTTTATGAACCAATTTTTCTAATAATTTTGCAATGGTCGATACAATTTTACACTATTAGGGTCTTTACCGGGCTTGAGGATTAGGATTATCTCTGCAGTCTTTAGTGTTTCGGGCCAGTACTCGGTACGGAGAATTGCATTAAAGATATAAGTTAGGAGTACTACACCTTTTTTTGGTAGTTCTTTTAGCATCTTTGGTGTTATGAGATCTATGCCTGGTGCTTTGTTAGAATTCAGGAACTTTATTTCATCGTTTACCTTTTTTGGTGTAACAGAATTAATAGGCTGAGTTACTGGTATTGGTGACTCTATAAATGCATCCGCATCATTTTTATGAGGCTGAAATATATCACCAAGATACGTTGAAAATAGTTCTGCTTTCTCCTTATCACTTTTTGCCCACTGGTCCTGTGATGGTTGCTCAATTTTTAGAGGAGGAATATTTAATATAGGTTTGTTTCTTGCTTTGATGGATTTCCATATAGACTTATCATATCGATTTAAATTTGATATGTAATTTTTTAACGACTCTTCTCTTTGACTTTTAAGTTTGGGTTTAAGCTTGTTGCCAAGTCTGTTTAGGACAGTTTTAACAGCTGGAGCATGTGTTCTTTGCCATTTGGCTCTTGCTTTACATTTTTCGCGCACTAACATTTTAATATTTCAAGTGTCTTTTTTATGTGTTATGTTAGCAGTAGCTTGGTGGGCCGCTTCCTGAATGGTAGTGATTAGGTTAGTTGTGGCTTCCTCAATATCGTTGGGGTTTGCAAGTTTTAAATTGAGATTTACTATATTTGTCAGCTTGTGTCTGCATTTTTCTCAGTCTGTTTTTGAATTATATAGCCTGGGTGCAGGTTGTGTGTATATTGGATATGTGCTATAGGTAACTACTATCGGTGAATGGTCCGATGATAAATCATAACTGAGGGTGATGTCCATGTAGGTTGAAGAAACACCATTGGCGACAAAGAAGTCTAATAAGTCTGGCAATTTGTTTATACCTGTTGGCCAGTACGTTGGAGTCTGTATAATTCTGTCTGTATAATTCCCTGCCTTTTGTGGTAGTGTTTTTGCTATTGTAGTCTCCACCTGCCAAAAATCTGGTCGCTAAAGTGTTAAAATATGGTTCGAATTGATGTTTTTTTATATTATGTTTTGGAAGACAATGGACTGCGCTGATAGTTATTTCACGTGATTGTATGTATACACAAATAGAAGTGGCTTGGAGATAGTCTTCCGAATACTTCGGCAGTTCATAGTGTCTTATTGCTTGTTTGATTATTACTGCTGTACCTGCATGTGCAGAACCATCAGGGTGATTGGTGCTATATACAGAATATTGAGGTATTTTGAAGTAAGCCTTCTCGGTAAAATGGGTTTCACTAATCAATAGGATGTCGATTAAGTTTTGCTTTAAAAATAACTGGATTTCGTCTTTATGTTGAGCAATGCCATTGGCATTCCATTGTGCTATTCTAAGAGCCATTAGTTTGTTTACCGATTAACATTCTTAACATATTGAGAACCATACTATTCTGTTGAATTAGCTGGTTGTACATTATCCAGACTTCTTCTAGGAATTTGTTTAGTGTCATGGTCGAGTTGTTTTCTTGCGTTGAATCTCGCGGTTTAGTTACCTGCGCGTAGCTTCTATTTTGGTTTCTTGCAACTACTGGCATTGGATGGTTTAATCAAACGTATATGTGGTCTAAATTTCGTTTAGGTATCTTAAACCGTTTCAGAGATAATAAAAAAAAAGGATTTTCGGGCACATGTTTATTAACTAAATAACGTTATTTTTTAATATTTTGTTTACACTAGAAATTAGCGGAACGTTTTTTGAAACTCCCTGTATACTATTTTACAAGAAATGACCCAATCCTAAGCTAGCTGAACTTAGATTACAAAATGTGGGTAATAGTGGGAAGTACATTTTATTATATACGTAAATATTCTAAATAAAGCTAAAGGAAGTATGGAATGTCTCATAAAAATTAGTATAAACTTTAAGTACGTACGTTAACTTGTTAAGGATAAGGATATAGGTATAAAAATAGGTTGCTTTGTTTAAACCACCCTTCACCATTTCGTTATCATATATTGCTGGAACGAAGGCTAAACATGGACTACCGTAAAAGCTACGTAAAATTATCAAGTTGGGTAGGACAACAGTTGGGAGATTAAGCGTTGACGATACAGAAGGGCCCGTGACCGGAGGGATTTGTCGTATAACGTTGTGGTTAATGACGTTCCCTACAACAATACAGATCAACTTTGTTATTATGTTACTATCAATTTATCTTGTACCTACTTCAGTTCACGTTTAAATACTTTTATTATAATAACCACGTTTATGTGTCCATAAAAGCGTTAAGATTTGCTCTATTCTATACAGGGTTTAATGCGCAAGTTGTAACCACTCCAGCACAAACGTGAAAGTAATGTAAAAAGGGAAAATAAGGAAAGAAAGCTTTTTGTATTCTTTTGAATACAATTTTAACTTATCTCGTAAGTTAAAAGATGGGAGAACAATTGGAAGTAAAGTGACAAGTGGTACAGGCTTGGGTCTTAGATATAGATAATGTGATTTATCGTTATTTCGCTAGGATTTAGATGGACGTAGTCCACGCGGGACAAATCCGTACTGATGAAACCCATTATCACCATTCCACCCCCTACTCCATTACTCCATGCCTCACAATCATTCATGTCATATAATAATTATAGTTCAAAGCACCTACAATTATTTATAAGCGGTGTTAAATTGAACTGGATGTAAATTACATACGTTTGACTACAGAATTTTCATGATTTTTATGAATGAACGTATATCTTCTATACGTATATGTTTTTATCTTAATTGTAGATGCAGCATATGTTTCGCTGTTTTTAATTTGGAAAATACGTTGTAAGCTTTTTACGAAGACAGTTTTTCTTCTTATGTAGTAATAATGTTTCTTATCGAGCGCAAGGGTATAAATATAGTAGAGAACCAACCAAAAAATACTATCATTTATTTAATACGATAATGGTAATAGATAGTTTGTTGAGAGCGGTGGGAAACGCTATATAGAGTCATAGAGCATTTATCGCTTGTGGGCTAAACACCTAAACAAACCGTTGTAAGAAGTCCTTTACATTCGACTACCATTCTAAGAGCTTTCAAGATTATTGATGATAATGAGTTTGTTGCTTAACATACAGTGTAGTACTACTCATTTTTCTCAAATCTTATCTAAACTTGACATTCCATAGTTCTTGTAAAGCATTAGTTGGTTTTAAAAAAAAGAGTAACATCAACGATATCGACAATTTTAAATTGTAAATTTTGCGACTATCGGTTTGAGACGAGTATAACTTTACATTTCATCTTTTATCTTTTTTTCGATCTGCCTTTCTTGTTTGTTACATTATAAAAAAATATTGTTTAACTAAAATCCATAACGCACGATATAGTACACTTATTATATACAGGGTGTCCCATTAGTGTGTAAAAGTCCCATATCTCCGTTTGTATAGTAGATACCAAAAAATTGTTTATAGCAAAATTGTAGCCAGTTATGAGGTTCACATTTTAAAATTAATAAGGAATATACAGGGTGCTTTGTGCTTTATAACACCGTGATCAACCAAAGTTATGTTTTTTTAAAATGGAACAACCTGTATATTATTATGAATTTGAATTGCACTTACATTATCCATCATCCCAATATAATGTTTTGATATGTTATACTGGGTATTTTAAAAGTTATGACAAATTTTTGATAAAAAACATTATTATTTCAACACCCTGTACAGCACAAGATTAATAAAAAAATTACTTTTAGCATTCAGTATTTCTTATTATGATGTACATTCATACAAAAAATTATTTTTGTCATTATTGATTAATTTGTATACAGGGTGAGTCAGAACACGCTTATCAAATTTTCTTCATTATTTTAAATAGATCACCCTATATTTTATATGGTGTTTGAATAGCCCTTTATTAACTCATTTGTTTTTGTGAACAATTCCCTATACCTACCGCTTTCCGTTTTGTAGATATTTCCAATTAAATAATGAAATACTCGTGTTTAATTATTTTTTAATAGGATCAAGTAGCCTTCGCGATCATTAGTTTGTTTACACTAAAATGTGAATCATGAATACGAATGATCTGTACATTGTGAAGTTTCAAATTTGGTCAAAAAGTCGTATGATGGAGAATAAACAGTTATCTTTAGTCACAACCATGCAAAAAGCTAAATATTACTAATGATCTCAATTTTTGGATCTAGTTATCCATGAAAAAATAAATAAATTTTCTTTAATTTGACATTTGTCAGTAACAATTATAGAATTGCGTTTGAAACTGTGTTCAGTATTGCTGCAAAAATCAACACTAAAATTAATTTTGATAGAAATGAATTAGTAGATATGCTATCAACAATTTTTAGTAGTGACGAGAATTGTCTGCTGGCAGCTAGAATTTATAGATAAAATTTCCGGAGCGCAGACAACCTCAACGAAAAACATTGGAAAAGTTGTTGCAAAGATTTAAACGTACAGGTAGTGTAGCGTATGAAAAACATGAAAGAGAAAAACGAACCTTAAATGAACAAAATGAATTTAATGTACTAAGTGTTACGGAAGATCCACACATTAGTACACGTGCAGTGTCTAGTCAAAGAGGAATCAGCAAAACATCAGTAAATAAAATTTTACTAAAAGATAAAATGCATCCTTATTACTTACAAACGCACCAGGAGTTGCTCGAAAATGATTATCAAATGAGAATACATTTTAGTGATTGGGCCTTAGAATTAACAATCTCAATGATTTTTCGATTTTGTTCTCATTGGCGATGAAGCGACAATAAATAAGAATAGATTTGAAAACAGACGCAATTACCATCATTATTCAAATACTAACCCTCACGTGATAAGAACACACAGCCAAAACCGATGGTTCATTAACGTTTGGGGTTACGTTGTGGAACTCCATTTCTTTGAAGGGCATGTAACTGCTGAAGTATATTTCAATTTTTTGCGTAATCATCTCTCTAGATTAATGCAACATGTTCCTCTCAATATAAGACGTCGGATGTGGATTTTGCACGATGGCTCCTGTGCATCATTCCCAAATGGTCCGAAACTACCTGTTATGTCCAGTTATGTGGCCTCCAAGGTCACGAGATTTAAGTAAGATAGATTTTTATTTATGGGCGCACGTAAGAGACGAAATTACCCAGTAGACGCCGACAACAAGGCAAGGTATGGATGAGAGAATTAGAAGAGTATTTAGTAACATCACTGTATACACTTTAAGATCAGTTCAAAGATCCTTTGAGAATAGAACATTGCGTTAATGTTGGAGGAGGTCATATTGAACATTTTATTTAGAAGTAAAATGTTGAGTTTCGTTATTCTTTGTTAAATTTATTAATTGCATTAGTTATTGGTTAAAGTTTTACTATTTAAATTGAAATTATTAAAAGAATCAAAAACGGAAAGTGGTAGGTATAGGGAATGGTTCACAAAAATGTATGAATTAATAAACCATATGAAATATAAGGTGGTCCATTTAAAATAATGAAGAATATTTTATAAGCGTGTTCTGACTCACCCTGTATACAAATTAATCAATAATTACAAAAATAATTTTTTGTATGAATGTACATCATAATAAGGAATCCTGAATGATAAACGTATTTTTTTTATTCATTATCTTGGGCTCTACAGGGGGTTGAAATAACAACGTTTTTTATCTCACAACTTTTAAAATACCCAGTATAATATATCAAAACCTTATATTGGGGTAATGCAAGTTCAATTCAAATTCATAATAATAAACAGGGTGTTCCATTAAAAAAACATAACTTTGGTTGAACACGGTGTTATAGAGCACCCTGTATATTCCTTATTAATTTTAAAATGTCAAGATCATAGCTGGCTACAATTTTTCTATAAACAATTTTTTGGTATCTAGTCTACCAACGGAGATATGGGACTTTTACACACTAATGGAACACCCTGTTAGCGATTTTATTTTTAAGTTTAAGCTGTAATTAGACAACACACAATAACTTTAGCCTTCAGCCCACTTAGATGGTAAATGATGTAAGGGTGCTTTCCGATTACAAATGAGGCTTGCAGTCAGCTTTTACTAATACCAAGAATAAGACTTATTTGGAAACTTTTAATTAACTTAATTATAATTATTGTATTTATATTCCTTTACAGTGCGGTATGTCAACTCCTGGGCGGAATATGGATGACGGTCTATCGGTTTCAGGGGATGATACGTGTTAAAAGTGCCCCGGACACCACCCAAAGGTATACCACAGCCCAGATTGTGTTTGGGCCTATACTGAACTCGTAGACAGTAGCCAAACTGAATGCTCCAGATCTCTCAGTAAAGGATAACTTCAGGGTCTGAACGGCGGTTGACGATATTGTTAAAGCAAAATTGTTTCGGCCGAAAGGGTGATTAGGGAGTTACACAAAGGTCACAGTTTCACCCTTTATATATTTCAAGCCCTCTTAAATTTAATTGAGCTTATGCGGTCAAAATTTAAATAGGCGGTTTTTCAGTAGCGATCAATTTGCACTATAAGAGTATTAATTTAAATTACTTTCAAAATTACTTTTTGAGCAAGTACCCACTAAAGCTAAATTAATTAAGTAATTACAACTACTATTTTACCTCATAATTTACATAGTCAGCTGTTGTACGTTTTCTCAGTAGTATAAATTCAATAAAGATAAAGATAAAGATAGATAGAATGCTTGCGTAACCTACTAATATAACCTCCGCCACGATGGTGGTGGGAAGACTGGGGAACTCCAATTCCTTGTGCTCAGGCAGCAGCGTAGGGATTTGTTTGAACTAAAATTATACTAATTATTGATTTTTTAAGTATCGCAATACGCTAAAATTACTGCTTACCTCACAACGGATTGGTATAAAAAATTACCACTTTATGCATAAAAAAATAATTGTTTACACAATGGCTTAATTGCTAACACAGAATTCATAATTACAGAAGTCAACTACCCACCTTTTCGCATGTGTTAACGGTTGAATCTAATTTTTAAAGCACACTGTATCTTACACAATAGCTAGTAGATTAACAGAAAAATCTTACTTGTACTATCTTGGAGTTTTGGCATACTTTATCGAAGTTATTCAACTTTTTAGTTAGACTGTTAATATTGAAAGTCATTGAATCAAAATTATTTTGTAAATATTGACAATATACGTCGACTGCGCAATTACTACATTTAAAGGTAAAGGTGTGTTTTCTTTAAATAAACTCCACTTACAAAAGCGTAGAACATGGCAAAATCTCTATTATATAGAATACAATTTTTACGATCTAGATTTCATCATTATTTTCCAAATTAAATATTGATCAATTATGTGTGTCGGGATCCTATTAGCGTTTACCTATTTCTGAATTAAATACATCTGGAAGTCTTTCTTTCCATTCAAGATTGTAACCACATTTCTCAAGTTTTAATTATTTATTTGATTTGGATTAAATTTTACATTTTTAACCTTAATGTAAAACTTAATATACATTTAAGTACTTTTGGTTGACTATACTATTTTACATACTAAATTATAACTTGACAAAGCTATTTTTAAAATTTATAATCTATTGCTTTTGTGTAACACAGATTTGGCTAATTTTTTTTGGTCATAAAAACATTGCATGTTTGGTCGCTAAAACATTCCTTTAAATAATTTTCTGAATTAATTTCACTCTTCGCAAGAAGGATATTTAAAAGGAATTGTTTCATAAAGGAAAATAGTTTATACTCGAGAGTGCTGAGTACTAATTGTTTTCTTCCGCTATTGCGGTTTTGATGTGTACCATTCATACAGCTGTCACGAAAAGCTCGCTTTCCATCTTTATAGGCATGTGAATTCAACATCTGTGGCCTTTCCTAATGGCTCATTATAATTTTCAGCTTCTTTTCGTAGAAGAATAAGTTAAGTAGTATATCAACTCTTAGAAATTGACAAAAGGTCAGACGATTTTAATCATATTCTTCACACCCATGGTATGTATATAACCTACCACATCGTGCATTTCTGCTCCTTTCCTTAGTACTAAGAAAAGAGAAATTATTAGAATACGCCTTGCTCTCACTAAAATACCTCATATGAAATCCCTTTCTCCTCCTTCTTTCCCTTTGTCTTTTTGTTTGTATTATATTATTAGAACTGTTAATAATAGTGTATTACCTTATTACTAAATTACTCACCTTTTCAATACATTTTTAATTAATTTCTGTGTAGATTGTTCTTTAACAACTACGGTTTTGTATTCAGCTGTCAGTCATATTTTTATCTCCTAGCGTTTGTGACGTATTAATTTATCAAATAAACCTGCGCACAGTAGTTTAGTTTGAGATACCTTCCATATGTTTTACATTTTTGAATTTGATATTGGTAATTGATTAACTTGCTCTTTTAAATTACTTAAATTAAATTTTTGTTAGGACATAGCAAGTATTTTGAATTTAATTATCATTTTGCAAGTTAACTTTTATGCATTGGAAAACCTGTATTATTTTAGGAAGGCCTTTCGCAATTAATCAGGTTCATATTTTATTTACATTTTAAATTACTATAAAATAATTTCTTCATTACTTTCAACGTTAAACTAAATAATTTAATAAGCTTGTGTTTATTTTGTTGTCTTTAAATTCTAAAGTAATGGACGTATCTACACGTTGAATTTAATTATTTGTTTAATTGTGTATTTACATCGTTTTGGACATTAATTTCCAATTTATCTGTCTTTTGTATAAAATTGCCTATTTTGAAACACGTTTTATTTTTATAGGTATCCTTTATTTGATTTAACAATTATAGGTTTTGTTGTATACCACAACATTCTTTTTTTCCTATTGGTTTCTCCTTTCCTTCGGTTACTTACTCGCCTCTTGCAGACATTGTTATTTAGGAGCTGGGATAACGGTGATTTCTTCTTTTGGGAAGCGGCTGCTGGTGCTCTTATCTCTACCGGAATTTTTTAGACCCAGCACGAAGCGTCTGACGCCGGCGATTTCTTTCATCAGCAGGTAAGTAGCGACCCTTCTCTGTCCCTTTTTTCTCTCCGCTTCCCGTTTCTGTATGTAACAAGATATACATTATATAACATTCTACGGGTTACTTATTTGTATTTCGTTATGCAATAAATTATCAGGATTTAAGCGTTAATGTGTTACTTAAGTTAAGGGCTTGGTTTCGGATTAATTATTTTTAAGTGGATGATTATATTTCTATATTTAGGGTTTAATACTAAATACGAACGTTTAAAAATTTTCCCATACGATGCGTTTAATGAATCTCAATTTTTACGGAATGTTAGGAGCTGCATACAATTTATGCTAACTTTTGTTTACTCTGGAAACGAAAAAACTAATCTTCACAATAATTTTCCAGCTATCTTTTATAGAACTTCCTTAACTAATACTAATTACATTAACGATTTTAGCTTTTTCGGATGTTACTTTTTGTATATTCAACTATCTATCTGTTCACTAATAAGATTTTAAACCATTTTGACTCTCTATTTGATGAAATTTTATTTTAGACGCAGTACAATTTTCTGCATATTTTCTGTTTTCCAAAAAAAAAAAGGATGTTTACAGAAGAATTAGTTCTCATTTGAAAAATTATTTACTATCCTTCATCCATTTTTTTTGTTCAGTCACAAAATTCAGTCTTTCGTTTTTTAGTTTGCAAAACGTTCTTCTTATTCATACTAGACGTGTTTACCTTCTTTTTAGGACACCATCCTACGGCATCATAATTATGTTCTGCGAGAAATTATAGTGGCTTAATGATTCTATGTGATTCCCCCCTAAATAGTAGTTAATACAAGAATGTGGTAACATCAAGAACTATTTGCAAAATTTGTCTATAAGTAGCAACTTCTTCATTCATTTTCTTTTCTAAATTTTGTATTATAGGTTTACCATTCCCAAGCTGCACTTCAATAATTTTTTTCTTTGTGGGCCGAACTATTTTGATATTGATAGTTTTTTCCACTCTTTAGTATAGCTATAAATTGAGTGAAATTGAGAGCGGACCAACTAGGGTCGAAAATAACGTGCATGGAAAGCAATATAAAGATTACGTACTCCTATCCCACACTAGCCGGTCTCATGGAATCACTTCATTATTCGCTATTTTGAAATTCAGCAATGACACAGGAAATAAAGATTTACCATACCAAGTAAATATCTAGTTAAATCACAAATCCAACAAAGAAATAATTTACAGCTAGAAGTCAGTGAAATAATCATTGTAACGTGAAAAAATCAATTTTAAATTCGATATAACTTGATCAACAAATTCTCTGAATTTACAGTACTAAAAGAAATTATATGTTCAAATTGACATGGTTGTGCCAGTTGTGGGACTTTCACAACACTTCTACCGGTTTCTACACTTATTATTTAATGTTAACTGGTTAGTTTGATTGATTACCGCTAGAGGGCGGTACCGTAAATAAATACATATTACTTGTCAGGAATATTATTTTGAAAAATCAAGATAACAACATTGATAATATTGACCTTTTTTATCTATTTCCAGTAAAACGTGTCAGAACGTAGTTTTTTGAGTCGTCATGACTAAAAAGTAAAAGCGTTGTCTTGAAAATGTTCTATTCCTCCTTACTGATGCTTACCGGCAGTCTCTAGCATAGAAATATTCATTCACTTATGGCTATACTTACGTGGTGATGATTATTGCTCATTGAAAGTAGCGGATATAAATGAGAACACCCCTTTCATTCGTGGGTAAGATACCGCTATTTCTTTAATTTTTGGTGATGTTTAAATTTTTTTTAGTGGATGAACTCTTCGAACTAAATAAACAGCTGATAGGTAAAAGTAATTACAACTTTTGGAGCTCGACTTAATATCGTAGAGGTAAAACAATTGTCAGAGTATTACTTTGCACTTATTCGTGTTATGTTATTTTAGCTCTTTCGTTCTGTCAGTCCTTCGTGTCTTCGGTCTTTTCGTCGTTACGTTTTGGGATTTTTGTTTGTCCGGTAATTATTACGATTCTGGTGGATGGCTGTAGATTTCAACTGGTTACCCAAGTAGCATCATTCTAACCTGCATTGATCTACGTCTACCTTAACTAGTGTGAGGCTTGCTGATAGCTGGATATAGAGGCACTTCTTCGTCGTACCTGATCCGAATATCCTATTGTAAACTACGTTCATTATAAAAATGCTAAAGTGGGCATGATAGACGTTCGTGTTTAAAGAGCTGCTTTCGGCAGTGCATATAACATAACTCCTACAAAATAAAAGTGTGTTTTAATACATGATACCTCCAAAATCAGAGAGGGAATAGTTACCTAATTTGTTGTTTACAATTCTTCTTGAACTTCCATAAAGATTATAGTATGTACTGCACTCGAGTATAATTCACTACTGTGTAATTATTACAACGCGACCGTAACGATAATTACTTTGTGGGTTGGTTATGATAAAATAACTTAGGCTTAATTTGTCTTTTGTTCACTATAATCTCTTGAACCACACTCAGGTTTGGATTAACATTGCCACCCATTTTATTGTCATGAACCTTTAACCGTTTCTGCTACTGTTGCGCAGAAGCTAGTATTTTTGTTATACCGGCCGTCCTCATAATTTTAATTTAAGGTTTATTCAGAATTTTCAAGCGGGAAAACATAATTTTTAAATTTATCTTTTAGGTTCAATCAGGTGGTTTAATATTGTGGTGGGAAGTGTCAGTATAAACACGACATATGTTTGTTAATTATCGGGGTTTATATATTTGCAAACGTTTGCTAATGTCTAGTGTATGCTGAACAATCTTTTCCATATATGTAAATTTATTTCTGATTATTTATAGGGGGCTTGTGTAAATTTTTCATTTTTTGTGAAACAACGGTAAGTCAAGTTACCGGAATTTTAAGTCAATATGTATATTCTGGTTGCCAGTGACTTTTTTTTCCTTTTCAGGTTAACCCTTGAAAGATCTTTCAACGAACCCGAGAAGTGGACTAGATATTTAACCTTTAAAGTTTTGTTCTCTTTTTTTTCTTTCGAAAAGGATTTTGAAAACACATAATTAACTTGCCCTCGTATTTGATCCGTGAATCAAGGGTGGTCATATAAGAATAAGCAAGTAATGTAATTTTATTGCCGAGAACTTTAATATAAGCGTTTATTATTTGCCTGTGATAGGCAATTGGGATAAAAAGAAGTATTTGAACGGAACACGTTTAGCCTTTTGTGGAAATTCAATATAAGGTTACTAGGGTAACTGTTGTTTGTTTCTTCTTTCTCCCTCAACTCCCCGGTTCAAGCTTTACGGGGCTCTCTCTCATATAATCATAATTTTCTCTTGTTAAAAGCTTGTGGCGGTCAAACTGTTTACTATACTAGTTACGTGTACTACTACGATTTTTTTTGTCTCGCTAACCTGAAAATAACTAATATTTATCTACGCTCCAAAACCACCCACGCTAATCCAGTGCTCTGTGGCTAAACTGTCGTTAGATTGAGTTCTGAGCCATGTTCACTAACTTACTCCATTTTTTTATGTGATGTGGTAGGTTAGACACTTTGCAACATCCTAATAACTTAAACAGACAAGGCGAAAATCTGTCACACTGGATCGATTGTCTTATTTTACATTTATCACTCGCTACGAAACATCAACTTGTAGTACTTTCAATACGCACTTAAAACGTGATTGTAGATTATTGCGTAATCTTTTTTTATTATCACCAACTTAACAATATTCACATTTTAATTCGTTTTAGTTTTTTTTCTCACATTAATAAGGAAAATATCATTTATATTTCCTTAATAAAATGCTAACTGAATTTACGCTATAATTTCACAATTTTAATCGCAGCAATCGCTTTCTAACGTTTGGTTACTTTAAACCAACTCTGATCGCTTACTTAATGCGACTGATTAACAGATACACGTCATTATGACAGCGTCTCTATTTGCTCCCTTTTACAAATCAGTCATGACCCGCAAATTGCAGCGTATATTTAAAAGCTTTCCAATTTAATATGTAAATACTCGTCGAAACAAACTCAAGCTTTTCATCTTAATATTAATTATAACTACACACACATAACCAACAACTATTCAATGTCATATAACAGCGCGAAATTCGAATTTCTAATGCCTCCATTACACATAAACCAACATAATATTACATTACTTTACAATTTTTACTAGAACCTTTACTATATGTTTCACCATTTTGAAGCTTAACTTTACTTCCACAAAAAAAAAGAGAACAAGTGTCGGTTTTTACCCCTCACGAAATCCTAGCACGTCTATTAATCTAAATTGTAGGTAGAGTTATATACAATGATTTTCAAGAACAACAAACATTTCACAAGAATCTAAAATGCTTTATTTTATAACACTCTCTTGCACAAAATTAATATATTAATTTTAATTAATCATTTTAAGTGTCTTAAACCGTTTTTCAAACGAATGCTTCTTATATATCAATAAATTATGATAAACTAATTTAAGCATCAAAATAACATTCTAACAGTAATAAAATATACAATCTGGACACGCTAAGCTCACCACGACGGTCTTGCTTTAGCGATAACTTACAAATAACTTTACAAATCGGTAAATGCCATAAATGGAAACTCCGTAACACTACTTATAACTAGGAGTTCTATAACGATAAATAATGTTATGTTCGAGTAGTTGATGTTCATACATATCTATTAAATCATTACACCCTGAGCTTTCACACATCATTTCAATAAGTAAAGCCACTCACTGCTCCTCTCCTATGATTCTCTTACAAATTTACTATTTAATCCACCAATAGCAAAAATTTATTTTAATGCACTGAGAAGTCAAATTCGATAGGAATTTTTAACCAACAATATGCTACCGGTCTAAACAAACCCACAACAAAATCTCACAATGTCTTCTGCTGTATAAGGCCCAAATTCGGCCTCATCTGGAATATAATTCTCACCTTTGGGTTAGTGCTCCCCAATACGCTCTCGATATCGTTGATCGTATTCAAAAGAGAGCGATTAGGCTTATAAATGACCCGTCCTTGACTTCTCACATACAGTCCCTTGAGCATAGAAGGACATAGAAGGATGGTTCCAGTTCCTTCTTTGTATTATCGTTATTACAACGGCTATTGTGCTGCTGAATTATATTCTTTGATACCATCTCGGGCTATCTTTGCTCATTCACATCATCAGTATGCAGTACAAATCTCCGCTTGTCGTACCAAACGGGCGCAATCCACATTTTTCTACACGGCTTTTAAACTTTGGAATGATCTCCCTAGTTCCTGCTTTCCTCTCACTTTTGGTATGAGAAAATTTAAGGTAGCTGTTCATAGGCATCTATTGGCAATTCATTATCCCTCTATCCATCCTCCTAAGTGCTCCTGCGTGCTTTAGCACGATAGGCCAAATTTAGCCTGTTCAGGTCCATAATCATAAAAAAAAGAAAACGTAACTCGCCATTATTTTATTTAGAAGAGTAGCGGTTAAGGGCGGGTTTTGGAGCAATTGGTGGTGAGAAATTTAAGCTTTTGGATCTCTTCAAGGTCAAACTTTTGGCTGGAAATTTAAATTTTTGCAGCTCGGTAAAAATAGAAATTTCAATGTCACCATCCTCATCATATTACAAGGCCACTCTGCGGTCAAACGTTTTGGCGGGAAATTTGTATGTCATTCTTAGAAGTCTAAAAATAGAGTGGTCAAGGTTAAAGGTTATTGACTTGTAGGGGTATCGTATGACATTTCCTAGAAGTATAAAAATAGAATAAGTTCATGGAAAGAAGAAGACATTTTTATCTAGGTTACTGGTTTTGAATGATGCGGATTTATAATAAAAGGCTTCCTTGGTTGCGCACGATTAGGTATTAGTAGAAATGACGAACATGATAGTATGCAAGATAAGAAGCGCAAGAAGAGAACAAGTATTAACCATTGTTGAGCGAAAGAAGCGGTTGAAGGTGATGATATGAAAAATTAAAGATTTCAAGGTAGATTTAGGAGTGTATGAAATAAATAGAAGAATGAGGCAGCTTCGAGTTTGAAAATAAAAAAACATTTAAACATATTTGGTATTAATATGTTGTAGTGTTTAAATGAGTTATTGTATTTATGTGTAATAAATAATAAAAATTGTGACATTAGGAAAAACTTTTAATTTTAAAATGCACCATACAAAAAGTAGCATAATAATGAAGTTTTAACCCTGAAATGTTACGCAACCAATGATATTTTGCATAAATTGATATTCACATTTTAATACTGTACAAAATCAATAAATTTTTAAGATAAATACTGATGTAAAATAAACTCCTTTATTTATTTCGGAAATATTTGCAATATGTTGTTCATCTAAAAAATTCTAACGTTTTTTTTTATTAAAGAAAGCCTTCCTTAACTGTGAAATATTACAGATCACTATTCGATATAAAACGTACATTTTTAATATTTTTTAAATTAATTGAGTATCAATAGGAAATGTGATATAGTATAATAAATGTTTAACATATTTGTAATATGTTTTTTTCTAAAATAGATTCTAACGATTTTTTTATGAAATAAAGTAATACTAACTCTCACAATGTGTCTTTGGACATTTTACATTTATATACTCAATTATAACCCATTTTAAATGGATTGTACTCTTAATGAGTAAAAAGCATGCTATTGCAGAATGCCTTACCCATATAGTATTATCAGTATGATTTGTAATATTATATTTAACTTGAAATACAAGTATTGTACTAGAATGGAATTGCAATTATTGTTGTGTAAACGATAGACGTGTGCTTGAACTATAAAAGTGATGTATGTTTGAAGGTGTGTGATGTATGTAAAGATATATGTGCATATCTACGGAATGAGATTAAAAGACGACTCGATGAGGCCGTCCGTTTTCTTACGGTGTAGGTGCGGATGCGGAGGAGGGCATACATAAAGTCCTGCAAAAGATGCGCTCTTGAAAATTTAAAATTTGCTCCTAATTCTCAGAAAAAAAAAAATTTTTAACGCAGTTGTGTTTTGTAAGTGGCAATTTATTAATTTCATGTATAAATTTATCAAACTATGAAAAAATGACTCTTAAAACTTAAACTTAAAACACAACTTTTTGTACTTACGTAAGTTCAGACGAAACATATGCATGCAATTTATCCATTTCAAGTATAAATGTATCGAAATGCTTTTTAAATTAACCAATTCAATTTTGAAACAACAAACAGCACTTAAAACATGACTTGGTTTTTAATTTAGTTTGATTAAGACTCCAAATTTACAATTTTCGATGGAGCGTGGATATTACTGCTTCAAGAATTGCAGGATAATGAACGCAGTTATTTTGCTTTAAAAGCATTTTATGCAGGTATCGATGCGAACATTCTATATTTATCTTAATCACCAATTCACATTACAATTTTGAAACGGGATTTGCAAATGTGTGAATGCAATTGTGTCATTTGTATTGCATAAATACATGGCGTAAAGTTTTCAGATTTACATGCTTTTGGGAACTGTTTTGACTTTTATTTAACACAAGCTTTTTTCACTTTTAACTATACTATATTTTCACACTTTCTTTATATGCATGATATTTTACAATAAATAAATTTGTAACGAAACATGCACTTAAAATTTGTAAAAAATGACTGCTTTACTTTGATGTAGAAATGTATACATGAGTCAGAATTTTTTCCATAACGTACATCATTTCACTTTTCTACAGCAAATTGAACTATCACTCACATTTTTTTAGTTGTAGTAAAATTTTTTGGATAATGAGAATAATTCACGAAAAATAATAAAAATATAAAAAAAAGTTACATTTATTTTTTACAATGAAAAGATAACTATACAATAAATTCCACAAAAAAAACATATTAAACTCATCACACATGCATCCCTTCCAACGTACGCAATATATTTTCAGTCTTTACTATATTTTGCCGTACACACTCTAACTATTGATTAGCCTCCACCAGTTATTCATTCAGTCTTTCCACTCGCGCTATCCCCACCACCTCACTATTAATAAAGTCATTGTGAAGCTTTCGTAACCATCGAATACTTTTTTCCCTAAAGGTCTGAAGGGTTGGTGGGTCCTGCTCATCATCCTGCTGTGTGAGGTGCCCTTCTATAAGAGCCAATTTTTTTCCTCCATATTGTAGGTTACGCAACGGTGGTTGTGGGGGTGTTGCTATAACCGTGGTTGCTGGAGTTATGCTGAAAAGATGAATAATTTTATTTGTACTAAAGATTCTCTATGAATTAATAAAATTAATTAAAATTATACATACCTCTCGAAATACTTCTTCATCCTCTACATCACTATCCCTTATGGAGATGATGGGGACGGTGTCTTCAAAGAGTACGGGTTCTGCGGTATTATTTGATGGGCGCACCAAAACATCATGCAAAATACAAGGTTTTGCCTGCCTTTTTAGTGAAAGTTTAGATTGTTTGCTGGACGAAGCCATTACTAATGGTGAGTAATTAATGAGTATTCAATTAAAACTTTAACATTATATACATAGATCTGTTAACATTAACGAAATTGATAACAAGTGGAAGTGGTTAGTAAAATGAACTGACCTGAGCAAGCAAAGGTGGCAAACTCTAATATGAATGCACCATAATCTAGACACGAGAAGGCATGCTGTCAGCGAGGTTAAGTTAATTCATATTATAAGTATTTGGATGTCTAACGCAGATGTATGTAAAATATTTGGTTCTAATATTTTAGACTCAACCCCTAGCATGCGCCTAATGTAATTTTCTTTAGTAAAATCGATCTCAAATGAACTGTTTATCTTACATTTGTGTATTGTTGTTTGCTCTAATGATAAACTTTTCTGTGGGTATTTTAGATTTTAAATAATCGCGAATTTAATCTAATTCATATGCACCGTGTGGAATATTAATCACTTGCAAATGAGATGGAATTGTTCTAAAATAAAATCTATCGCTGCCTGTATAAATGTTACTAATGCTGTTGCTGCCGTAAAATCCAACCAATCCAATAACGTATTTCTTCCCCAAATCTAGCTCTATCGGTGGATAAAAGTTGTAGCTAGCTGTGTTACCAACACCTTCTAAACTGAATGTTTATTGACATAACTGAGAAAATTTGATGTTGTGCTGATTATTTATATAAAAATTGTAGGCATAGTTGTCCGCAAATAATTGTATTAAACTCTTGATCTTGGTTGTAATTATAATATATTTTACACCTTCGAAAGTAGTTAATCACTTCGATTGGTGGTCGAAGATTACCGAAACTATAGTAATACCATACCTTTTTACCACGGTTTTTGTAGCAAACCCAATGTGTACCTGGTCCTCTTAGGCTATCTAAGTTATTAATTTCAGATTCATATTTCCGTGGTAATTTAGGCATGCTATCTCTCATAAACATATCCCTAAGGTAGGGTACATTTTTGGTGTATTTCTTTAAATCAATATCCGTTAACGGTCTTTCGGGTAATTTATTCAGTTTTTTGGAAACGGTTTTAAGTATAATGCACCACCACCGGATTTGTTTGGTTTAAGATACAGTGCACCACCTTTCTTGTCCACGGAGCCTATAGCGATCGATTGCAACATGTGATTATGGCGCGATGTCTCTTCTTGCAATTTTTTAGCATTTTTAGCATCATTGACTGCTTTAGCAATTCCTGATGCACCGCCAGCTAAAGCACCGATTGCTGATAATCCTGCGAATAACGGAATAAGAAATGGTAAAAACTCTCCTTGTTTAGGTAGGGGAATTACTCTAGGAACTTTAATGTTTTCTTTCCTCCTAAACTTTTTACCACACGTTTTGCCGTTGAAAGCGCTGACTTCATTGTGTCTGTGAAATTTCCGTTAGGTTTAATTTTGTTACCTATTGTTTTTCGTAAATGCAATAAATTTCCGCCATTGCATTTTTTCTTCTTCTTCAGATTGGATCGACGTTAACACCCCATTCCTAATTTTCTCTTTGCTTTCATGGCGGTACTGACTGCTAAAGCTGCAGTTCGTTCACCTAATGTTGCGTCTGTTGATTTAAAGCGTTCCCAAGCTTTTTTTTGTAAAATTTTATCCTCTTTATGTCTACTATCCAAATCTTTGTAATCTCTGTAACTGATATCGTGAAGTTTGCACTGAGCATCTAATTGATTAATACCGGGGTCAGTGCACTTTGTACCAGGACCGCAATACTGGTAACCAGGTAAATGGAATTCAAACGGAAGTTTACTGATTAGAGCATTCACTAAACCACCACCACCTGCACTCTTTCGATTCTTAACTAACATTGCTTACCTGGATGGATAGAACGGGGTATTTATACCTAAATTGAGAAAAATACAAATCATAGTTATTTCTTTATTTTTAAATGCTATACATTAGATAAGCAAGACGATAATACAATATTTCCATTAAACATACAGTGTTATGTGAATTAATATTATACTTAGCATTTATAACATCATCAATGGCTTTATAAATGTCATCATCACCACCACGGAATTCTTTCTCACGAAAACGACGGTAGTCAACAACTTGTATGAACTTTTCATAAAAACACACCAGATTGTAAGATTCAAGAAATTCCAATCTATAGCTTATTATATCCTTTAAATTGAATAGTTCTTCTATACTATGTGAATTGAATGTGCAAGAACAGCAGTTGTAGTTTTCTATCATAACAGTTTTCAAAATTCTGTCATATCCTTTAATCAATTCCCAATTGTAATAAATACCAAGATTGCTAGATAGAGATTCATAATGTTGATCATAGATTATATCTTCTTCTTCGTTTGCATTTAACCAGTCAATTTTATTTTCAATTTCTTGGGATCGGAAAAATTGTAATTCTACATATGAATGCCATCTTAGAAGCTCATTCCATTCCTTCATATCCAACACTACATTATCACTTTGATCACAGTTAGCACACCCCATACGCACTACTGGTGCAAGCTTGAGGTGCGTACTGTTTTGCATGATGAGTATCGTTCGATAGTTTATAATAAATACAATTGATTAAGTATTCATTAGCTGCTTGTTTATACACTTCAGATCAATCATATGGCTGCCTGTCAGTGTTAGAAGAACAACCTTCATCTCGTTTCTCTTCATTTTTACTTCTATTACCACCATCACTATTTTGACAGCACCAACAACACAAGGTAAAATTGTTGTTCATATTGTTACTGCAACTATGTGGGGTATCCATATATAACGGTGAACTTCTGAGTTTGGCTCGTTCCAAAAATGATGTTATTGCTGCCTGCGTTATAACGACTGCACTTGCTTGCAATTGCACTAGGACTAAACTCTGTTTAAGAAATTATTTTAGTTAAATGATGTGGGTGGGCTTGTGGCACTACTATTAAAAACAAAATGTTTGTTGTTTTCCCGACTGCACCCAAACTACTCATGAAGTCATCCCTTGGGTTTAGCTGCGTTTTAAATCCTTCCATTCGATTTTCTTCTTTCAAATACTCATAAAAGCGTTGAGGTAATATACGTTTAAAATCATCCGTTTCCATCACTATATGTTCACCATACTTAGTATTAATTACTGCCACATTAATCACTTTATACCTTTTTGATATATCGAGGTCACATGTACTTTTAAAAAGTTTGCAATGGGTGCGTTGGTTTAACCCTACTAATTTCACGTTTAACAATTACAAGTTGCTAATTGACTGGTCTCAACACACCTCGTTGTCACAAAAATGTGTCCTTGACTTGAGTACTTATGACAACATGTTTAAACTTGTTAAATACACACCTACTTTTAGTTTAGTGAATTATTTCACCTTGACTCAATTTAGTCAATATAAGCACCAATTGACCTTGGTCTATCTTTTAGCTTAGACAACTCGCATTCTTCTTGTTTCCATGAATTGATTCTATTTTTATACTTTTAACAAATGTCATACGATACCCCACAGCTCAATAATCTTTGACCTTGACCACTCTATCTTTAGACTTCTGAGAATTGTAATATGATGACGACATTGCAATTTCTATTTTTAGCTTTTGACCTTGACATACAAATTTCCCGCCAAAACGTTTGACCGCAGAGTGACCTTATAATATGATGAGGATGGTGACATTGAAATTTCTATTTTTAGCGAGCTCCAAAAATATAAATTGCCCGCCAAAAGTTTGACCTTGAAGAGATCCAAAAGCTTACATTTCTCACCACCAGAGTGCCTTGAATTGTTCCAGAACCGGCCCTTAACCACTACTTAGAAGCAACAATTATAGTTGCACATAGATACTTTTATCTCTGAACTAAAGGCAATATCATCGTTAATGGTAATTATTTGGTCAAGTTCGCTTTGCTGTGAACTATGTTATTGCAGCGTTCTATGGTTTTTTGGTTACGCTTGTTTGTTTATTTCTTGCATTTCTGTGCGTTGGAAATAAAGCGGATGTTGAAGGACTTGTGCTTATAACTTTCACTACCAGAGTCCGCCACAATCTCCGTTTTAATAATTTCATGTTTGCACGTACTTTATTGTAACGCCAATAGTTGACTTAATGATAAGTTGTTTTTGGTAGTGGATACAATCTTTTTGGTTCATAGTGATACCCATATAATATAAACCGGTTTTTGTTTCTGAAGGTGGTCCATATTCGTCTGTAACTTTATCATAAGCATATTATGAATCTCTATTAATCAAATAACGTTTTAGTGTTTTCCGTCAATTTTCACAATATCAGTATATTTTATACACTTCAGGCCATTAGACAGCACAATATCGCACTCTTTTACGTTTTTACTAGAACTCTTAGAATCTGTTTTTAACGTGTCCACCGCCTTGAAGCTTTACTTACATAATTCTAATTTTTTGGTTTTTTGCTTGATTTATAAGGAAATAAAAGCTATGATGGATTTTACTTTTCACGAAATTCTTGCACGTCTATTAATCTAAATTGTGGTATAAT